>RZOE01000094.1:327500-635000 GCA_003992445.1 Leishmania aethiopica
TCAGCGGGTGTGTCGGTGCTCCAGTGGGCGCGAAAGTTTCTGATCATTGCTTCCCCTACCACCCCGCAGCGTGCGTCCAAGCCACGCTGTGGCCCTGCAGCAGTGCTTCCTCGAGGTCCAGTATGCCGTCCTCAACCACACGCATTGCAGTGGTGGGTCGCGGATCAGCACGCGGTGCACGAGCGGGTGCGGCTGGAGTTCTTTCTCTGCTTTGCTGACACCTACGTGTGTCATCCCGAGCTGCAGCGTGGCGTGGAGCGCGCCGCGAGTGAGTGCTTGATCGCCGGGAGCGGTACAGTCTCGGAATGCGTGCCTTGTACCTCCTTGTCGCTGAGCCCCCACGCACGGAAGGCACTCGAGCGTCGGCGCCGCGTTGCACAGCTGCTGTGGTCGCACGCAGTCACTGGCGCCGCATGTTCGCCGAGTGCGTCTTCGGCGGCGGCGTCATTCTCTGTGTCCCTGCCGGCCGAGTGGCGTCTGCGTGTGACCGCCGTGGAGGCACATCTGCGTCAGTGGGGATGGCGGTTCCATCACGAAGCTGTGGCAGCTGTGCACCGAGGAGAGATGCAGTGCAGCAGAGCCGTTGCCTGTGCCAGCGGCCTGCGTGTTGGCCAGCCCGCATATTCACGCACACGGCCCGCACTGGCCACAGCGATTGTGGCATGGCCGTGCTTGAAGGTTGAGGGGGTCGTTCGCCATGTCACCTCTATGCAGTCGCTGCGGCAAACGGTGGAGGAGCTGGAGGCGGTGGGTGCCGCGGCGACTGCCGCATTTGACAACGCCTTCGTGCCTCCGGAGTCTGCTCTCACTGACCCCGTCTCCTTATGCTGCCGCGGTCCGGGGCCATCACAGGTGCCGCGCTCCTCGTCGCCGTGTCCGCTGCTCATTCCCTCGGTGTTTCTCGACTTCTTCATCTCCCGCTCCTGTCGCGGGGCCATCATGTTCGGCGACGCTCTTCGCCCCACGGCGGCGCGCTCTATGGTGGCGGCGCTGGACTGCGTCGAACAGTACTACGTGTGCTCGCACGGCCGCCCCTCCTTCACCCACCTCACCCCTGCACACTAGCGGGCAGCGGAGGTTCGCGCGTGCCTTCCGTTCTGTGGAATTGTTGCCTCTGCTCTACTCATGTCTGCTACGTCAGCCAGAAGGCTGATTCAATACGACGGGGCGACAGGCAATCAAGCCAGCGCGCAAGCACCACTGGCCTCATCGCAGCCGCCCCTACCTTTCTTCCTCGCTCAACCCCTACCCCCCCCCCCTCTGCGTCAAGGGAGGAGAAAGCGCAGCGTTCGGGGAGGAGACAGAACAGGGGACCGGTGGATGGCGTGCATTGGCGTTCATGTTGTGCTGCACATACACGGGGCTGACGCGCCTCCTCATCGATCGGTGGCCGTTGGACGCTGCCTCCTTCCCCCTCCCCCGCCCCCACTCCTATACTCCATATTCTGTCTCCTCTTTCACGGTACACACGCATACACGGGCTTCAACGCGCAGGAACGAGAGAAAGAAAGGGCGGAAGACAAGGCGGGGGACGTGAAGCACATCCGCGCACGCGCACGCCCACACACCCACCCCTCTCCCACGCATAGACATACACAAGACAACACCCCCGCTATAGAGCCCTCTCTATCAGTCGTCTCGCTTTCCACATAGAATGCGCACATGCACGCACGCGTCCCTCTTCACCCGATCTAAGTCGCGTTATTCATCGCTTCAACACACGTACACAGTTCAAGCAACAGCTCGCCTGCTGAACAAGCGAGCCGCGTCCAGCCTCCCACACACACGCAGATGGACACCGCCTCAGCTGCTGAGCCAAGCCCACCCCCACGGCTCCGTGATGCCGTGAAGGCGGAGCCGAACACAGAAAACGAGCGTGGGCAGCAGCTGCAGCAGCTGTCTCGCCACCAAGACGTCGCTTCTTCGGCGTCCGCGTTGGACTTGCTCGCGCTCTGGCGACCTTCCGCGGTGTCGTCGTCTCGACATGCTGCCGCGCTCACTAACGCGAAACAAGTCGAGGAGGTGAAAAGGGCACAGTCGTCTTCGTCTCCTCCCCCGTCGTCCGAGCTGGCTGCACCGAGGCATGTCTACGACCCGCGCCTGGGCACTCTGTCCATCGGATCGGTGGTATTTGCACCGTATCGCGTGTGCAGTGAACGCCCGGTGCGCGGTGGCTTGTCGGCGTGTGTGACCGGCGGCACTGTCAGTGGATCTCCGGTCACTGCAGCGGCGCCGCAGCAGCTGATGCCACCACCGCGCCCTCCCTATCGCTTACATTACGCGCTCGCCGAGGTGACGGGTATTCAGGTGATGGCCGGTACTGTCACCGTGTCTTTCCTCTTCACGGATCCAGGCATCGACGACGAGGCTGTGTCGATGTACGAATGCGTGCCGTGCCCGCCAGCATGTCTCTCACGGTGGCTTCTCGAGGAAAACAGCCCTTCACCACAACACTGTTCTCTGCTGGAGCGCATCTTGCACGTCACTCCGCCGGAGGGACCTCTCCCGGTGAATGACGTCTACAGGGCCCTCCATGCGGCATCCCCCAAGCTCGCCTCTGCACCGGGCTTATCACCGTTGCTGGTTCAGCGGCAGCGGCAACGAGAGCGTTGCGTGGCACGGCTCCGTCAACTCTACTGCTTCAGCGATGACGACGACGAGCAGCCGCACACCACAATGGCACGCAACTCCAGAGGGGTGGCACAAGGCGCATCAGGGGAAGACATGGCAGCGAAGCCTGTCGCACTCGAACCCACCGCCGCAACGGCCACTCCCTCCTCGGTCGCATGGCGATTTCTGTCGACTGCTACTACTGAAAAGGCGACTTTGACGGTCGGCAGCGCGGGGACAACGACTCTTGCCGCGTCAGCCGCCACCATGTTTGCCCGCTACGTCGCCCCGACTAGCGTGCATGTCTTTTTCTCCGGCATCTTCCAGGAGGTGAACGCGTGCATGGAGCATCACTGCAGCCGTCACCGCCGCCATTCGCTCACAGACCCCACGACAGAGCCTCTCTCCTCTCCCAGTCGGCGGCTTCGTCGCGGCGTCGCTGCTGCCAACGCCGCGTCCCCACCGCCGCTCGTCCTCGTCATCTTCGACAGCTACGCCACGCTGCGTCGCTTTCACGTCTTCATGTCGGTGCGCGGCCACGTCGTGCAGCTGCTCGACGGTACCCACGTAGGCAGAGCTCTCCCATCGCCGCAAACGTCGCACGCGTTCGGAGCGCAGTGCAAGATCTGGCTGTGCATGCTGCGCGATGACACCGGAGAAGAGAGTGTGGAAGAGGAGGCGAAGGAGGAGGATGGCTTCTCAATCACCAGGGCCAGTGCTGGTGAAGAGAGCGCGGAGGTGGCGCAGGCAGTGGCACTCATGGAAGCGCAGCTACGCTGTTTGCTCGCAGCTGCGCCGCCCGTCGACGCGCTTGTCAGCTTCAAGGAACACGTCACGCAGCAGCAAGTCACGAAGAGCCGTCGGTCCGCTACGCTGCATCAGCACGTCACAGCGGAGGCGGTGCTGCAGCGACTTATGCCGCACCTCGGAGCAGACCGCCTGGAGTGTGTTCTGCAGGACGTCCCGGCACCGCCGCCGCGGCCAACGCCAGTAGGCAACAACGCAGCTGCTTCCTCTTCAGGGACGGCGCAGCCGCCGCCATCCACGGCACCCGCCACTACCGTTGTCAAGGTGTCCGGTGCCGTCTTCGGCGACAACAAGATTCTCGTCCCGTGCAGCCCCGAGCAACTGACCCTGCTCTCCACCGTGTTGGCGAGCACCCCTGTAGCGGGGAGTCAGAAAACAGGTGATGGCGGCGCTGCTGAGGGAGGCGGTGAAACCGCCGGGCAGCGCAAGTGTTCTCCTACCAAGAAGGCTAATCGGAAACGTCCGCGAGTGACGGAGACGGCAGACTCCTCTTCGGCAACGGCTGTAGCAAGAGCGCAGGCGCTGACCCCGGCCCTGCTAGAGAGGATTGCCCTCGGCAGCTTCACAGACGCTGCGGCAGCGACGCTTTTTGATGTTTTTGCAGACGCCACAGCGGTCGTGAAGAAGGCGCCTGACCCCTCCTCCGCGGATCTGCCCGCGACCGCCGGCGACGCGCACCGCGGCAGCAGTGATGGAAGAGGTGCCGCAGAGGTACTAAGCAGCATCGAGGACCTTTACGAGAAGTGGTGCGTCGACCCATCGCGGTTCGGTGAAGCGTTCCCGGTGTTCGCGGCCGTGTACGCACTGGTGGTGGACGTATTCGCCAGCGTAAGTCGCTTCCGATCCGACAGACCACGTAGTGCTAGTGAGTGGGACGCCGGCATCGGCGACGACGGGCCGCGGCGGCTCTCCAGTGGGCCACTGGAGTCTGCCTCGTCACTTGAACAGGCCGCAGAGATGAAAGCCTCGGCAGTGACGCAGAGGCGCTTACCGACACCGTCGCCTCCCAATCAACTCCCTCGCGGCCGCCTCGGTGCGCTCATTGGTGCTCTCCCCCGCATCGCGCTAGTGCTCCCACGCGGCAACCCCACCCAACACCCCAACCTCGGCACACAGCAGTATCTTCGCACGCTCCGCGCCTTCTTTTCGCCCTGGGCGGTGCACGAGGTCACCTCCCCGGCCGCTTCTGTGGCCGTCAGCTGTGCGGCGCCGGTGCTGTGGCACCAGCGCGGCGGTCTTCTTCTCCTTTTTTGCGACGAGGCCACCACGCAGCTTGGTGCCTTGCAGGACGAGGCGGACGTCGTGATCGCGTGTGGGAAGGCGGCGGCGGCGTGGGTAGCAGCGAATAGTGCGACGAAGGCCAGTAGCGGAGACAGTTGCAAAGTTGCTGCCGCCGGCCCGCTGCTGTTCGCCGTCATCTCAGAGGCGGAGGTGGTGGCGCCGACAGACCAACTCACCCACCTATGGCTTCCCATCACTCTTGCTTCACCGACCTGCATGGGAGGGGGCCACGCGCCTGCTGACGTGTCGACCTCAGCGGACGGCTCGAGCGGTGCAGTGAGTGGCCGGCAATGTCGAAGGAGGAGACGTCACGCACCGAGCTAGAGGAAATGTGGAGGCTCCTCGTTGCAACGGTAAGCGCAGATGGGAGCGTGGACGTGTCTGCACGCCCGTCATCGCCACTACTGCGGCAAGACCAACAACAACATGGCAAGACCTTGCGCAGCACCGGCGCGGCTGCCCGCCGACTTCACCAAGTCGAGGTGCTGCCCAGAACCCTGCGGCAAGCCGTGGTGCTCTGGCGCCACCTCCAGGCCGCTGAAGCCGCTATGTGCGGTGGGCAACGCCAAAGATGTGCGTCACCATCCGAGCTCGACAGTGAAGGGCCGTGGGGCACGCTGCAGGCAGTCGTGAAGGAAATGGCGCTGAGCTGCGTCACGGCAACCCCAGTTCGCATGACGGACGTGACTCTCCTACGCGGCAGCGATGACAGCGCGTGAGCCGCCAAGGGGAGTGGCGTGCGCCATGTTGTAAACGGGTCAGGCTTCGCATTATTTGAAAACGGCGGTGAAGTCACTTGTGCCCCTCGCGCCTCCGCTCCGTCTTGAGGTGCGAACATGCGCGGGTGCGTGCGCAGTAGTGTCCTGCCTCTGCAGCGGTTCCCCTGCTCGGTTTGTATGCCGGCAAATGCTCAGAATCGTCGAGACGCGTGAGCCGTGCCCTGGTGCGTAGATGCCTCATGCAGGTGCGCCCCTCGACACCAAGAAGGTGCGCAGTAACCAGGAGAAAAAAGGCGTCGGAAGCGAAGCACAAAGACAATGAAACTGATAAGCGCGTGCATAATCGGGTGCCACCGCCGCCTTGTCCGCTGGCTGCCCCACCCCACCCCTCCTCCCCTCCCACTTCTTTGCTCGCTCTGTACACCTCCGCTTCTCTTTCTGCATGCGTGCGGGCTGCGGCGGCGATAGTGACGGCATCCCCCACCCGCCCCCCCCCTCACCATCCACCCTCTGATACGCACGCACGCACACATCCGTGCACGCCAAGCACCACCCCGTCCTTCAGTCGCACGTTGTTTGGATTCACGTCTTTCCGTTCCGCATTTGATGTGGGCTCCCATTGTGATGGGCGCTTGTGTTTTCCTTCGTTGTTGTTTCCCTCTGCCTTCCGCCTCATCGTTCTCTCTTTAGAAGTTCTCCATACCGTTAACACCCCCCCTCCCCCCTCTCCCCCTCCTCCGTCCGTCCCTCTCTCTGTGCCTGTGCATGTGTGTGTGTGTGTGTAGGCAACAATGTCGGCGTCCACCACGGAGCTGTTCACCAACCAGGGTACCCTCTATCAGTACGCCGGGGAGGAAGGCGAGCACCCTTACTACAAACCCCTCGGCGACGTGGACAGCTTCACCATCTCCCTGCTGAAGCACAAGAAGAAGGCAGGCACTGCCGGCAGTAACAACAGCAGTGTGGAGTACCTCATCGCCGTGGCCGAGGACGGGGAGAAGGTCTTTGAGCAACCCATCGGCGTGGACCTTCAGCTCTCTTACTCCGCCCCAACCGCGTCCGTGCACTGGCCAGCAATCATCGATGAAGAACTTGAGACCGTTGCCTTCCGCTTCACCGCTCCCGCGGCGCATGTCGCGCAGGTGACGGCACAGTTGCGCATGCAGCAGTTTGTGGAGCTGTACAACCGCTGTACCTACAGCCTCCTCACCGGTTACGACGAGGTGGACCCGGAGGACGAGTGGTACCAGTACCTCGGCGCCGCCACCACGCACGAGGTCTGTAACGAAGATGCCACGGAGCCCGTGTTCGAGTTCGACCCAAGCCAGTTGACGAAGGCGAGCACCGGTGCCGGCAATATTTGCGCTGCGGAGTCGCTACAGTTTAACCGCGTCCTCGTTGTCAAGAAGAGCAACGAGGAGGCTAGTCTGGAGCTGCAGGCGCTGCCGCAGACGGAGCGAGGCTTTGACCGGGCTGCCATGGAGAAGCTCGTCGTGCGCGGCGTCGACGGCACCTCCACAGGAACTCTCCTGGAGAACGGCGACGTCACCATGCTGCTCTTCGGCGGCTGCAGCGCGGCGGTGCAGCAATTAGACCTCGCACGCGGCACTGTGGTGCAGGAGTACAAGCCAGCGGATCTGCCCGTGCAGAGTGTGGCCTACGCAAACCACACAGCGGCGAACTCTGGCTCCGTCTACACGTGCCTCGGCCGCAATGTTGCCTTCAACATCGACGTCCGCATGGACCCCCGCAGCTGTGTCGTGATGGAGGATGGGAAACAGCCGACAGACTACGCCTTGCCGTCGCTGCGGAAGGACTTCACCTGCCACGCTACCTCGCAGAACGGCTACCTCGTCATCGGCGATGGGTCCGGGAACATCCGACTCTACACCGGCCCGCCCGGCGCGCGCAAGCCAGCCGGCGGGTACTTCCCAAAAACTGCCAAGACGCTGCTGGACACCAAGGTCCCGATCGTTGACATCGACGTCACAGCCGACGGCCAGTATATCGTCGCGACCTCCACCTCGTTTCTACTGTTCATCGAGACCAAGTACGTGGACAGCAACGACAAGGAGTCGACAGGGTTTCAGACTCGGATGGGCGCGAGAAAGCCGCAGCCCATCCTCCTCCAGCCGTCCCCGGAGCAAACACTGCGTATGGGTGGGGCAAGCGCGGTGCACTTCCAAAGCGCGAAGTTCGATCGCTTTCCTGGCACCAAGGAGCTGTGCGTGACCGCCAGCTGCGGGGACTACCTCCTGACGTGGTCGCTGCGTGCGATTGAGTCGTCGCAGCAGAGCGGCCGCGCCGTGGTGAACTCCGCCGTGGCGGTAGGGCAGACCGTGTTGTCGACCTCTGCAAACCGTGCCTCGCACGTCGGCTTCCTTACTGGCAACGACGTCGGGGTCGTACCCGTGCATGAAGCGAAGAAGGAGGTGAGTCGGACGTGGACATGGGGGACCGAGTAGGGTTGTCGGCGACTGCTGCACTTGCACCTCTGTGCATCTGGCTGGCAAGGCTTGGCCCCCCCCCCCGTAGCGCTGCCGGAACCCCCCTCCCCCCATCCTGACGGCCCGCATCGATTCCCCTCCATACAAGCGCACACAAATGCGACCACGCACGTGTTGTGGGGAAGGCAAGCGTGGGGGCAACAGAACGCTGACAACCAACTCTCACTCGCTCGCCGACTCTCGGCACCCACGCGCCTGCTCTCCTGCTCTACGCCGGCAAGCGAGTGGGCGCGAGTCCCTGCGGACAGCATATTTAATACCGTCCTTTGTGTACTCCATTCATTCACGTCCGCACGCATTCCTCGCGGCACGGCGGTGCGACGAGATCGGGGGACGATGGGGCCCGTCCCCCCGCTGCCCAGTGGCGGCGCGCTCCTTGCTCTGCCTGTGAGTGCGCCTTCCTGTTGCCATGATGGCCGCGGATGGGCGACCGTGACCGCACGGCCCCTTGTCTCTCGCTATGTCTTCTGTCCGTGCGCCCAGTATGTAGGCCTCGCCCCCCGGGCCCCTGCGTGTCTCCACCCGGTGGCACCGTACGCTGGAAGGACGTGTAGCGCCGCACTCTCGCCAGTGCGCACGCACAGGCGTATGCGCGTGTCTGTGCTCTGTATGGCAGACGCGCTCGACTCCTACCGGCATGGGCTCGGTGTAGGCGGTCCGACCGCACACACACACACGCGCCGGAGGTCGGATCGACGGAGGTGGATGTGCCGACTCGCCCATAGCGTCGGCGTAACTCCGTCCCCTTTCGCCATCCCTCTCTCACGCTGGGGAAGGACGGCAGCATTTCCGGCAGTCTTCGATTATACGTGCACTTCTCCAAGGTAGAATAGAAACGATGCCCCAAAATGAAAACGAACAGAGCAGAACAAGGTGGTTGGAGGGGGGAAGGTGTTCCCAGATGGAAGCACATCCATTGTGGCGCCTCTTGCGTGGCACTTGTGCTTCCTTGAGCTATGTGTACCAATGAGGTCTGTGTGAGCGTGCGTGCGCGTGTAGAGATGGAAAAGTAGGTCGGAAAGCTGGTGTGGTGGTGGAGGCAGAGAGAGAGAGGAAGAGATTTCGAGGCGGACGAAAGGAGTGGGGGGAGCAGAGCGTGTGTGTGTGTGTGTGTGTGTGTGTATGTCAGATAGCAGCGCGAGTGCATCCTCTGCGCTCCCCCACCCCTCCTCCTCCTCCTCTTTCCGTACTCCCCACTCGTGCCCCACCTCCACTCCCGTGTCTCTGCGCATCCATCACACACACACACGCACGCACGCGCAAAGAAGTGTATTTCAATAGAGGAGCCCCGATGGGGCAAGGCGAAGAGGACGAATGGGAAAGGAAGGCAGCGAGGATGTTATGTGCTCCTCTTCGTGAGCCTTCCAAGGGGGGTGGGAGGGTGTCGCCGCGCCGACCGTTCATCGTCTCCTCACTCCCCCCCCGCATGCACACACACACACACAAAACGGTGATCTGTGTGTGTGTGTGCTTCTCCGCCCTCACCACCGTATCCTCCTCTACCTGCTCTTCATGTAAACACGTCTGCACGCCCGAGCACGGACATGCGCATGCACGCAAAAAAAAGGCTTCGGTGGTTTTCCTTCATCTCGCCTCTCCTTCACGCCTGTTATTCCTTGCATTCTATAGATCGCCCACAGCCCGTCCCCTCCCTCGAAACTAGCAAGCCACAGACAACCTAGGGGATTCAGAAGCATTCAGGGAGAGAGACCAGCACACCCATATGCACACACCTGCTACATCAGGTGCCCCCCGTCCCAGCCACCCCCAACCTCCCCCACTTCAAACACCTTTTGCAGCCCCGCCCCCGCCCCCCCCCCTACATTCTCTTTCTCTTCAATCTCTAGATTCCCCACATCTCCGTTTTCTATTTTTTCCTCTTTCCCTCCATCTCCGGGACGGCCTCAATACCACAACAACAGCAGCAACGTACCCCACCCTTCGCCTCTGCACTCTCAGCGCGTGAGGCCCACAGTACCCCTGGATTCTGCGCTCTCTCTCTTTTCTCTCCCCATCCCACGCCCATCACCGTTTTCCCCATTTCCCAACAAACGAAATCCTCCTCCGTTGGTGTTCCGACGAGATCCCCAGCGTGCTGGCACGCAGCCCCACTGCCAACCCGCCTACCGCCTGCACAGAAGCACACTTGCACACGGCAACCACCACTTATAGATCAACGCATGCAGACACGCAAACCCTTCCCGGACCCCTAGACGCCTCCGCCTCTCCCCTGCATTTTCTCTACCCCTTCACCCGCACCCGCACGTCGCCGCCATGGAGCGCCTGCAGCGCGTCGGTGTCCGCACCGGCCCCACCTTCGCCGCCGACGCACCCGCGTCCACGTCGGAGTTACCGAAGCCGACGTTCCAGCCTGGCAGCAGTATCTACGAGATGGACTCCAGCGGCAGGCTGCATCGCTTCCAGTGCGGTCGCGTGCTCGGCCGCGGCGGCTTCGCCAAGTGCTACGAGGTGTCAGACGAGACGGGCACCTACGCGCTCAAGGCCGTTAACCGTGCGTCGCTGGAGAAGCCCAAGACGCTGCAGAAGCTGCACAGTGAAATCAGCATCCACCGCCGCATGAAGCACAAGCACGTCGTCGAGTTCCTTCGCACGTTCCGCGACCGCTACTACGTGTACATGCTCTTGGAGAAGTGTGACCACGGGACGCTGATGGACCTACTCAAAGTGCGCCGCTTCAGCGTGGCGGAGACACAGTACGTGATGCTGCAGTGCCTGTCGGCGCTGCAGTACATGCACAGTGAGTGCGTCATCCACCGCGACCTGAAGCCCGGCAACATTATGCTGGACAAAGAGCTCAACGTCAAGATCGGCGACTTCGGCCTCGCCGCGGAGCTGCAGTACGACGGCGAGCGCAAGCGCACCATCTGTGGAACGCCCAACTACATTGCACCCGAGATCATCGACCACAAGAGCCACGGTCACAGCTACGAGGTGGACACGTGGTCGCTCGGCGTCATCCTCTACACGCTGCTGGTGGGTCAGCCTCCGTTCCAGATGGAGGACGTGGAGTCTACATACAAGCGCATCCGCCAGTGCCGCTACGACTTCCCCGCCAGCGTACCAGACAACGCGCGCGACCTTATCACTCAGATCCTGCAGAGCAGCCCGGCCCACCGCCCCACGCTGATGGACATCCGCCAGCACTCCTTCTTCTCGTCGTCACCGCCGCCACCGCTGACGCCGCCGGCATCGTTCGCGTCCTTCGGCCTGCCGGTGCCCGGCGCCGCCGCGCCCGCGACGACGACGACCGCATCAGCAGCAGCAGCAACCACAACCACACGCAGCGCACGCCGCGGGTCGGCGGTGGACATGCATTACCCACCGCCGGCGCCGTATGGTAAGGAGCTGTTAGGTGCCCCAGCACAACGCGAGGTGCTGCGGCCCATCAACGCCAACGTGCCGCCGCCGCCCGGGGCGCCGACGTCGCCGCGCCACCTTGCGAACCTCAGGCAGCAGCAGCAGCAGCCCACGCCGGCGCCGACGCTCCCCGGCATCTGCGCGCACGCGCGCAACGAGACGCCACGCAGTGCCCCTGCGACGGCAGCGGTGCCGCTCTCGGGCCGCTGCCCCGCTTCGTCTCCGCAGCAGCTCCGAAACGACGCCAACGCTGACGAGGACGAGAAGCAGCAGCTGACGGCGCTGCACGACCGCCTGCACCAGACCCTGTGTGGCGACGCGGCCGCCGACGACGCTGCTGACAATGAGGCGCCGCCGCCGCCGGTGTGGGTTACGCAGTGCGCCGACTTCTCGTCCAAGTACGGCATGGCGTACCGCCTCAGCACCGGCCAAACCGGCGCGCACTTCAACGACTCCACCAAAATCGTGTGGGAGCCCATCACGGACCGTGTGGAGTATCACGCGCGCGTCAAGATCGAGATGCCGGCGCGCGACGGCGGCACCGGGCTCTTCGCGAAGGACGAGCGGCACGTGTTCAGCATGCACAGCTACCCACCGGAGCTGGAGAAGAAGGTGACACTGACCAAGTACTTCAAGACCTACCTCGGCCGCGTGCAGAGCTCGCCGGACAGGGTGCCGGTGGTGCCGTGCTCACCCTTCCTGCCGGCGGCGCCGCCACGCTGCACCGACCCGCACACGTCCAGTGACTTTGTGTACGTAAAGCGCTGGCTGCGCGTGGACGGCGCGCTCGTGTTTCGGCTGTCGAACAAGACGGTGCAGGTGTGCTTCGAGGACGGCGCCGAGATCATCCTGAGCTCGGAATGGCGCGTGGTGACCTACACGACGCCGTCGGGCCGCCGTCGCACGATGCCGCTGAACTCAGTGGCCACAGTCTGGGAAGAAGCGGCGGAGCGGCTGCGAAACACCAAGAGCGTCCTGTACCAGGTCATCCGCGACCACTGCCTGTAGAGGACCAGCCACTCGCGCGTTTGTGTGTCTCGCCGCGGGTGGTGTTACCCACACTCCCCTCTTTGTTTTCGATAGATTGCATTAGAACCCTGCTAGCAGGGGAGACCTCCGTGCGCGGCATCTCAGGGCCCACCACCCCCACTGCGTGAGGAAGCCAGGCAGTCCCTCTATCCCTGCCAAATGCCGGAGCCACTTGCCGCCGTCACAGGGTCGCGCGCCTGCGACGTGGCGAAGGCAGGGCGTCTCATCGCCACCGATGCCGACGGCCAGACCCTCGACGGCGTGGCGTCGGAGCGACCCGAGACAGCGAGCACGCCTGCACCATCCATACGATCGACGAGGCGCCAGCGCGACTCGAGCACATCCCACCCCGCCATCGCTGCCCAGTGGTGGAGGGAGCCTGCGCCGCCGCGGGAGACGCACCACGCGGCCACCGGCACGATGGGGGAGCGGCTGTGAGGCGGCACTGCGAGGCGGCTGGGTGGGGAGGGCTCGAGGCAGATGCCGTGCTGCGATGCCTGAGCTGGCGCAGTGCTGTGCCGGCGAGTGTCTACGGCTGCCCCGCGCCACGCGATGGATGGCCTGTGGCGGGGTCGGAGGCTCGAGAGCGCAGTGGGAACCTCATGCTGTGTGGCCGAATGGACAAAAAAAGGTTGCATTAGAAGCTGTTTTGGTTTTGATACACGCTCAGACAAATCGACTGCATGGCCTACACCCTGACGCGAACGCGCACCTGAAGAAGTTCAGTGAGAGCACATGCTTGCAAATCATTATGGGTGCGCCTACCAGCAAGAGGCAACGAAGAAATAAAATCTGGATGGCGCGTACAGAAATGCAACTCGGCTTACTAGGCAGACACGCTTGGATCTTCTCTCCCTCTCTATATCGCCGGCTCCACACAAAAGTTGGAGAAGTTGGGTATCGATCCCAATACCTACCGCATGCTAAGCGGTCGCTCTACCATCTGAGCTACATCCCCACAGAGATGTACGCGCTTCAGCAAAGCCTCGGGGTCGTACAGACAGGTTTCGGAAAAGTGCGCAAACGGAAGGGTTCGAACCTTCGCGTGAGATCACACCTGCTTAGCAGGCAGGCGCCTTAACCACTCGGCCACATTTGCTCCAGCCGGTGGAGCGCGAAAGTTAAAATCCATCAAATCCATAAACAATTTCTAGCATTGAGCGCCTCCCACTGAATTCTCGGTAGTATAGTGGTTAGTATACCCGCCTGTCACGCGGGTGACCCGGGTTCAATTCCCGGCCGGGAAGCTTTTTGCCCTAAGCCTGGGGAGGTGGGGGGCGCCGAGGCAAATCCAATAAAAGCAACCCGCTTTGCCTGGTCCCCGCCCTTTCTGGAAAACCGAAACCCCACCGCTTTCACAAAGATGCTTACCCCATGCATGCCTTTTTCTTTCATGTGTGGGATAAGCATATCGGAGGATAGACCCCAAAGTGACCGAGGATGAAGCCTTAACCGCGCATACGCACGTGAAACATAGGAGTCCCGCAAAGCCGCCCCAGTCGCACGCGGAAATCCCCAATTTAGCCCCGTTGAAATGATGACGGTTTTCTCGGTATATTTATGAAACCGAGTTTTCTGAAAGACCTCCGCCCCATGTGGAGGAGAAGAGATCCCATCCTCCTTCCTCCTCGAATCCCCTTCCTTGCGCCACCCCCACCCACCCCCGAAACCCAAACTTACCCGTCGGTCTTTTTCACAGCTGGCAGTGGAGAGCCCCGCCTTTGATCAGGAACGAGCGCCAGCCGCACGTAGGCAACAAAACCCCCCACAAACAAGAGCACGAATAACTCAGATCATCAACAACGACACATTCACCGAAAGAACAGCGGCGAAACGAGGAAACCGCGGACGCGCTGCTTTCTATGAAGATGACGCGCAACTTTTCCGGGGGAAAGAGCCCCCCCCCCACACACACACACACGCAAGGCCCCCAAGATAGCGCCCACAGGGGCGGCAGATGGCCGCCGCCGCGTAAAGCAGATCATTGCTTTCTATCTCGGTTTATACACACCGCGCCTCCACTTCGCCGGTGTGGTGCCGTTCTTTGTTTCGAAACCGGGCCTGACCATAGTCTGTGAAGGCGCTTCGCGCCAGAAGAATTTTGCATTTTCTTTTGTACATGTCTGGCCGCCACAAAAAACCCAAACATATACCGCCAACATAAAAAAAACTGTTTTGATTCTTCTAGGGACTTAAAACGGCTCCTTTTGAAGAAAAATTTGGCTCCCATGCGCGAGAACCCGGCGGGCAACGGCGGGCTAACCCTTTTCGGCCTTTCTGGCCCCGAAAAGGCGGCTGCCGTCAGCAAACCGAAAGGGGGTCCCGGCGGCGGATGCGCCCCCGCGGTGCCGGGCCCCACCCCACCCCCTTTTCCCGAGCTGGCGGGTTTTTCGTGATGCCGCCTCTGCCGCTGTTCGCTTTTTCGTCTTTTCCTCTCCTGTCCTATTTTCAAGGCCGCCTCCACTTTTCCACCAAGCAGCGGGGCGCGCAAGGTGGCGCGCAACCGGCCCCCGCCATTATACCGCCACCATTTTCAGCCAGGCCACAAACACCAGCCCCCAAAATAAAGCCACATTCCCCCAACCTTCAATTTTTTCCGCGACGCCCACCTGGGCCCCAGCTCGCAAGAAAAGACTCAAGAACACACCCCGCACTACCCACGGATTGCCCTTTAAGGCGCCGAGGAAACAGAGACCGCACCATACGCCATGCCGAAAAAAGCATACTTCCGAAGGCAAAAGTGTGCCGTTTTCGGTTTTTTTTTTCGGCGTGGTGGGTGTGGGCTTGCGCCCCCCAACCTTACCAGAAAAAAAACACCCCGAGGGACAAGGCAAACCAAACCCCCGCAATCCCGCGCTGCGCCCCACCAAGACCTTCTTTGAAAATGAACCTTGCGGCGCGCTCCCTTTTTCGGCATTTCCACGCCCTTTTTTGCTGTGACCACATAATGGCCGGCCGCGAAAACCGCAGGGCCGCGGGGCCGCCCCTTTCGGGAGCCGCACCCCCCTCCTGCCCGGGCCAAGCAAACCCCCCTCGTTCGCAGGCGCCGGCCGCGAAACCCGGCCGATTCTGATTTTCAAAAAGCCGAGCGGTCTTTTTTCATTCACGACCACCAAATGCTTTCGACTCTGCTGCTCCAGCTTTTGCCTTTAGGGTGTCGGAAGCTGTTTTTCACCCTTTTTCTTAGCAGCTAGCAAAGCCCGCCACCAAAAAAGGCGGTTTGTTAAGCCCCCCCCCCCGCCCAAAAAAAGGCTAGGCGGGCCCCCAGGCTGTGTTGGCATCCTCGCGCGCCGCCGCCGGAAGCGTTTTGCGCCGCGATCTTGTTGGAGCAAAAAGGCGGTTGAGGGCTATCCGCCAACATGCCTTGGCTTCTTTGGGAATGCGGCGGTTTTTGGAAGGCAGCGGCCTGAACGACGCCGGCCCCTTCGCCCCCAGAAAGCGCCCCCTTTAGTTCTAAAGCCACCCCAAAAGCCCCCTTAAGGAGGTTGCAAAACACAAAACGGAGAATCCTGAATGCGGCGGGCATTTTTCGCCATCCTCACGCCGTCACCTCGCAAGGTTAAAAAACCACCACCGAGTTTACATGCCGCTTGTCGCCTTTAAAAAACACAACCCTTTTGTCCCGGCGTAAAGCCATTCGCTCGTTTTTTCTGGCCGTCGCCTGGGCGCCCGGCCGCGTGAAGACAGGACTGGGGTTTCTTTTGGGGGCGCTTAAAAAGATAAAGGACGCCGCGTTGGCAGTTTGACCCACGATTAGAAAAGCCCTCCGAAACACGGCGCTGGTCTTTACTTTTTGCGACCCCCCCCCGCGGCGGCCAAAGTTTTCTTGACAGTAAGCGCCCCAAAGGCACAGTAACAGAGAGGACCTGGCGCCGTTAAAAAAAGCGCCCGTGTCCCCACACATGTGCCTAGTAAAAGCCATTTCAGATTTAGTGAATCCATGTATATTCTTTTAAAAGCAGAAAGGCGTTGGCACAGCATAAAAACAGGCGACTGCCGAATAATAAAAAAAGGCAGTGATTATTTCCGAAAATTGCCACCATCTGCACATTCTTTACGTTTGGTACCGGTGCCATTTGTTTTCTTGAGCTTTTTTAGCACCTTCTTAAGGTTCAGTGGCCAAGAAAAAAGATACTGGCCGTTTTTTATCCTTAAAGGCGTGCCGCCGGCATCGAAGTTTTGCAATCCCTGAAAAAACCGGTGCTGGGCTTTTTATGTGATAACACCTCGTCTATCCGTCAAACTTTTCTTGGAAGTCGGCAAAAAAAAAGCACGCTGGTACCCCGATCGTCTGCATAGTCGCCCGCTGCTTTTCTTAGATCCTCATTTCCCACACAATAATCCACCTTACAGACACCAAAAGCCCGGTTTCGCATTCTTGTTGATCTTTCCGGGTGTTTTGTGATCATTGGGCCTGGCGTTTGTCATCGGCGGCGCCCGGGGCCGCTATTAAGAGCCCCGGTGACACATGCAAAACGCGAGGCGCCGCCATAAACACATCCCTCGATAAAATAGCCGCAACGCGTATTTCTTCAAATTGCTGAACTTGAAATAAAGCCGTTTACTTGCTTGACAACCCCACAACCTTTGATCTCTTTGTCACCTTTTTCTCCTCTGACCAAGTCATTTCTACAAGGCGCAAGCAAAACAAGGTACGACACCAGCCCCGCTCACGTAAAAAAAATTTCATTTGAATTCCTCCTCCTGTAAGCCGCGCAAAAAAGCATTCAAAAAAAAGCTCTTAGGCATCTAAATCTCGGTTCTACCATCTATTTTACCAAAACCAACGCTAACTCTTTTCTCGAAATAAGGTTTAAGCAGGGTGGGTTCCACTTTTCCTTTCAACATGCCGATTTTGCCGTAGAGCATGAGGTCCCACTGCGCTCTCGAGCCCCCGACCCCGCCACAGGCCACCCATCGCGTGGCGCGGGGCAGCCGTAGACACACGCCGGCACAGCACTGCGCCAGCTCAGGCATCGCAGCACGGCATCTGCCTCGAGCCCTCCCCACCCAGCCGCCTCGCAGTGCCGCCTCACAGCCGCTCCCCCATCGTGCCGGTGGCCGCGTGGTGCGTCTCCCGCGGCGGCGCAGGCTCCCTCCACCAGTGGGCAGCGATGGCGGGGTGGGATGTGCTCGAGTCGCGCTGGCGCCTCGTCGATCGTATGGATGGTGCAGGCGTGCTCGCTGTCTCGGGTCGCTCCGACGCCACGCCGTCGAGGGTCTGGCCGTCGGCATCGGTGGCGATGAGACGCCCTGCCTTCGCCACGTCGCAGGCGCGCGACCCTGTGACGGCGGCAAGTGGCTCCGGCATCTGGCAGGGATAGAGGGACTGCCTGGCTTCCTCACGCAGTGGGGGTGGTGGGCCCTGAGATGCCACGATGGGTTGCATGTTGTTCTCAGTGTTTTTGGGAATGTGCCAAGAGAAGAGTATTGAACAACTGGAGGAGGGAGCGAGCTTTTGGGGAAGGAGTGAAAACGTAGTTGGAGGCGCCGATGTGGTGTGTGCAGAAAGCGGGTTGGTGAATGCTGGGAAAGATTTGTTTTCCCAACAACTAGATTTGTCCAGCAATATCATCTATGTGCTTTTAGTGGCTGTAGAAGGCACATCGTTTCTGCCGCACAATATTAAGCTCTGCTAATTACCAATTCTGCAGTGTAGCAGACTGAAATGTTTTTGAATAGCGTTGGTAATTATGTTTTGGAGGACTCGTCCACGGGTTCGGGAATATCCCAGCAGGCACACAATGCTGGAGGGTTGCGAGTTGCGGCATCTCGCAATATTTGTGATGACATCTTTTTGGTCGAGTAGAGCTTCTCGAAGATGCACACCTTTATTTTTTTTTTCCCCTCAATTCTTTCTTTCGACACTGAATGAAGGTGCATAAACGCACAAACTATATCTCTGACATAATTTCTAACCGCCGGTAAGAAGTCTACATTGAAAAAAATGTCTGATTCTGCGGCGGGTGCGGAAAAAGTTGAGGAGGCAGTTGTGGAAAGCGCCAAGGCTGAAACTGCTGCTACTGAGGGCATCACTGCAATTAACGTAAAGGAAGAAAATACCGATGCGGAAACTGTCCCTGTGGGGACTACCCTCGTACAAGACGCGAGTGAGGAGAGCCTCGAGACAAAGATCCCTCCTGCTGAAGAGGCCGTCGCCACTGCTGCAAGTGAGGAGGTGAAAGAGGAACACCCAGTTATAGTGGGTTCGAAGGCTGCCCAAATTCCTGCCGAGGCTTCTGCAGAAGCTCCCACAGCCGCTCCCGCAAAGGTTCCCGACGAGTTGCCTGATAAGGAAGCAAGTACCAGCGGTGCCGTGTTGACTGCTGAGAGCCCAAAGACGGACACCACCTCGCCCAGCACTCCCCGAAAGCCGCAAAAGGCTGCCTTCAATATCGACGCAAAGCCATTTTCCCCTGTGTCACTTAGCGATCCGGCACTACAAGCAACTTTGGTTGGCGAAGCCAACGGGCTCTCGATTAAAATTGGCCAGTGGAGCCCGCAGCCATTTGTTCCTATCGCACACCTGTCGCCAACAGCCCCCGTGAATGTTGGCCATATACCGTATGTTTCACCTGCACTTCCTCCAGCACCGGCGGTAAAAAAGGAGACTGCGACCGGGAAAGATTCGCTGTCCGCTTACGCGAAACCATGGAGCCCGCATCCCGAGGTCACGGTAACTCCTGTAGTAGCCGCTGAGAACGAAGTTTCTATTCACCCAGGGTCGTGGTCAGCTACGACTGTTGATGGAAAGGAAGTTATAACCCCTTCTCCGATGGTGCCGAGGAAATCGAGCACAAATTTGTTTGCACACTCGTTCTCCATTCACCCCAAGGGTCTCAAGAGTGTTGAGCTCGAGCTGTTTAACTACGCCTGTGCAAGGTGCACGCTGAGAACCTTGTACGGGCGGCTCTCGTCGCGCCAGCCGGATGTGACAATGCGCAATGTCAGCGTGGACGTTCCGCCTCTCTGCATTGCGCACCTTATTGAACAGATCACCAAGGCGAAGGTGACAGCTTTGCACTTAAACGAGTCGGAAGGAGCGCATTACGACATATGGTTAGACAAGCCGAATCTTTCAACGCAGCTTGTAGAGTTTATATCCGGCAGCTTGTGGGCAACACCGATGCACCATGGGTATGCTGTGATGGGGAAAAATGAAGAAGGCAAGCGTTATCTTCGAAACTATGTTGAAAGGCTCAGGGATTCGAAGCCGCCGGGGCCGAATGTGTACGACGTTGCGTTGGTGGAAGTGAAGGAGCATTAGGTTACTAGTTAGTAAGCTTCTTCAATGTTTTTTTTTTTTTTTTTTTGGCTTGCTCTTCTAGTTCTGCTGACGGAGAACACCTCAGTGCGTGGCATCTCAGGGCCCACCACCCCCACTGCGTGAGGAAGCCAGGCAGTCCCTCTATCCCTGCCAGATGCCGGAGCCACTTGCCGCCGTCACAGGGTCGCGCGCCTGCGACGTGGCGAAGGCAGGGCGTCTCATCGCCACCGATGCCGACGGCCAGACCCTCGACGGCGTGGCGTCGGAGCGACCCGAGACAGCGAGCACGCCTGCACCATCCATACGATCGACGAGGCGCCAGCGCGACTCGAGCACATCCCACCCCGCCATCGCTGCCCACTGGTGGAGGGAGCCTGCGCCGCCGCGGGAGACGCACCACGCGGCCACCGGCACGATGGGGGAGCGGCTGTGAGGCGGCACTGCGAGGCGGCTGGGTGGGGAGGGCTCGAGGCAGATGCCGTGCTGCGATGCCTGAGCTGGCGCAGTGCTGTGACGGCGTGTGTCTACGGCTGCCCCGCGCCACGCGATGGGTGGCCTGTGGCGGGGTCGGAGGCTCGAGAGCGCAGTGGGACCTCATGCTCTACGGCCGAATGGACACGTTAAAAAATGTTGTTCTCAGTGTTGGTATTCTTGTCATGTGCTTGGTGTACAAATCCATTTTTTTTTTGGTGGCTTAGCTGCGGATCGGAAAAATCATTTATCAGCGGCGAGCTGTGTATGCTTTGCGGTTCGAGGTCTGAGTGTTGACTCGCTTCAATGCGTAAGCGTGGGACTTTGTCCTCTCCGTGGAAATGTCATAGATTCTGGCTACTTCTTTCTTCACTTGCCCTCTTTCTTTTGGTTTCTTCTGACGCAAAAAAGTTCAAATAAGCTCACCGACTTCTTTCTTACATCACGGCTCTCTCTGACAGCGTGTCATTACAGAAGGCACAGGAATGACCAACTCTGCGGCTCCCGATGTAAAGGCGCAGTTAATCACGACAAGCAGCCCTGAAGAACAATTTTTTCATCAGCTGTTTCCAGAAATAAATCGGCGTGAAAAACTGGTTCAGTCGTGCAACTGTGGCCTGATACGTCGGAAACTTGTGCGGATGGGGAGGATGTACGTGACACCTCTGCGGATTTGCTTCACATCGTCGTTCATTGAAGAGCCTGTCATTATTCTCTTGGAAAATGTGCTTACATTGGAGAGGAAGACGAGCTTTGTCTGCGACACCATTGTCGTAGTCACAAAGGCACGAGTGGAGCACGATTTCACAGCTTTCATCTCGACGGGGGTGACCCAAATGTACAACTTATTGAAGACCCTGTGGTCTGTTCGCGAGAAGTACGCTGCAGATAGGGCTACCTCCCTTTACCCTGGACCTGAATCTGACGCTTCGTCCTCGGCTGGCCTTGTAAGTAGCCCTTCTACGAGTCGAACCAGCTCAGCCGCCAATCGCGGTGGTGCCGAGGCAAGAGAGAATCAGCCCCAAGACTCACAGCCCCTGTCACCCATCAATCACCAGCGCACGAACGGTAAGCAAGACTCCGACGCGTGTACCGAGTGCGATCGAGTTACCGCTTCCTTATCCGCTTCGCATGTGGGTACTCCGGCTGCGGTAGAAAAACAGATCACTAGTGGGTTGTCGCAGGAGAGAAGCTCGTTGCCAAATCGAAAAAATAGACTTCCGGAAGCTAGCAGCGACAACCGCACCGTGACAATTCCAGAATTCCGGCGCTTTTTTCCGTCGCTTCCTCAGACAGAAACAGTCAACGACTCGTTCACGTGCTGCTACCAATTTGGCGCCAGCCGGCTGGGAAAAATGTGGGTTACTCAGAACTTCATTCTCTTTGTTTCTCCGATGATGGAGTCAAGAATAGAGATCAAGTTCTGTGACGTGGAAAAAATCGTAAAGGAGCAGAAGCTTGTCCTGCTCGATGGCTTTTACGTGCAGCTCAAATCTGGCGCATCGATGAGCTTCTCAAACTTTAAGAGCCGCGATGCTGCCTTGAATGTGATCGAGTCCACGTTTCAAGCCTCAAAGGCCCAGCAGAAGGATACGGCGGAAGACTCTGGGGTTTCAGGCCCACTTGTCTTCAAAACAACGACGAGCGAAAACGATGAAGGCAAGATGCCCGATGTGGCGTCGATGGACGCGTTCTCGCAGGTGGAGACGGATTATGGCAGCGCGCTTAGCGACTTCTCATGCTTCGGGAAGGAGCTGATCACACCCGTGAAGCTGTGCACGGGGAAGGGGGTCCTCGACGTGTTCGGCGTGTGCTTCGACGACGGCACTGCTGTGCTGGAGGACTACCACGCAGAGCGGAAGGACACGGACCAGAAGTGGGAGCCGTGGCGGCCAACGAAGGATGGAGGTGCGTTCCGGGGCCAGCGCCAGTTCACGTGCACGGCGCTGGTGAAGGCGATGATGGGGAAGCCGTACGCGTACATCGAGTACCAGCGCTACGCTCTCTTCAAGCTGAGCGGTGCGCCGACGCTCGTGGTGCAGTTCTCAAGCCAGGTGCCCGGTGTGATGTTTGGTGACGCATTCCGCGCGGAGGCGCTTGTGACCTTCACGCAGGCCGGCAGCGGTGCGTCGGCCGAGGTGACGATGCGTGCGTTCGGGTACGTGCAGTTCCTGAAGAACGTGTGGGTGAAGGGCCGCATCCTGGCGACCGCGATGAACACGGAGCTGCCCGATGGGTACAAGACTCTTGCCAATATGATTTGCGCGCGGCTTGAAAGTCATCAAAGCGGATGCGGGCCTCAACCCAATGCAGGTGACAGCGAGGCGAGGAAAGAGGGCGGGGACCAAGCAGCTCCGTCGTCGTCGGAGTGCGAACCATATGTCCCTGTGCTCTTCAAAGTGTGGCTGTTGGAAGGGTTCATCGCCAATGCTACCGTTCTCGCGCTCTCTGCGGTATGCTTTTCTGTTTCGCTTTTCTGCCTTACCATGAGTTTCTTCCCCATAGGGGCCTTCAGCCAGAGAGGCGTGTTGCAGTCTCTCACGTCACCACTGACTGCCGTGGTTACTGCGGTGGTGTGCTTTGTGAGCTTTCAGATCGGCATCACCGCGTTTGTGTCCCTTTGACCCGCACGCCGAGGAGCAAAGACCCAGCGGGACCTTCTGTTGCTGGAATCAGTGGGACTCTCAGCTACTTAGTGCTTGTCTCGTAGCGAAAAGGGCGGCGCCGTTTTGGAAACAGGGTGTCAATGTTTCATCTACGAGCCGCTTGCGCGAAAGGGTGTCTCTATGGCGCTGGTGGTTGATACAGACCGTGAGCTCTATAATGCGCTGAGGTGTGTGTGTGTGTGTGGGGGGGGGGCTTTTTTTTGGACTCTTTTGCTCCACGGCCCCCCAACCCCCATTTACTGCTTCCATTGTTGCTTGCGTGCATTATTGAGCTCAAGGGATGCGGTATAGTTTTTAGGTATGTGTGACGCTGAGTCACCAGAGGTGCCGTCTGCAGCGCGGCTCTACGGCACACGGGCGTAGCGAGTGCGGGAAGAAGGCGCTGTGGATGGGCGTCGCAAGGATGCCATCCTTGTGTCGTCTTTCTCTTCTTGCCACTCAATGCCTTTTCTCCCTTGATGCCAATTATCGTCGTCAAGGTCTACTCCGCTATCCTCCTTCTGCTGCTGTTTGATGTCCTCGTCGTGTTTTGCAAGTGGGGTGCTTTGCACATCCCGGTGTTGATTGCCAACGCATTTGCAAATCGATTGCCCTCCCTCCGCCTGTCTTGATGATGTCGGCGACACAGCCCACATTGATTCTTGCATACACCTGCCTCTAGAATTGAGAATGGCTTTCAAAACAACGACGAGCGAAAACGATGAAGGCAAGATGCCCGATGTGGCGTCGATGGACGCGTTCTCGCAGGTGGAGACGGATTATGGCAGCGCGCTTAGCGACTTCTCATGCTTCGGGAAGGAGCTGATCACACCCGTGAAGCTGTGCACGGGGAAGGGGGTCCTCGACGTGTTCGGCGTGTGCTTCGACGACGGCACTGCTGTGCTGGAGGACTACCACGCAGAGCGGAAGGACACGGACCAGAAGTGGGAGCCGTGGCGGCCAACGAAGGATGGAGGTGCGTTCCGGGGCCAGCGCCAGTTCACGTGCACGGCGCTGGTGAAGGCGATGATGGGGAAGCCGTACGCGTACATCGAGTACCAGCGCTACGCTCTCTTCAAGCTGAGCGGTGCGCCGACGCTCGTGGTGCAGTTCTCAAGCCAGGTGCCCGGTGTGATGTTTGGTGACGCATTCCGCGCGGAGGCGCTTGTGACCTTCACGCAGGCCGGCAGCGGTGCGTCGGCCGAGGTGACGATGCGTGCGTTCGGGTACGTGCAGTTCCTGAAGAACGTGTGGGTGAAGGGCCGCATCCTGGCGACCGCGATGAACACGGAGCTGCCCGATGGGTACAAAAAGCTGGCTGCGATGGTTGCTGCCAAAATGGCTGGCCAATCAGGTGGGGCTCCCGCAGCTGCCGACGCGCCCGCGTCTGATGAGACAGAGATCGAACCAGATAAATGCTCATCACATCTACCTCTTCTGAGGCCGCAGACGATTCTCCAGCGCAGGGTTATGGCTCACGGTACCACAGCTCTGGCTGGCTTAGTTGTCATGGTGTGTTTGAAAAGCGTCTGGCAGACATTAGTTCTCAGAAGGGTGTCGGCATCGGAGCTTTGCGCCGCTGCCCGCGGACGTGAGGCAGACCATCTCGACGTTGTGTGCCAAACGATGGTAGCCGAGTGGAACGGTGTGCTATCTGCAGCGCGGCCGGCGCTGGTAGCTGCCTATCTCCTCCTCATCTCCATCTTCTGCGGAGTCACGTTCAAAGCTGTTGCACTCTCAGAGGCATAGGGAGAGGGGGAGGAAGGCGCCCCCAGGTGATCGCTTAGCAGCGCTCTCCTGTTTCACACCCCTTGACTCCGGCTCATCGCCCCCCCCCCGTCAGCAACGGGTGCACCTCGCTTATCTCGTTTTGTGCCTTGCTCTTTACCGCACTTCGCCAAAGAGGAAAAAAGGTATACGAACTCTCTCCCATGCCCGCACGATATCGAGCCCCTGTCCGAACTCTCCGCGCACCGACACATCCACACACCCACAAGCTGCTGCTTCGTTTGACATGTTGTTTCCACCTATTGCGTTTGTCCCTCATTCGATTTGACTGCCATTGCGCGCTTCTCTCTATCTTGGTGTTGCTCGCTGCTAGCATCAATGCTGCATAGAGATCAACGGCGCTTGACACCCAACGGCATGCTACCAACAGCAGGACATACAAGAAGAAAAAAAGAAAAAACAGCAATGAAAACGAAAGCTAAGCTTTTTTTTTGCGTACGTCTGGGGGGGGGGGTGCAGAAGCTGCGACCTCGTTGAGGGCTTGGCGATCGAGTGCCCTGGCTCACGTCGACGTTCCACCTGGAATGCGGCAAAAGGCAACTGTGCCTAGCGCGAGGGCTGTACTGAGCTCAGCCAACTCCCTTTGCGCACGTGACTGCAAGCCACATGCAGCCACGACAAAGGAGACGCCTATGTCTGTGGCTCTTTTCGAATAAAATCTTTTATTATTGTCTTCACTTGCTGCCTCCTGCCTTTCGCTCCTCGCTCTTTTGACACCTCCCCCTTCCTCCACAACGGCGCAGAATACACTCGGGCAACACCCCGGCCTTCCCTGTCTTCTGCTTTTCGTTATACAGCAAACTTGAGCGAGACGAGTGCTGCTACCGACGGAGTTCTTCCTCTGTCCTGCCTTCCCTGGCTCTTCTCCTCCCTTCTTCTCCCCATTTCCTGCACATCTTTCGGTGCCGCGAACCAGAGACCTTGCTCGTCTAACTTTGGTATCGGACTTCACGCGCCGAGCAAGGGGTCTGTACTTCTCTGTGTGCGCGTGCAGAGTGTACTTCCTTTCTTTCTATCCTCTTTCACACGCGCAAAGTTAACAAGAAGGAAGGGTTCTTACCCCTCTTTCTGCCCACCTCCCCCTCCTCTTCAGCCACTCTTGTCTTTTGGTTTCTTTCCTTGGACTCTAACTCGATGTGAGCAGAGCCGTATCACGCTGCGATTCCTTGTTCCACACGCACATTCACCTTCATTGTTGTATGCATGCTCGAGCGTGCTCAACGCGTGGGTCTGTGTGTCGCTACTCTTACTCGATTCTTTCGCTTGCTTCCGTATTTAGAGCATACCAATCTGTCTGCCGCTGCGACGCCGCACTGTCATCAGCTCAGCCTTTGCCCTGCTTGCCTCTCCTCTGCCTCTGCTGCGTGAAAAGGAGGTAGGGAGCCCGAGCTGCAAAAGAAAAACAGGGCGATATCGACTTCATCCTCCTTTTTCGAGCGGGCACATCCCTACCACATCGTTGTCCGCTCTCCCCCTCTTTTGTTTATGCCACGTAGTGTAAATGCGTCAAGATGGCCGGATGAACAGTCAACTAGAGTGCGCATGCGACGGGGTGAATGAAAAACCCTTGGCGCGCGTGTCGCCGCGCGCGCATTGGTCGCGGTCCGGAGAGGAGGGGCAAGCGCGGAGAAGCGGGAGTAGCAGTCATGTCGGCTCGACTTCTCCGCCCACAGAGAGCAGCAGTAGCACCTCCAACGACCGCAGCAGAGAGTCTGCGTTGGCGAAGCACCGAGCATCTGCATCTGGTTCTCAGCCGACCGTCTTTGCACCCCCCTCCACACCATCGCCGCACTACGGCTTCCGCAGGAACACTGCAAACATAATGGCAGCTGGTCGCCGTGTGTCTCATCGGAGCTCGTCTGTACCGTCTGTCGCCGCTGGTGATCGGGGTACCACACAGGCAACGTCGTCTGAGAGTGTAGAAGCAGTGCTACGTAGCCCTCACAGCACCAGGCACATAGGCGGCGCCACGGCGAATGGATCGGCGGGCAGGGAGGACAACTGTAGCGGCTACTACGACGGTCTTAATAGCTCGTCTCACATTGTGCGGCGCCGCGCCAACGAGGTTGTGAGCGGTGCGGGGATGAACTCCACAGTTCCTGGAACTCTCCCAGGTAGCCACGGACACTTCAATCAGTACACCGGGGCGTCTGGAGCAGTGCCGGGGAGAAGCGCAGCAGGTGACCGCTACGCGATGCTGCGCGGCTACAACGGCGACCACTTTTTTCAAATGGACGACGCCGAAGGCGCGCCAGCCTTGATGGGCGAAAAGGACCACCCTGTCACGGAGTTTGATCGACAGACTCGGTGTCGCTATCCCGTGCTTTGGCGGGCAGCTAGAAGCCCTTCCGCTCCATCCATTGCGAATGAAAGCAGCTCATCGCGTCACCAGCACCAGCAGCTTTCGCCGCGCTTGCATCTTCACTCCTCGCCGCCGGTGTCGTCTTCCGCTGAGGAAATCACGCGCACCGCTTCGCCAGAGCTGGGCACCCACCGAGATGGGAAAGACAATGGCGAGGAGGCAAAGGGGCGCCGACACTACTCTCGCCATGCCGGAGTTGCGACCTCTCTAGCTGTCGAGTCACCACCTCAAGACTCCGCGGCGTCCTCGCCAGCAACGTTGTCGGCCCGGTTTGCGGGGTTTACAGCGGCGCAGCAGCAGCGTTTTGAGAGTCTTCAAGAACGCGGCCCACCAGGACACGAAATCGCGCGGTGGAAAATGTTGGAGCTGATGCGGCACTGGATGAGCATGCCAAGCACTCGAGCCGGCCTCGATGCAGTCATTCGAGACGTGCTAGTGGACGCTGGAATTGCTAAGGCGAAGGAGGCATGGGGTGGCAGCGATGCCTGCACTGCAGCGTCACGCGACAGTGCGTCCTCTCTGCAGCTACAGCAACGTGGTGGCACCAGCCAGCCCGTCGCCACATGCGCCAACCCACCTTCGACGATGGCGCCGCCGAAGAAAGTGTCCCCCAAGAACAAACTGATCACCACGAGCGTAGCACTCGAGTCGGACGGTGAGCCTCCCTCATCCACTGCTGACGGCGAAGAGGACAAGAGAAAGCGGGAGTTCACCAATGAAGGTCCGCGGCCTTTGGCTGACGAAGCCCCAGCTCCATCCATCGATCAGGCCACTCCTGCCTCCACTCCGACTCCGCACGCCGTTTCGATTGCATTCTCCTCTCTTGCACTCCCGGTGCGAGGGACTGCGTTGCCGCCAGATGAGGCGACCCCTTCGGCAACTGCTGCTAGGGTGCGCTCGACTAGTGCCCGTCGGCGCCGACGCAAAAGTGGAAAGGGCGCCGTTTCTGCACAAGAGAGGCGGGTGCCGCCTGCGGATGGATCGCGTTCGCCGACCCCGCAGGATGTCAAAGGGGACACTGACGAATCCGCTGCGTTGCCCATGGCATCACTGACACCAGAGAAGCATGTAGCACCCCTGACGCCGAGAAGTGGTGTCTCGCTTGGTACGGCGGCGTCGCGCGAGCGGACAGATGCCGCGAGCGACACAAGAGTCTCGCCGCACCGATACACGGAATCGCCGTCCTTGCATCATTCGTCATCGGAGGAGGCTCTTCCCAACTCCTCCCACAATTCCCCCTCTCCGCGCCAGCGGAGCCGCAGCAACAACAACCCAAGAGCAGTGCCGTCGCGGCGGGAGGCCACATACGAGGAGATACCCCGCTTCTACTTCCCCCTCGGGCGCCCGACTACGCGAGAGATGATGATCAGCGGACCTCTCTCCAGCAAGCACGAGAACCCTCATTTGAAGATTGCCGACGGCGTCTCCATGTCGGCCCCCATGTACGACGGAGGGGAGAGCAGCCGCGTCGGCGCGAACGCGGGGGCGCTCGTTGGAACCAGCAAAGACAGCGTACTCTTCCCCGAATCGCGACGGGCGCAGAAGGTGGCGCCGATGTCACAGTTGCACGCGCTCGATGACCGGCAGGTGGCGCATTACATTCAGCGCGAGTTTGGCCGTCTTCCGCCCCTTCCTAGACATTCTCAGCGGGTTTGGCTGCTGGGCGGACGTCTGCGCAGCGGTAGCCACAACCACAACAATTTACCCTTCGCTAAGCAGGAGCTCCTGTACAGGCAGCAGTTTATTCAGTGCGTGCAGCGCCTGTGCTCCCAGTGCTTTGGCGTCCCGCGATATTTCGCCTTTCTCATATTGCGCCTTATACAGTGGGAGATGCACCATGGGAATGCTGACGCGGCAGAGCATCGTAGTCCGCCTCAGACCCGCCACGGCAACGGTCGCCTGGGGTCCTCATCGTCGCTAATGAGTCACACAGCCAACGGCGGCGGCAGTGGTGCGACTGGACTGCCATCCGTTTTTCTCATCACGGCGCAGCACATGAAGAATTTCTACGAGGCCTACCTGAAGAACAAGGACATGGTGAGGCGCATTTTCGACCTGCTGATTCTCTCTTCCCACCTGCCCACCTCGCCAGCAGCAGCGGCGTCGCTGGCGGCTATGAGCGCAGCAGCAGAGGCAAACGACCAGGCTGCGTCGACCCCGGGATCCTCTTTTAGCGCGTCACCCCTGCGGTCCTTCTTGCTACCCAAGGACTTTGTCGCCTACATTAATGTTCTCCTCGCCTATCACCCGGGGCTTGCGTTTCTTCGGCAGACACCCGACTTCCAGACCAAGTACCTCGACACCGTCATCTACCGCATCTTCTACGAGCTTGACCGCTTTGACCGGGGCTGCATTAGTTTTTCGGAGCTGGCTGCGTCGCGGCTGATCGACGCCTTTCGTCAGGTCGATTCTGCTGAGGACATCAACATGGTACTCCTCTTCTTCTCCTACGAGCACTTTTACGTGCTGTACTGCCGCTTCTGGGAGCTAGATGAGGACCGCGACATGCTACTGGCGCCAGAGGACCTCATGCGGTACGCCCCGGAGGATGTTATGAACCCGTGCATTGTGCAGCGCGTCTTTGCTGGCGTCGGGCGGCGGCGCCGCTGCCATGTGCCGCATCGCATCGGCTACGAAGATTTTGTTTGGTTCTGCCTCTCGGAGGAGGATAAGTCCACTCCGCAAGCTATCCGCTACTGGTTTCGCGTTCTTGACCTGGACGGGGATGGGGTGCTTTCTGTCTATGAGCTACGCCAGTTTTACAACGCAACGTGTGACAAGATTGCCGAGTACGTGCAGGAAGGGCTGGTCACTTTCGAGGACGTTGTGTGCCAGGTGTTCGACATGATGCGGTGCTCTGAGTATCGCGGGCTCTTTCTCTCAGACCTCATGCGTGAGCCTGAGGCGGCTGCGGTGGCGCTGAACCTGCTGACGAACGTGGTGAAGTTCTTGCAGTTTGAGCAACGCGATCCGTTCGTAGCGCACGAGGAGCGCTTGCTCGGTGGTCCAGAGCAGTCAACATGGGACCGCTTTGCCCGCCTAGAGTACGACCGCATGGCGTTGGAGGCAGATGGAGAGGATTGACCACCGTCTCTCCCTTTCTGCATACGGCAGAGGCCACCTGTCTGTGAGGCTGTTGGGGATGGTGCTGACCCTTTCTTTTTACTGCCACTCCATCGCTTGCTACGGTGTGTCCCCTATCTCACGTTGTTCCGTGGCAGCCTAGTAGGATGCTACACACGCCTCTGCTTTCCCTCCCCCTTTGTTCTCTCTCGTTGTGTCCTCGTTCTCGCCCTCCACTGTGAGCGGGTGCGGGCTAGCAGTATGCCCGTCTGGCGTTTGTCCAAAACCCACCACCGCATTCTCCCTCCCTCTTCTTTTCTCCGGCTCTTTCTGTGTGTGTGTGTGTGTGTCTTTGTGTGCGTGTACATGTATCCCCCCCATCCCCCCTTTCCTCCACCTCCTCTTGTCATTGCTTTTTCGTGTTGGCGTTGTCGCTGCCACCTCCCCTCCCTTCCCCCTTCTTCTATCCCGTTTGAAGCCTGTTCTCCCTTCCTTTCTTTTGGTCGCTTTCTACCTATCATGCGCTTCTGCACTCATCGCCGCACGCATCACGGTGTTTGGCGCCTTCCATAGAGTTCCGCGGCAATATGGCAGAAGCGCGAGGAGGACCTCCAGATGCGTGCAAACGCACCCACACACATCGAGTGAGGACGTACGCGGAAGCCACGCTACTCCTCTCCATTGGCGCGGCTCAGGGAAAACGCCACCAAAGAAAACGTTGTTTTCCCCTTTTGCACGTGTGTGTGACCTCCTCGAGCAACAACAACAAAAAGGGTTGGGGGGCGCGGGGGAACGCCGGCAGCGTTACCATTGGTACTCGCACATACATCAGGGCTTGTTTGCTGCTCTTTTCCACCTCCTCCTCTCCTTCCTCTTTGTTGCTGTCAGCGCTGTTGCTGCTCCACTCTTGGACTTTTCCACACCTTTGTTTTTTGTTGTTTCTCTTCAACGTTCATTCCCTGCTAGCAGGGGAGACCTCCGTGCGCGGCATCTCAGGGCCCACCACCCCCACTGCGTGAGGAAGCCAGGCAGTCCCTCTATCCCTGCCAAATGCCGGAGCCACTTGCCGCCGTCACAGGGTCGCGCGCCTGCGACGTGGCGAAGGCAGGGCGTCTCATCGCCACCGATGCCGACGGCCAGACCCTCGACGGCGTGGCGTCGGAGCGACCCGAGACAGCGAGCACGCCTGCACCATCCATACGATGACGAGGCGCCAGCGCGACTCGAGCACATCCCACCCCGCCATCGCTGCCCACTGGTGGAGGGAGCCTGCGCCGCCGCGGGAGACGCACCACGCGGCCACCGGCACGATGGGGGAGCGGCTGTGAGGCGGCACTGCGAGGCGGCTGGGTGGGGAGGGATCGAGGCAGATGCCGTGCTGCGATGCCTGAGCTGGCGCAGTGCTGTGCCGGCGTGTGTCTACGGCTGCCCCGCGCCACGCGATGGGTGGCCTGTGGCGGGGTCGGAGGCTCGAGAGCGCAGTGGGACCTCATGCTCTACGGCCGAATGGACACGTCGATAGAAAAGGTCGAATGTGCATGTGAGGAGGGGGCACAAGTGTCTTAGTTTGCACGTGGTTTCTGCATCTCTCGGAGTCTCTCTCCCTCTCTCCCCTACTTTCAGAGAGTGCGTGTGCGCGCTCGAAGGGGGTACATGAGACTCATAAGGAGGGGCTGGAGGGAGGGAGGGAGGGAAGGAGGGAGGCAGGTGGAGAGAGGGAGGGCGTTGCAGAAAAAAAGCGACAAAAAAGGGGTGAAGAGCTTCAACGGCTTACCGACGAGCAGCCTGCGAAGGCGAAGCTAGGAACGAGGCGAAGCAAACAAAGAAAAAACGATATCACCAAAGCATGCCGCAAGAGCAACCATCCTATGGCTTTGGTGTGCTCCTCCGAGGTCCGTGAGGAGCGTCATCAGCGGCTAGCGTGCGAGAGAGCACGAGCAACAAAGGGCTGGGCTTCTGTACCACAATCGGTTCTTGAAACACGCGCACAGGCCCCTCTCACGCAATTGTTGTGTGTGCACGTGTTTAAGGATGAGGGCTCAAGGCCACGGATTCCGTGTGCAAGTCCGCCCTCCCCAAGTTCTCGAATGTCTGGAAAATACGCCACAACCGTGTCTTCACAGTTTTACGCGATCACTTACATTCTCCCTCGTTCTCTGTGTCTCCGTGTCCTTCTTTTTTTTCTTCCTTTCTGGTTCTAGAGGCGCACTACCTCAGCACCTCGCGTCGGCTGCTACGATTTTTTTTTTTGACGTCAGTCAACGCCAGCACGAGAAGAGCCTGACACGTGTGCATTTCTGTGGCTCCTCTGCTGCGCGACGCGTATCCGCGGTGTCCGCCGTTTTGCAAGGCTAACGGAAGCGTTCGCCAGTGCGGCCATACGAATTTTCGGCAGCAACAAAAGAACGACAGCTCGTCATGCGCTCGGTAAGGTGGATGAGACGCGCGGCCGCGGGCGCCGCTTCCGGTGATGCGGCGACGGCGCCGTCTGCCGGCGCTTCCAAGCCAGCGGCAACCACTGCATCCACATCGGGCATTGATGCGAGTAGGAAAGAAGGCATGGGCGGAGTACCACCGCTGCCGGCACCACCTGTCAACGGCGCAGGGCGGACGACAGGTTCAACAAAGGCATGGCACACGCTGACCTTCAGGCTTTGGCAGCTGCACACTGTGAAAGACGGTGAGGCTCGATCGAGCATGCCGACAACGGTGCTCTACCACGGCGATCAACTCGGCCCCCGCCCTCTCGTTATTCTCGACCACAGTGTCGCTCGGTTGGAGCAGTCTGCGACGGCCGTGCTAGATGCGTGTCAGGAGGCCGTGAAGAGATACGAAGCAATGCTCTCTTCGCTTGCATGGGACCACGGCGCCGTCTTCGTTCCGCTGCAGGTGTCCATTGGCGAGATCAGCGTGATGGAGCAGTCGTGCCGCCACGTCTGTGCCGTGCTGGATGCGATGGACGTGCAGTGGAGTCACGTGCTGGCGCACTCTTACGGTGCCTTGGTGGCAGCTCGCATGGCTGCGTCGACTGCGTATCCGCACCGCATTGGGTCCCTGCTGTTGCTGGATACTCCACTGGTGACGGAACAACTCGTGCGCAACACGAAGCAGCGAGAGGAGATCGCAAAGGCGAGGAAGGACGTCAACGTGCCCCCCGCCGAGCTCTCGTTCGCCATCGAGTCGCTGAGAAGTGCCCTGGAGACAACTCTGCCGTACCCGGCAGCGGCGGACAAGTCTCTCTACGAGGATCACCTCTTCTCCTCAGCCTCTGTCTTTCGGGAAAAGGGCCTGGTGCGAGATGAGCACCGCTACGTGCCCGTGCGGCACCTCGCTCAGGTGCACCACCCTCTTCAGCTGCTTGTGCCGGTAAAACAGTCCATCACGGATGTTGCAATTCATAGGGAGTTCTTTGGTCTGCGAAGGCCGACCGTCATTAAGACAGCGGATAATCACGAGGATTTGTTCTCCGCGAAATGCGCAGACGAGGTGGCGGATGTGGTGCGGGCGTGGATGCAGCGGTTCGAGCCGGACGTTGTCATGAAGCGGCGCTTCGAGAAGGCCGCGAAGGAGATGGTGCAGCTCATGGGCAGCAGCGCGTCGTTTGGCGAGAAGGGCGATGGAAACACCGAGAAGAAGTCGGCGAAGAAGGAAAAGAAGAAGGGCAGGCAGTAGGCATACTGTCGTGTATGCACCTTGGTGAGTTCCGAAGCGTGCCTCTCACTCGAGCAGACACACGCACACACAGGAGCCGATGTGGATACATCTGGGGTGACGATCTACTGACAGGGAATGTTCTCTCGCCCCCCCCCTCCTCCCTCCCTCTCTTAACTGGCGCCGCTTCTTGCTGTTTTGTTGTGTTTTCGTTCTCCCTCTTGTCCGTTTTTGCCATGGCGATGTGGTGGCTGCCGTGTGACCTCGTCGCCAGTGCCCTACGCTGTTGGCGTTGTTCGTGTTTGCTGTGATGGAAGTGATGGGACGGCGTCGGGTGGTTTCGTCACACCCCATGACGGAGACCCGACAAACAAACGAAAACAAGAAAAGGGTAGGGGCAAAGTGGGGCGTCAGAAAGGTCAAGAGGGGGAGATGGCAAGGCCAATGCTTTCACGGCTCGAGTCTCCAGCACGGCCATCAGAGGAGCCAGACGGAGATCCGCTGTAGTGGCACCGCTGACGCTTTATTCTTTTCTTTTTCCGTGTTTCTTCCTCTCCTTCTCTTCTGTCCCCTTGTCCCCTTTTCCTGTTTCGTCTCTCTCGTTGGTCGCTGAAATTGAGCATCGACGTGGTGCGACACCACGCACACACGCACACGCACGCAAAAGTCGGAGTTCCTCTCGAGAAGACGGTGAGGAGTGTGCGCAGGGTCATGCCCACCATCGTGATCTCGACAGTTGAGAAGGGAGAGAGTGCACAGTCGCACACGTGTTGGATCGGAGGTTGGGTGCCGCCAATTCACTGAGCTGCATGTGTCTCCATCGCGCGTGGTGCGCACTTCTGAGGTTTCATGAAGATGGGTGTATCTGGGATGGGTGCAGCTGTCAATGTCTCTGGACTGTGCAGCAGACTCTTCCTCCGTCTCCATCTCTTCGTCAATACGGAGTGCCACGCTCCTTGGCTTGACTTTGCGTCTTCCACAAGAGCATCGCACGCGACTCTCTCCCACTCTCTCTGCCCCTCTCCGCGTTTTGGCGTCTGAGCATCTTTCATCTCTCGTGGCTTTGCAGCACCAGCACCACAGCTCAATCGAAAAGCTCACGCACCAACCCCTAGACATCCGATGTGGATGCTCGCAGCACCGACATGAGTGGAGATTTCTGTTTTCCAAAATCGTTACCGATGTCTGGCTCTTCCGCCCGCGTTCCCGTTGACTACACGTCCTCCAGCTCGTCTGTCATGACGGTTGCAGATCCTAGTCCGGTTGCCCCAGAATCAGCAGAAAACGTCCCCGCGGCCGCCTCGGTGACGGCGCCGAGCACAAAGGCAACCGTACGGAGGCACCAGCAGGGCGATAACGCGCCTATTTTGGCCACCGCAAAGCGGGCTGTCGTGCGTCGCACTCCCGGTGGACGGACTAGCATGCAGGTACGGCGCGCCGACGCGGCTCGGTCTAGCGAGTTGGCCGGGTACTCCGCCGCCGGAGGCGAGCAGCAGCCGTATTCGATTGCCACCACCGCACGCGCCGCGTGGACAGTGCGCGAATTCGTGGGGAACTCGGCGATGTTAAGCGTAGTGCGCAATCGTGCAGCGGTTATGAGGAATTACATTAAGAACTCTAACCTTCGACCAGCGTCTGCCGCCACCCCGCAACGAGAGCGTGACGGGGCCGATCCAGCTGCCCAGTCCTTGGTACGTCAGCGTTGCGAGTTGAGTCTCGGCCCCACCGTCACTTGCTGTGCATCCAAAGGGCATCGTGACCGTGGCCTCGCGCAGATGGAGTTGGCGGCGCGCTCGGCTCGCAACATGCATACTTCTCGCGCAGTAAGCGAGCCTGTGGCGCCGCCTCCGTTCGAGCTGCTCTCGGCCAGTCGTCCTGTGCCGGAGCTGCCCGCAGAGCTAAAGGGGGCGATCACTTCCTACTACCTATCTCGTCTGCGTCAGCTCTCTGTCGCGCATCAGGAGCGCATTGTGCATGCGATTGCCCTCGAGAAGGACCGCAAAACAGTTATAACGTGCCTCAAGCAGCAGGAGCGTGCCTTTGCGCAGGCCGCGCAGCCGGCAGCGCCTTTACCGTCATCGATTACGGGGCGCTTGGGGAAGGGCAGACCTCAGACAGGGGCAGCACACCCTGTGCCCAAGAATGCGCCGCGCTCCACCTTGAACGAGAAGAGCCATCGTCGTGTGATACGAGAGTACTGCGCGTCTCCCTGGAAACGACAGGGCGCGAACGCTGAGGAGCGTCAAGCCATGGATCGCTTCTGCCAGCACTTTGCGCTGGAGGCACGCGCTGCCTTCCTTGACAATGCCATGGACGTGTGCATGGCCCGTCGCACTCGCTTCTATGTGGAGCAGCCACCCATTGCAAGGCAGCTCGGCGTCGTGCTACCAGAGGAGCAGCTCACACCGCTGTACATCATGGCGGTTGGCGACCTGCTCTACAACATGACGGGGTGGACGCACTTTGACGCACGGAAGTTCTCGCGTGCGGTGGTGGCGATCGTGTGCCGCGGGATCCCGACGGTGGAATCGTCGGCTGCAGCGGAGAAAGCGGCGGCGGCGCAGGAGCGCCCGCACACGACGCTTGCTGGCATACCTTCTGCTCTGCAGTCCTCCCCCTCTCCTGGCACCGATAGCCCCTTGGCCGACAGCCATCGCACAACAGCAGCAACGGCAACAGCAGGCCTGAAGGACATGAATAAACAACGTGCAGGTCGATTGTCGGGCGCGCCTCTGTGGATGCCCGCGGAAGGGACTCGCTGAGGTGTGAAACACACGTGCACCGACACCAATGTCCGACCTTCCGGTCGACCTTCTTGCTTTTGCTCCGCTTTTACGTTCCCTGACGACGAGGCACACCTCTCCGTGCGCGGCATCTCAGGGCCCACCACCCCCACTGCGTGAGGAAGCCAGGCAGTCCCTCTATCCCTGCCAAATGCCGGAGCCACCTGCCGCCGTCACAGGGTCGCGCGCCTGCGACGTGGCGAAGGCAGGGCGTCTCATCGCCACCGATGCCGACGGCCAGACCCTCGACGGCGTGGCGTCGGAGCGACCCGAGACAGCGAGCACGCCTGCACCATCCATACGATCGACGAGGCGCCAGCGCGACTCGAGCACATCCCACCCCGCCATCGCTGCCCACTGGTGGAGGGAGCCTGCGCCGCCGCGGGAGACGCACCACGCGGCCACCGGCACGATGGGGGAGCGGCTGTGAGGCGGCACTGCGAGGCGGCTGGGTGGGGAGGGCTCGAGGCAGATGCCGTGCTGCGATGCCTGAGCTGGCGCAGTGCTGTGCCGGCGAGTGTCTACGGCTGCCCCGCGCCACGCGATGGGTGGCCTGTGGCGGGGTCGGAGGCTCGAGAGCGCAGTGGGACCTCATGCTGTGTGGCAGAGACGTGGACCCACGCTCGAAAGCCGCTCGTTGTCGTATATGGCTTGTCTTTGTTTTGTGTTCGCTCGTGTTTGCGTTGGTGATACTCCGAGGCGGCGAGAGAGGGAGGGAGGACGGGGTGAGGTGGGACGAAGCCGAAGGGAGAGGAGAGGGATGCGTTGCCGTGATTGCAGATGCGTTGTACGTGGCTGTTGCTTTCATGTCTCTCCAGCTTCCTGTAAAGACGCTTTGGGGGGTGGGTGGATGGTAGACCCGCTGCGGGGGAGATGCGGGCTGTTCTTTTGGCGTACTCGCTCCTCTTGTCTGCGCTTTCAGCCCTGCTTGCGGTTCCGCCCGTCTCATCAAGATGTTCCCTCTCCATCGCTTTCTCGCCGCGCATCCCCGGTCCCCTTTTCCGCTCCAGGTAGCATTGTTTGTTCTTGGTCTCGTTTTCGGCTCCCCTTCCCCGAAACGCCGCTTCCTCCATCTAAACACGTGGTAGGTGGAAGCGGTTCTGATATTTGTGTATGCGTACGTGTGGTGTGTGTGTGCGTGTGGGGAAATGGAAATGACAGCGTGTTCCAGATATACTCACGGAGGAAGCCCAGGCGCATGTGCATAGAATGTACACGTGAGTTTTCCGCGCTCCCTCGCTCCACCTTTGCGTGCGTGCCTTTGCGGTACAGTTGTGGCCGGGGATTTGTTTACGCCGCTCCTCTTTCTTATTCCATTCTTTTTTGTATTTGTGGTCGCGCAGTTCTTCCGCCCCCCTCCCCCTCTCCCTCTCCCTGGTTCCAAACCTCATGACTCCTTCTCTATACGGCGTCTCTCTGTCTCTTACGTTCTTCTCTTTTTTTCCGCGCCGCTTGACTCCCATTCTCTACCGCCCCTTCTATTGACACGCACGTGCACACGTTCACATTTTCTAGTTTTATCTCGGGCGTCTTTCGCTCGCCCCCCATATCTGAACCACTTCCGTCTCATTCCTTCTTTGACCGTTCACCGACCCGTCTTAAGTTGCCCCTCCTTTCACCGGCACCCCACTCCCTTGTTGCTCGCTCTTCTCTTGCGTGAAGGGCTATGACAGCCTATCTGTGAAAAGGGCCGCTGTCACAGCAGACGACGACGACACGAGCGCAAGGCGGAAAAGGGGGTGGCGTAAGACGAGTGTGTAGGAAGCAGAAAATGCGTGTCTACCAAGCGTTCACGACAACGACAATGCAAGGTGAAGTGATGAAGGAGCATCTATGCAGGCGTAGGATGGAGATCGCCAGCAGCAGCCGGAGTCGTCGTCGCTTGTGTGTCTATACGAGTCTCTGAAGTACGCACACACACACTAGCGGGGGAATACTTTGTCTCCTTACCGTTTCTGTTGTACCTCACTTCACTCGTCCGACCTCATTTCTTTGTTTTTGCTGCCCTTCTGCCGTGCTGCCTCCTCCTCGATTCATCATTCTTCTACGCCCTTTATTATTATTTTTTTTTTTTTGCTGTTACTCATGTGTGCCGTACGGACGACAACGCCCGTGTTTTGATTTTGATTGTATTCGTATGCAGGTTTTCTTTTTCTCGGTGGCTCACGGGGGAGGCTGTAGGGCAGCAGTGGCGAGGGCAACGGCACTGCCGTGAGCGGCTAGGTGTCGCTTATCACTGCACAGTCTGACCACTGCCCATCTCTCGATGTTGCCGCGGGCATGTGCGCGTGTTTATTTCTTTGTTCTCTATTTGCCTCCATTCACCTCTTCTGGCTTGACGATCTTTGACGGCGACGGCCTTCTCTGCGTTGTTATCTCCTGCCACCCTCGGGTCAGTTTCGTTGATCCTCCCGGCACCGACGACGCGGGTGTGCTTTACAGATGGCGCTCTCTCTCTCTGTGTGTGTGTGTACTCCTCCGTTCCTTGTCTTCTCTTCCCGTTTTTGTTTTTGTTTGCTTTTGTTGTGTGTTCGTCTTCGGTGTCTGCGCCTCAGCGCGGACTTTTCGGAGCCTGTCTTGCGCACCGCTGGCCAACTGCCGTTGTTCTCGCGCGCGTGTGCGTCTGGTGCGCGCCAGCATACGGCGAACGGAGCGAGGTGCGTTGCAAGAGCAAGCGTGAGGCAAGCGGAGGCATCGATGGCCAAGGGCCCACGCTGCAGATGCCAAGAATACACGAGACGGGGTCCAAAGAACCTGCAGCTTTTTATCGTAGTGATGCGAAGAGGGACTGAGCTGTGGCATGACTGCCTCCACTTGCTCTTTGCACTTCCTTCTTCTTTCGCGCCCTCGACACTTCTCGCCCTCCACCGGACAAGAGTAAGGAGGCAAGGGAGCAAGCGCTCGCGGGAGAGGGAGCAGGGCACCTGAGGAATACACAAGAACACATCCACGAGGGTGAGAAAGCAGACGACTTTGGAGGGTGAGAGTGCGTGGCAGCGTATCCCCTCGAGCTTGTCTTTGCTTGACGGTGCCATTGTCCTCTTTTTTTTTTTAATATGTGTCTACTCTCCTCCTCCATGACCGTTCTGCAAGACCTCATCTCTCTCTCTCTCTGTCTTTGTTTCTTTTCTAGTCGATCGATGCACACACGTACACGGACGCACGTGGAGTGTGCTCGTGCTGACAATGCTGCACAGCAACGAACAATCAGAGGGAGGGAAAAAATATGCAACAGGCAAGATGAGGAGGAACGGCTTATACAGTACTTCTACTGCGATGGTGGTGAAGGTGCACGCACGCACGCACGCACGCACGCACGCACGCACGCACGCACGCCAGCGCTAGGCAGTATGCAAAACGCAGTACGCATGTGCTTCTCGCCTTTGCACTCCCTCTTCTCTACCTCTTTGCTTTATACGTGCCGGCCGCACGTGAACCTGGTGTTTACGTCATCACTCTCCCCCCCCTCTCTCTCCCCCCCTCTCTCTTTCTCTCGATGTTTGTGCATGTTCATCCTGCTGCTCTCTCCCTTTCTCCGAAACATGTCTTTTTTTTCTTGTCGTCTCTATCATCACACCCTCCCTCTTGCGCGCGCATCTGCCGCTCCTACCTCTGCCTCTATACGCGCACACCAATGTATGTGTGTGTGTGTGTGTGTGTGTGTGAGCGTATTTGCCGAGGCACGCGTGCTCGTATGTGCGTTATACCCCTGCACGACAGACTCACCACCCTTTCAAGCCTCCGCCCTTTCATTCTTCTATCAATTTCGTCAAACCTTCGAGCAAGGTACTTGAAAATAGTACGGTAACTCCCCTACCCTCCCCCTACACACGTACGCGCACCACACTTGAGCTATGTCTGCCGCTGACTTCGAGACCGCCGTGGAGTACGTGCGCTCCTTGCCCAAGGACGGTCCGGTGCAGCTGGACAACGCCGCCAAGCTTCAGTTTTACTCCCTGTACAAGCAGGCGACGGAGGGTGACGTGACGGGCAGCCAGCCGTGGGCCGTGCAGGTCGAGGCTCGCGCCAAGTGGGATGCGTGGAACTCTCGCAAGGGCATGAAGTCGGAGGACGCCAAGGCGGCGTACGTGCAGCGCCTGATCGAGGTCACATCCCAGAAGGGCCACCCGTGGAACCCCGCGTAGGCATTCGACGCAAGTACGCAGGGTAGGCGTGCACGCGCGCGGCACGCACCAGCCACAGACTGAGCGAGCGCTAAACCGCACACGTCCCTCTGTCTGTGCGCGGGGTCTCTATGCATACAGTGTCGCGCATCGCAGTGCTCGTGTGCGCTTTTCGGTGACGTTAGACCGTGCGGCAGCTCATTCACGACATTAAGGCAGGAGAGAAGCATGAACTGTGCCGAAGAGCGCGAGGAGAGAAAAGGATACAAGGGGTTGGGTGGAGCGGGTGTGTAGAAGTACCACCGCCGCCTACGGAAGCTAGAATCGCAGAACGAAGTTTGCGGCTCTTCGGTTGGGGCCTGCGCGCTGCTGCGTGAGTCGGAGGCGAGAGAAGGAGGGGAGGGGCACCCAAAGACGCACGCACCTGCTTCCGGCGTGTCTATCGGCCACTCCCTGTGCTTGTCTCTCTCTCGTCAAGTACTACGGTGCTTCTCCGTCCTCCTCACCCACACCTACACCCACCACCCCTCCCTTTACTTACCCAACGGTGTGGACATCTCGCGCGCATTTCGCTCCTCGTTCTGCTTCACAGTGTGTTGGTGCGCTTGTTGTCGTCTCGTCCCCCTCCTCCGCCTCTTTCCTTCCCTCCCTCCTTCCTCCTCTTTTCTTTGACTGTGTTTTCCCATCTATAAGTGATTGGTTGTCTGCCCACCTTTTCGCCCATTTTCTTCTGTCCTGTGCTGCTGTTGTGATGGACGTGTCCGCCAACAGACATCGAGCGTGTGCATCATTGTTGCTCTCTCTCGACGTCACACACACGCACACACCGAAAAACGTTGGACTTTTATTAGCTGTGTTTTGCTTCGCCTTTCCCTCAATGTGAGTCCACGTCTCTGCCACACAGCATGAGGTCCCACTGCGCTCTCGAGCCTCCGACCCCGCCACAGGCCACCCATCGCGTGGCGCGGGGCAGCCGTAGACACACGCCGGCACAGCACTGCGCCAGCTCAGGCATCGCAGCACGGCATCTGCCTCGAGCCCTCCCCACCCAGCCGCCTCGCAGTGCCGCCTCACAGCCGCTCCCCCATCGTGCCGGTGGCCGCGTGGTGCGTCTCCCGCGGCGGCGCAGGCTCCCTCCACCAGTGGGCAGCGATGGCGGGGTGGGATGTGCTCGAGTCGCGCTGGCGCCTCGTCGATCGTATGGATGGTGCAGGCGTGCTCGCTGTCTCGGGTCGCTCCGACGCCACGCCGTCGAGGGTCTGGCCGTCGGCATCGGTGGCGATGAGACGCCCTGCCTTCGCCACGTCGCAGGCGCGCGACCCTGTGACGGCGGCAAGTGGCTCCGGCATTTGGCAGGGATAGAGGGACTGCCTGGCTTCCTCACGCAGTGGGGGTGGTGGGCCCTGAGATGCCGCGCACGGAGGTCTCCCCTGCTAGCAGGGTATGGGGTGGTTGTGGATGAAAACAAGAACGCGCGTCCACTCCTCTTTCGCCAGCACGGTCTCCCCCTGCCGCTGTTCTTCGCAGAGCTGCCAACCACTTGTGCCGGCTACAAGATAGTAGGCGCAATCCTTCGGGAGGGGGTTTCCTAGTCTTCTGCGGACTTCCGTTGGCATCGCACATGTGTTCCTCATCTTTCCCTTCCGCCTCGCGCTATTCTGCGCGTCTCTTCTTTCCTTTTTCGAACTGTGTTTCGTGTGCGTGAGGACACGCATATCGTAGCTATGCTCCACAGCTTGGGCAAAGGTGTCTGTCATCCTATCACACCTGAGCTCGCTGGAATAAGCGAGCAAGAAGCTTCAGCGCATCACACGCAAGCTGGCCGTTCTGCCTCCTCTCATTCGATTTCTTTCTACCACTTTCTTCCGTGTTCCGCTGACGTTCACTTGTAGCACACCGACCTGTGGCCCCCCCCCCCACACACACACGCTCTCACGCCTAAAACCGAAAAAATGGCCAGCGAAGACATCATTATCTTCCTCGACGCTCTCGAGAACACCGTCAACTTGATCCGCGGTGACGGGTCGGCGAAGAAGACGCTCTTCACCACCGGCTGCGTGTGCCCGGACGGTATCGGACTCGATCTCAGCGCATACAAGGATTCGAAGAACCCCGATGACATTGTTGCGTGGTGGGGCAACATGGGGGCTATGAAGCCGTGCCCGGGGCAGAAAGACGGCGCGGACTGGCACGATGCTGACGGCTTCCTTGTGCGTGCCCCGCTCTTGGGCGGCGATGCGGCGGTGAAGCGGGTGGAGGTGACGGCGCCACGGAGTCTCATCCGTGGCACGGCGGCGTTCCAGGCCCCAGGCCACCCTCCACTCATCACCACCATGAAGCAGGTGGCGCTCTCCAGAAACGGACGCGCCGTCTTCTTCTGCGACCGGGAAGGGCACGGTGTGAAGAAGTATAACGTGGACACGAAGGAGGTGGTCCCGCTCTTGTCCTCAGACGTGCTGGCGGCCCTCGCCGCCGGGCTCACGGAGGAGGAAGCTCATGCCTCCCTTGTGGAGCCGAACAGCGACGAGGACAAGTGCCGCTTCTGCGTCGGTATCACGCTGGACGAGAAGCACAACCAGATCTTCTTCACCCTGAAGGGGCCGTCCAAGGGTGGCAAGGGCCGCATTCTCGCGGCTCCGTACTACTTCCAGCGCCGTCACTTAACATCCATCACAGCCGCGAACACGTCCCCCTCTGAAGGCGTGATCGACTCGAAGACGGTTGTGACGCTGCTCGACCACCTGCCGGAGCCCATCGATCTGCTTCTGGACTCGGAGGAAAACTATCTGTACTGGACAGACCGCGGTGATGACGCGGCGGGCGGCAACTCACTGAACCGTGCTCCCGTCACCTATGACCCCTGTTCCGGGCAACCGCAGCTTGGGGAGAGGGAGCTGCTGATCGGCGGCTTCAGCGAGGCGATCGGACTGGCGTGGGCGGCAAACCTTGTGGATTGCATGCGGCTGTCCGACAACAAGGAAACCCTGCGCCAGTACATGTACGTCACGGACATGCGACACCTCTGGCGCTGCGATTTGAAGGCGAGAACGAAGCAGGTGGTCTACAAGTGCGGCCCCCGCAACGTGCTGACCGGCATTGAGGTGCTGCGTTTCTTTTAAGAGGCGACGAGGAGGAGGGACTCTGAGCGAGGGCGTGCCGAGTGGGAGGTGCAGGGAAAATACCACTCTCCGCGCTTCAGCGTCAGCACGATGTCTCTTTAGTGTCTCGGCAGTTTGCAGGCTCGTACTCCTCTACGTAGGAGTGATCTGCCTGCGTCCAGCCTGTTGGCAGCTTCTTGACATATAAAGGGGGCTCCTCTTCTCTCCGTTTTTCTACGGACGCCTCCCTCCCCACCCCCTTTCCTCTGGCCATGCCGACCGTTGCGCTGTCCCACATGCCGCTGTCAGAGTCCAACTGCATCATGCAGCAGGTGATGCACATCCCCCTCATTGCCGTGACGTAACAGTCTTCCTGTATTGCACTGCATGTTTATCCTATGAATACCGTGTGCATGTGTGTATGTGTGTGTTGGTTGGTTGCAGCGGATCCAGGTAATGGGGTCGTGCATAGAGGGGCGGAGCTTCTGTCGCAGCTGGCCAGCTCATATCCCATCAGGAGCGCCTGCTCTTCCTCTAGCCTCTTTCTTCCTCAGCGTGTCCGGTCTCTGCCACACAGCACGAGGTCCCACTGCGCTCTCGAGCCTCCGACCCCGCCACAGGCCACCCATTGCGTGGCCCGGGGCAGCCGTAGACACACGCCGGCACAGCACTGCGCCAGCTCAGGCATCGCAGCACGGCATCTGCCTCGATCCCTCCCCACCCAGCCGCCTCGCAGTGCCGCCTCACAGCCGCTCCCCCATCGTGCCGGTGGCCGCGTGGTGCGTCTCCCGCGGCGGCGCAGGCTCCCTCCACCAGTGGGCAGCGATGGCGGGGTGGGATGTGCTCGAGTCGCGCTGGCGCCTCGTCGATCGTATGGATGGTGCAGGCGTGCTCGCTGTCTCGGGTCGCTCCGACGCCACGCCGTCGAGGGTCTGGCCGTCGGCATCGGTGGCGATGAGACGCCCTGCCTTCGCCACGTCGCAGGCGCGCGACCCTGTGACGGCGGCAAGTGGCTCCGGCATTTGGCAGGGATAGAGGGACTGCCTGGCTTCCTCACGCAGTGGGGGTGGTGGGCCCTGAGATGCCGCGCACGGAGAGGTGTGCCTCATCTTCAGGGTTTCTGTATCCTCGCAAGATAGGGAGTGCAAGCTCTCTAGTCTGCACGGCATGCCACCAGATCCGCCCATACGGAGTGCAAGCGCAGGCGCCCTCATCGTCACACAACACCTTGAGAGAAAACGCTGCCCGTGTCGGTTTCAAGTGAATGCCTTCGCACATCAAGTTATGCCCTGTCTGCGCTGCATTGTTGGCGCTCACACCTTCGCGTCACCTTCATGGACTGCAGCCCTGCGCTGCATACCTTTCTCTATCTCTGTGGATCTCTGCGCTCTGACGTAGGGGTCGCTGAGCCAAGAAGACGCCATTACACCTTGCCCATGCCACACGCCGGCACACACACACACACACACACACGCGCATGCTGGAGGGACGTATCGCTTGTGGGCTCTGTCGCACCCCTCAAGTTGCCCTTTTTCCCCTTTGCTTTTAAGTACACCCCCTTGTCTCTTGTGGTAAACTTATATGGTGTGGTAATGTGAGAGAACAAGGAGCCGCACACAGGCATCCACGCATGCAGGCTCGTACCAACACACGCACAACGTGTACGTATGTGTGGGCGTGTATGCGAGCTCTCATACTACCCGCTGCACGTCCCCGCCTCACCCGCCCCCCTCATCACCGTTTGGCGTGGTTCAGTTCTTCTCTTTTATCCCGTCATTCTTTTTTGTTTCTCTATTCCCGTTCCCACCCTTCCCCTTCCCCTTCCCCCTCCCTGCTTCCCTTTCACTTGACTCATCCTCTTCCTCCTCCTGCACACCCCCAACTCTCTCTATTCCCTCTCCCTCTTCTTTCTCTCCCTATATTTTGGTCGACACAGACGCCCCCAGTGCCCCTCATGTTCTCCGGAACGTATTTTATTCACATGTATATGTCTGTTGTGTGGGTGCGTCTTCCTCCATGAACGGGGGTCTTCGCCCTCTTCATTGTTTTGTGCGTAAAGCTCCTCCCTTTTTTTTTCGTTCTCTCGCACTATTTTCGGCTCTTCTCCTCTCCCTCGCCCCGCCCCCCGCCTTGCCTCGCTTTTGGCGTGTACTCCCGCGGGTTCGTGTCTGCCTGCTTATGAACGTGCGTGTGTGTCTGCGTGTAGATCTCCTCTCCTGTATGTTGGTGGCACTCCTGTGACGTCTATGCAAGCGTGCGCGCTGGAGTAGGTGAGAAGAAACCGATGGGGACGAGGTGGGCTTGGGTGCTTTCGAAGCATCCATGAGGAGGTTGTCGGAGCCTCTCGCGCGTGTCGGCGCCGCACAGTCTCTCGCTTCCCTACTTCGCAGCGTTGTGAGAGGTGCTGGCACCTCTTCCCTCTTCCCCAAATAACGGTTATACACGCCTACATCGATACGAGCGCTTCGCTGCGGAGAGTTTGGCCATTTTACATTACGTGGACAGTAGAACAAGACTGAGCGAAGCGCGAGCGCCCGCTTTGGAAGCGTCTCGCCCACGTGTGTGTGTGTGTGTGAGGACCTTCTATGCGTCCCCCCTCCCCCCTCCCCGTAGTGGGCCATGTCGCGGGGAGAGACAAGAGACAGCGCCTGCCACGCGTTGGTGGAAAACAGAAGAACCAACACGGAGGGCAGGCACACCGCACACGTGGCGCTCACACGCGAAGGGGATGCCTCATGCTCGGGAGAGCCCACAGAGGGGCCTCTTGTGGTCCTTTTCGCCTGCAGGGGGAACGAGCAAAACAACAGCAGCAAAGAAAAATGGCGAAGGGCGTAGTGCGGGAGAGAGACCGCCGTTGTGAGGGAGCGAAAAAGGAAAGAGGGGGCGCAGGGAGCCGCGAGGCAAGCGAAGCAAGGCGCGGCGCACGTGCAGTGCTGCCTTCCCTCCCTCCCTCGCTGTGTGCCTGTTTTCTGTCGCACGCATTAATGGCTACTGTCGAACGTTCTTCCAAGAGGGCGCACGCACGGATCGCGCCGGCTCGCATGGTGCGTCCTTTGTGTCGCGTATCAGAAAAGAGAACGGAAGCATGCGCCGCTGCGATCAGCAGTCGCCCTGGCTCGTTTATGCCGCACGACATCTTCTCCTTTCACACCTCCTACCTCCTCTCTCACTCCGCTGGGCCCGTGTTCACGACTAAGCGTAGTGCTCATGCGCTGCAGCCTCGCCTAGCAACCACCACTGCACCGAAAGTCATCGATTTTCTTCAGCATCACATGTCCCTCTCTCGCTTACGAGCTTCTTCGTAACGCAGTCCCTTCTGCGACGTGTGTGCGTATCTTCATCTGGCCTTCAGAAGACCAAGCGAAGAAAGTAAAACCTAGGCTGTGCGGTAGGCATGTCTGCCGCTGACTTCGAGGCCGCCGTGGAGTACGTGCGCTCCTTGCCCAAGGACGGTCCGGTGCAGCTGGACAACGCCGCCAAGCTTCAGTTTTACTCCCTGTACAAGCAGGCGACGGAGGGTGACGTGACGGGCAGCCAGCCGTGGGCCGTGCAGGTCGAGGCTCGCGCCAAGTGGGATGCGTGGAACTCTCGCAAGGGCATGAAGTCGGAGGACGCCAAGGCGGCGTACGTGCGGCGTCTCCTGACGCTGCTCAGGTCGCAGGGAATTCATTGGAAGCCTGGCGCGAAGGTGCAGAGCAGGCTCTGAGCGCCCACATAGCGGAACGGCGAAGGCGATGAAGAACCCCCCCCCTCCCCAACGAGAGAGATGGCGCCAGATTCGACTCTTGCTGCTCCCGTTTTACGTCTTACTATTTATCGGCTGTTTCCGTTTTTTTTTTTTTGTGCTTCCTTCTCTCCCGCTCCGCAGTCCTGAATCGCTGGCAAGTGAAGAGCGGCTCCGTTCTCTCTTCTTTTCGCTTCTCGCCATCATACCTCGAATGGAAGGTGGTATTGTTGCTTGCGCATCCCCTCTCTATGTGTGCGGCAGCGCTTGCTGGAGTCACAAGGAGGTGGGTGCGCTCACGTGGCTGAGTGCGCGTGTCTGAGTTTGGGATGACCGTCTCGTCGTGCGCGCTTGCGCTTGTGCGTGTGCTCGTCTCGGAGCTCGTGGCGATTGTGCCTATCACAGCAAACTTCCACATGCCACACAGCAAAAAAAAAACGCGCGAGGGAAGGCTGAGGCAGTCTTCCGTGTACTCTCTTCCCGGTAGCTTGCCATCCCCACCTGTGTTAACGCCGTGTATGCCCGGCGCTAGACTTGCGCCAGTGCGCTCATCTGTCTGTGTGTACGCGGCATCCTGTTTTGTGTTACTCACTTGCGGGCACAGGACGCGCTTTTATGGACCCACACGATCTTCCAACGCCTTCCCATCTCTCTCTGTTCCCCTCTAATTCAGTTTTTGCCTGACGTATCTATACCCCCACCCCCACTTGACCTGCCGACGCACACGGCTGCATTCCTTCCTGCACATAGGCTCTCCTCTCGTCTTTTTCTCCATCCGCACTTCTTAACAGCACGTTGCTACTCTTGCGTGCGCGCGCGCGCTCATAATCCCTCGCACATCGCGCTTCACCGTTGCGCGGCGTCCGTTTTCGCACCACGGGAAAGCCACAACGAAGAAAAACAAAGGACATCGACGCGAGTAGGGCGAGCAGCGAGGGCTCCCACACGTGCAGCGTAAACGAGCGGTGCAAATTGCGGGGGCGAGTGGAACAGGGCCGCGCAGGCCGCACACAGAGCACGCGCTGCTGCCGTCTGCGCAGAACGAAATAAGAGAGAGGAAAACACGCACCCCCCACGCCACAGCCAGCGGCGACTATCCACTGGTTGTACTCAACATGCTCGCGACATTCTTTGGGCGGCGGGCAGAGCCGGAGTTTAAGGTGGTGTGCGACCCCGAGTCTATTGTGTTCCCGGTCGACTTCGATGCCCCAGACTATCCTTACGAGCAAGCCTTCGAGGAGGCAGACGCGTACGTGCGAAAGCTGCCCACGCGGGGCGTTGTCCCTGTCTCTGACGTGCTGAGGCTGCAGTTCTACTCCCTCTTCAAGCAAGCAACGGAGGGGAACATCAACGAGGACGTGAAGCAGCCGAGCATGCTGCGGGACTGGGAGGGGTACTGGAAGGTGTACGGCTGGCGCAAGTGTCGCGGGATGACCCGTGAGAGGGCGCGTGACTTATACACCGATCTGTTAGACGTACAGATTCGCAAGCACTGCTCCTTTGTGTGGGGGGCCCCATCCGGTGAGGATCGGTGGGCCGCCTTCCACGACGGTGTGAGGATTATCCGAAACCTTCCAAAGGGTGGCTACTACCTCCCCGATTCGCTGCGCGCGCACTTCTACGCTCTCTACAAGCAGGCGCTTGTGGGAAACCTCAGCGACTTCCAGAAGACCCCCGCTGCGTTCTCAGAGAAGAAGTACAAGTGGCTGCGCTCCCGCCCATCGAGGGCAGGGTTTGACCTGATGCGGTACGACGAGTGGGCGACTCTGAAGGGGATGAGCTGCGAGAAGGCGAGGCGCATGTACTGCAAGGATGTTTTCAAGAGCGCCGCTATGTGCGGCTACGTGTGGGCGCCGCCGGGGACAGCGGACCACCTCAAGGTGATCGGCGATCAGACCAGCGCCAAAACGCTCAAGAAGCGCACCGATGCTGACGAGCATGCCGAGAGGATCGCAGGGGCAACGCATCTCACCATGGAGGAAGCTATGGACGCCGTCGGCGTGCATCTTTCGATGGTGGAGCGGCTGACGATGCACTCCTTCACGAAGAAGGAGCAGACCGCCGCTGCCAAGGCGGCCGAGGAGGCGGCAGGACGGAAGAAGCGGGAGGAGAAGGCGGAGGTGAAGCGCCGAGGCGTCGCGAGTTCTCACGCGGATCTGAACAAGGGCATGGCCCTCGCGAGACCAAAGGCGGAGGAATCGACGGAGGCGACTGTCACGGAGAAAGTGGAAGAGGCAGACGTCAAGGAGGATGCTGAGCGGAGTCTGGAGGCGCAGGACACGGACAAAGACCTTCAGAGCGTGTGCAACCTCTGCGGGAGCTTCGCGAAGGATATCGTCTCCGACGCGGCGGCGCCGGAGAAGGTGAAGGAGAGCGGCGCCGCCGCTGCCGCAGCGAAGGACTGCACAGTTGCCTCGGCGTCTCCGGCAGCAGTGCCGAAGCTGGAAGCATCCGCGAAGGTGGCAGAAGCATCGAAGATTCTTCCCTCGAAGAGTAAGCCGGTTCTGAAGAAGGAGCCGGCGGTGAAGGGCACCTCTAAGGGCGCTGCATCAAGCCACCAGGTGAAGAACGGCGCTAAGAAGGGCCGTGCTGAAAAAAGAAGGAAGGCTACCTAATATCTGAAGCGCAAGTGTTGTAGGGCGCGCTAGGCACATGACTGCCTCTCGCCTCTCGCCCACATGCGAGAAGGGCCAACTGCACGCACAGAAGTGGCGCGCCCTCCTCCGGATCATCTGCGTTCTTTTTTTTTTCGCTCCCTCCTTTCTCTATTTACGTGTCGCTCTGCGTCCGCATGTTGCTGGCCGGCCCGTCACACCATCCCCCACCTCCTTCCTCCCTCCCTCAGCTGTGTCTGCTACTCGTGGGCGCGTGTTCGTTGGTTAGGGTGTCGCCGTGGGGGGCATTTCATCGGATGTGTGTGTGTATGCATATATATATATATGCATATATATCGATAGATGCGTGTGTGTGTGTGTACCGGTGGCCATTACTGTCCCCTCGCTCACTCGTCCTCTTGTTAGTGTCGTTGTTGTTTCGCTTGATTAGGTGTCTTTCATTGCTCATGCGTGTCTCCCTCTCCTTTTCCTTCGCGTGCTCCCTGTAACGTGATAATGCCCGGGCGAGAGCGTGCGCGCGCGGTGCGAGGGAGGAGGAGAGAGGGAGGGAGCGTGTGTGTGTGTGTGGGGCACGGGCCCTTTCGTCTCATTTTCATATTGCAGTTCTGCGCTTATAGCTTCGGCGTCACGCACCCTGTGTGCTTTCACCTTGACTTGCGCAATGAAGGAGAAAGACATACGCACGCACACACTTCAGCACTGCACGGTAGACGAGGGGCGCCTAGCGACTCTGTGGGGAGGGACCCGTTCTGCACGACCGAATAGAAGGAGTAGAGAGGCACTCTGGCCGTGGACAATGTCCAAGGCGGATGCACTGCCGCACACCCCGCCAACCCATGCACCCACCGTGCATCCGTGTACGTGTCTCTGTGTGCGTATTACTTTGTGCCGTGCGTTGCGTGTCTATGTGTCTGAAAAAGGATGCTTTGCTTTTCTTCGTTAGTTGCTTCTTGCCGCGCCTGTGTAGTGGTGCTTGTGCGTGTACCGCCTCTTTCTCATGACGTGTTGCACTTCGTAGCTGCGGTACGCGCTGCTGCTGCTGCTGCTGCTGCTGCTGCTGCTGCTGCTGCTGCTGCTGCTGCTGCTGCTGCTGCTGCTCCAAGTCAGCCGCCGCATGTGCTTTCTGAGCTTCCGCCCACCTCCTCTTTTTGTTTCATGTCTCATGTGCCCCTTCGCTTCTTTTTTTTCCCTCGCTGCGTGTGTGTGCGTGTGTGCCACCCATCCGTTGTTGTTGTGGTTGTTGTACACATGCGTCTCTCCCTCGGTGGGTGTGCGTGTGTGCGTGTGATATGGTTGCTCGCTTTGTTTTCCCTCTCATGTGCACAGCGGCGGCCGTCGAAGCCGCCTCCTCTTCTCACCTTCTTCACCATGCTCTCTTTCTCTTTTCTTTTTCTTTTTTTTTTTGTGTTGCTCTCCAACGCCATTCATCATTGCCACCGTTATCGCCGACTGGCCACGCCTTCCCGTTGCGCGCGTCCTTCGCTTTTCTCGCTATCCCCCCGCCCCCCTTCTCCCTCTCGATCCCATCATCTTGTTCGCACCCTGCTGCTGCTCCCTGTCGCCTCCCCTCCTTCCATAGGCGCATCGCTTTTTGTGTGCGACCATGCGCGCGTGCGTGCTCATGTGTTTTCCGTTTGGCGTGCAGGTGTGGGTATCTGAGCGCGGACTGCGCGCTTCTCTTTTTTTTTTCGCCCTCCTCCCTTTCCCTCCACGCCGGCAGTTTCGTGGGTGTTGTGCTCCCCTCCACACAAGGCGTGTGCACATGTGCTGCCTTTCTGCGCCGTGCAAGAACGGAAAGAGGAGCGCGACAAGCAACAGGAACGTGGAGAGGGAGGGAGGCGTTCCAGTGAGGATGAGTGAGTGCATGTGTACCCCTCCACCACTCTCCGTCGCCCTCTTCTCTGTTCCACGAGTGCGGAGTCTTGAAGTCTCAACCACCGAGGCGCTCATGTTGTCATGCGGACTTTCCAGCTACATCGTCACGGCCCCTCTCCCACGACCTCCCCCCTCCTCCCCTCTTTCGCCTGCTTTATTCCGTTCGTCTCTGACGTTGTCATTTCGCTTGCTCGTCATCACGTCTTAATTTTTTTTTAGCTGTATTTCTGATTTTGGTGCCGTGTGTCTTCAAAGGACGCATGCGCATCATCGGCGCCCGTGTGTGTGTGTGTGTGTGTATGCGGGTGGCTCTTTCCTTGCGCCTCGCCCCCCTCGGCTCCCACCGTTCTTCTCGCGGCCGCTTCCTGAGAGGAGGGGCGTGACTTCCACGGCGGTGCGTGTGATAGGTGGACGAGGCAGAGAGGGCGAAGAGGGGAGAAGCAGGGGGGCAAGCTACCCCGACGACGACTTCGAGGCTCAGCGATACAGCCCACGCGCAGGGCAGCGGGTGCCAAGGAGATGGGGAAGCACAGGTGTGCAGGCGCGCGCCAGTGCGTCGCGTTGCTGTGGCAGTGCGGCGAAAGAGTCGTGTTGGCTGTGGTGGCGACAGGGAGGTGGCGAGAGACCGTTGTGGGCCAGAGCGCACTCGTCTTCCTCCTCCTCTGCGGAGTGTCCTCTCGCTCGTTATAACTTTTCACCGTTGTCGCACAAGGACGCACGCACCTGTGTGTATGTGTGTGGAGAGCGTGAGAGAGGTCGTCACGCACTGTCGGCATGTGTGTCTCACTGCGCCTCTCTCTTCTGTTGGCGATGTTGTGCGTTCCACTGCTACCTTTGCCTCCTCGTATCTCTCCCAGCCTTTGGAAGTTGTACACACACCCACACCCATATTCATTCTATATATACACATATATTCATACCTATATATCTACATGCATGCATGCATTGCCCTCACTCTTGATTTGAGTTGCTCCTCTCGTCGGTGTTGCTTCGCTGTCGTCCGTTAATCATCATCATCTTGTTTTTTTTTTTCCTTTTCGTACCCGAGCGCAACCCCTCTCCCCGCCCGACAGACACCCCTGACCTGGCGGGGTAGCGACAGCCGCATGAGCAGTGCAGTGAAGCTGTCCGTGGGGGAGAGATGTGCTCGCCAGCCCGCGCCCTCTTCAAGGAGCTCGAGCAAGGCCGGGTCGGAGAGCGCATTCGCCATCAGCCCCGAGACGCTGCATGAGCTCATCAGCGATGGAGGACACGGCGCAACAAAACGGCTCGCCGGCATCGGCGGGCTCAAGGGACTCGCCTCGCAGCTCAAGACTGACCTTGCGCATGGCATCGACAACACCGACAAGAAGGCAATGGCGCAACGTCGCGAGTGGTTCTCCGCTAATGAACTGCCCGAGGCGGAGGAGACGTCGTTCATGGACATGATCTGGGAGTCGCTCGAGGACCGCATGGTTCAGATCCTAATCGTCAGTGCGGTGGTCTCACTCGTGCTGGGGCTAACAGTGCCGGATCAGGACACGGGGCTTGTGGACTACGCCCACGGCTGGATCGAGGGCACCGCCATCCTGCTCTCCGTCACCATCGTCACTCTCGTCAGCAGCATCAACAACTACCAGAAGGAGCAGAAGTTCAAAGAGCTGAGCAAGGCCACACCGCCGGTGAAGGTGCAGGTGGTCCGCTCCGGCACCACACTGGACATCACGGACAAGGAGCTACTCTCCGGCGACCTGCTCAATGTCGCTGCGGGTGACGTGCTGACGGTAGATGGCCTCGTCCTGCGGAGCACCTCACTGAAGGTGGACGAGTCTGCCGCGACAGGCGAGAACGACGACGTGGCCAAGTCGGCGCACGGCGACTTTGTGCTCCGCTCAGGCTCGAACGTTACGGAGGGCGAGGGCACGATCCTCGTTATGGGGGTTGGCGTGCACTCGTTTGCTGGACACATCGCAATGCATGTGCGGGAGGCGAAGGAGGAGACACCGCTGCAGCACAAGCTTGAAGAGCTTGCGAACCTCATCGGCTACATGGGCATGGTCGCCGCCGGGCTCATGTTTGTGCTGCTCAGTGGCAAGGAGCTTCTGGACACGGTTGTCTACCGCAAGCACCCGTTCGGCTACAAGAAGTATCTCGACAACTTGATGACGGCGGTGACGATCGTGGTCGTGGCGGTGCCGGAGGGGCTGCCGCTCTCCGTCACCATTGCACTGGCCTACAGCATGAAGCAGATGCTCAAGGAGAACAACCTCGTCCGGCACCTGGCGGCCTGTGAGACCATGGGTGGCGCAACCACGATCTGCACCGACAAGACAGGCACCATAACCCAGAACAACATGTCCGTGACTGACGGCGTGACGGCGTACGGTGTTGCGTATGTGGTGCCCGCCAAGCCGTCTACCTTCGCCGGAGAGGATGAGAAGGTGAGCAGCGGGACACTGGCCCCACTGTCACCGCTGCTGCAGACGTCCACGTCCACGAGCGTGTCTGCGGCTCTCGGCGGCGCGCCGGCCGCTGGCGTGCGCCGGCTTCTCACGGAGTGCATCGTCATGAACACCAAGGCTACGTGGGTCCGCGTGGAGTCGCTCGACGCGAAGCAGGCAACGGTGAGGCTCACTGGCAGTAAAACGGAGCAGGCGCTGCTGAACTTTGTGGATGCGCTGGGCGAAGACCCGATGCAGCTGCGCAGCGAGCGGCTGTCGAGGCTCAATGAGGAGGCAATGCGTACACCGTCGTCTCCGTTCTCGCTCGTGCCGTGGCCTACGGGGCTGGCGGGGACGAGCAGCAACGTCGTGGCCGCCGCAGCGACTTTCACTAAGGATCTCCGTATCTACCCCTTCACCTCGGCGCGCAAGCGGATGGCGACGGCGCTGGTGCTGCGACCGGAGAAGCTGGTACGATACTACGTAAAGGGGGCGAGCGAGCTGATCCTGGCCGAGTGCACACACACGTACGATGCGCAGGGCGAGCGCGTTGGTCTCTCCTACGAAGTGCGCGTGCGGCTGGAGGAGGCGATCATGGCCATGGCGCGCCGCCAGCTACGCACGCTCGCCATCGCCTACGCAGACTATTCGCTGTCGGCCGACTGCAGCGCCACACCGCACGGCTGCAGCGACAGCGATGAGGGCGGCGCCGCGTCGTCGTCACCTTTTCTGGAGGACGATACACAGCTGGCGGGGTTGACGTTGGTGGGCATCGTAGGAATTCGCGATCCGGTGCGCCTCGAGGTGCCTGGGGCTGTGGCGCAGTGCCGTCGGGCCGGCGTAGTTGTGCGCATGATCACTGGCGACAACAAAGCCACAGCTGTGAGCATTGCCAAGGAGGTGGGCATCTACGGCAAGGTCTGGTCCGGGCCTGCGGAAGGGGAGCAGGGGCTGGCACTGGAGGGGCCGCAGTTCCGCGAGCTGGCGAAGAGCGCGCGAAAGCTGAATGCCATTCTGCCCCGTCTGCAGGTCATCTCCCGCGCATCCCCGATGGACAAACACATCCTCGTCTCAGCCTTGATGACGCGCGGCGAGGTGGTGGCGGTCACCGGCGACGGCACCAACGACGCGCCGGCGCTGAAAGGCGCCAACGTTGGGTTCTCCATGAACTCCGGCACGGAGGTGGCAAAGCTCGCTTCCGACGTCGTCATTCTGGACGACAACTTCAGCACCATCGTGACCGCGATGAGGTGGGGCCGCAACGTGCACGACAACATCTGCAAGTTTCTTCAGTTCCAAATGACCGTGAACGTGGCCGCCGTCGTGGTCTCGTTCACTGGCGCGCTGCTGGACCGCAACGGCGATTCCCCGCTGAAGCCGGTGCAGCTCCTGTGGGTGAACCTAATCATGGACACGCTGGCCGCCTTGGCGCTGGCGACGGAGACGCCGTCGGACGAGGTGCTCCTGCGGCCGCCGAAGCCGAAGGCGGCCCCGCTCATCACCCGCCGTATGTGGCTGAATATTGCAGGCCAGTCCCTCTACCAGATTCTCATCCAGCAGTACCTGCTCTTGGGCGGCGCCAACACTCTGGGACTCGCTGTGCGAGACTCGGAGGAGTTGCACACCCTCATCTTCAACGTCTTTGTTCTGATGCAGCTGAGCAACGAGTTCAACGCCCGCATCCTCGACAACTCCGTGGCCTTCTGGCACAACCTGGGCAATGCTCCGATGTTCATCACTGTTGTCGGGACAATGTTTGTCATTCAAATCGTCAGCGTGCAGTACGGCGGCACCCTCATGCAGTGCGTGCCTCTCCCGCTAGCCTCGTGGGTGACGTCCCTCGCCCTCGGCGTTGTGCCGCTTCTCCTTGGCTTTGTGCTGCGCAGGATCGGCGTTGTCGAGAGGGAGATTCCACCCCCGCTGCCAGTGGTGGACACGGAGGAGGAGGCGGCACTGCAGCTGGCGCTGAAGCAGCACGTCTGCCCCACGCTTCGGGACACCGCGGGAAAAGTGCGGATACAACTGCGGGTGCTGAAGGCCTTTCGTGAGAATGCTCAGGAACAGAGGGCAGCAAGGACTCAAAGCAGGTAAGCAGGCGGCGGGTTACCAGCAGTTGCGCGCAAGCACGCACCTCTGTGAGGAGCCCAGTTTTCATGGCCTGCGGCTTCCTTCGGTTGATGAGGAGGGCCTGCCATGCATGACATGGCGGTCACTCCTTCCACCGCTTCATGCGCCACAGACCTTTGATCTCTCACTGTCTATCGCTGCCTTATATATGTGGCACCGTGTCGTGGTCCCGCAAAACAGAGGCAGACACGGAGGGCCACACCAACAGCTCACGCGCTGAAGCGGAGGCGGGAGGTGCAGCGTCACGGACAGGCTGGGCTTTCATCTGTGCGCTGCGCCTCTCCTTACCGCCTTTATTTCCGTTCTCTATTACTTGTTCGGTGGACCGCTGACGTGTTCGCAGCGCCTGCGCTGCGGTGCTTTATATGCATTGACTTACCTTCATGGCGTCGTGTCCTACACACGTAGCAGGTGACATCTAGCAGCGTATTTTTGCGTGTGTGTGTGTGGCGGGAGGCGCCAGTGCCGGCGCTGCTAGCTCGCCGCGTGCGCCTTTCCTTTTACCTTTTTTTTTGGTTGTTGGGGGAGGGGAGCTGAAACACAAGGATGAAGTTGATATGCTTGCAGAAATCGGCTAGGCCAGAGGAGCCGACGCCAACTGCATGGATGAAAGACCCGGTCATCGGTCTCAGACGCCAGGCCAACACCCCTCGAAATAGCACTACACGCCGCGGCACGCAGCCACAAAAGCTCCTTGGCGGCGGCTGTCCCACACCAGAAAGCAAGGATGCTGAGCTGGTGAGGCGACGGGGGGACCCTCCTCGCCCCGTTCCGCACCGGCACCTGTCCGCACTTTGGATCCCTGCAGCGGGGCGGGGGACTGGCAGCGACTAGGCGGGGTACAGATGGTGTGCTGCCTGCTGCTCCGCTGGCCTTCGGGGGGGGGTGTACCGCCCCCCCCCCCCCCCCGCGCCAGAGCCTCCGCCCCCGCCTGTGCCTTGTGATGAGGGCGTCTGACCAGGCTTTGTGCCCGGTACGCTACGCGCGGTTGGCAAACTACCCGACGCTCAAAACACACCTGGCTGCACGCGACGATCGTGCACGCCATGGCCTGATGAAGCGCGTCCCATCCGCGCTGCACGGGCTTCCGCCGTCGCGTGTGTATGGCTGCCCCGGACCACCCTTCAGGACGACAGGCTATGAGCACTTTGTGCGCGGGCCCCCTTCGCTGGACGCACCCCGCTCCCGTCAGAGGCCTGCCGATTCAGGAGAGGGCGGAATCCCCCCGTTCCGCCACAGACTCATAACAGCGTCCCAACTGTCGGGGCACACGCGTGCAAGCCGTCCAGGCGCCCCCCCCCCCCCCAGACAACAACATCGTTCTGGAGCAGGCCGCATGGTCCAATGGTGCGAGCACTGTGCGCACGCACTCTCAAGCACCGCTGGCATGGCGTATCGAATACGAGCAAGGTATCCAGAGGCCAGAAGGAGCACGAATGATAGACGAGAGCGGCACAAGGAGATCCATAGCAATGAACCCCACAATGTGCGTGTGCAAAAACATGCGGCGTCTCCTACATCCCGACCGGGGTGGGCTGATGGGGCACGGATGCCGGAAGCATGACGAGAACAGCATCGAGCCCTCCAGATTCCCATATGAAGAGCATTCACGCCGTATTATGGGACGCTGCGGCTTGAAGCGGCTCAGGAAGATTAGAGGGCCTCAGAGAACCCTGACCTGAGGCTGGCCAGCTTCCCCCTTGAGCTCATCCAGCATGTGCCTAGATCACCCCCTAATACCCGAACCACAGACGCCACCACCACCGTCTCCGAGCAGGCCCCTGGACGCGGTCCGCTTGGACCAAGGCATGCAGCCCACCCGAGTGTCCGTCTGGTGCCGATCGCGCAGCGTGTGTGCCAAGAAGGGGGCGAGCAAGGACAAGAAGCGCTCGTTAGACACATGGCCGGATTCAGCGGCAGCGAGAGAGAGAGGCTGATGAGCTGCGGTTGTGTGTGTGCGCATATTCGCTTGACCTGATCGTAGTAGAATGGTCAAAAGAAAAAAAAAGTTCATGTAGTCCGCCTTTCCCTCTCTCGCTGTGCGGTTTCCGCGTGCGTGCGCGGTGGCTTGCCTGCGCATCACAGGCTGTGCGTGCCTCTGAACAGTCGCCTCGCCGTCACCATCGGAGTCTCACGAACAGACACGTGTATGTGTGTGTCAGAGAAGAGAGCGAGGGAGAGGGGCGGGGTTGTGTGTGTGTGTGTGTGGCTGCCTTGTGCGTTGTGCGGAACCTCTCCCTCCCTCCTCCTCCGTTGCCTCTCTTATACGTCTTCTCCCTCTCCCTGCGTGGTGCTGTAAATCTTACTCCGTCTCTTTTTTCTTTTTTGCCCGTGCCTCTCGTGCTCTTCGGACGCGGCGCCACGCGACTGCAGTGTGCGCCGCCTCTCCTCTCCCCCACCGAGCAACGAAGGAAAAGATTCGAGCGACAGCCATCAGCATCCGCACAAGGAGAACGGGAAGCGAAGGCGCAGAGGCCGGAGAGGCGGAAGAGACACGTCTCCGGGCGGTGGCTGTTGTCCTCGCCCCGCACTTGTCTTTGCTCCTTGTCTTCTTCCGCATCGCTGGCGCAGAAACAGCGGCCCCTCCGGGAGTCGCCTCGCCTTTTCCTGCAGGGGTCTCGGGTGTCTTGACTCTCCACCGCTGAAGGGAAGGGGGAGTGTGTTTGTGTGCATGCGTGGGAGCAGCTGCTCCCAGTACGGGCGACGCGCGTTGTCAAGCAGGGTGCCCTACATCGCACCGTCGTTCCAGCAGCAGCAGCAGCAGCAGCAGCAGCAGCACACACACTCACATCTGCTCTTTTCTCTCGCTGTACTGGCTGATCTTCATCGTTTTCCTTCTCCGTTTTCATAAAGCGGGGGGGGGGCGAGCGAGAGAGGCGTCCGCCGTACGTTTCAGACACACACGCGCACACACGCACGTTGAGGCGATGCATGCTGATTGATCTGATAGAAGCAAACACCGATACACTGCTGCGCCGCGACACACTCACTCACCTCCTGTACAAAACCCCACTTTGATGGAGCGCAACGGATGCAACCGCGTCCCCACTGTCCCCCTGCCGCGTGTGTGCGTGGCCCTGCGCTGGCGAGAGGCTCGGTCATGGCGGATGGAGGATGAGCAGAGAAGGGACGCGTCTGCAGAAGAAACTGGGCTGGCGGCGGCCAATTTGGGTGCCATCACAACCGGTCCGGCCACCGGTGGCGCGCACACGCATATAGATCCGTCTGCGAATGCTCCTGGTTCGACTTCGAGTGAGGTGCCATCACGACTGTGCGTGCTGCGCCGGCGCTACCTGCCATCGGCTTCATCACTGTCGGAATCAAACGTGCTGCGCCGGAGTCGACACCAGCACTCTCGCGGAGGTGAAGTAGCGCTCGCTGGGGAGGCTGGCAAGGTCGTTGGCTTGGGCATGCGCGATGGCGGTCGCTCTGCCGCCTCCCCCTCTTCGCCATCCGCATCGGCGCGACCAGCCACGATGGAGGTGGTTGTGCAGACGCCGTTCATTGCTGTCGAGGGGCTTGGTGCCGACGCAGTCGCTGCCGCCAGCGACGATGCGCAGAAACGTCTGGTACGGCTGCAACATCACGCCGACGGGCCTGACTCAGCTCGTCTCACCTACACAGACTCATGCCTCACAGCGAGGCTGGCTGAAGTGATCGCAGAGGAGCTCTTGCAGGGGCACGGAGGCGTAGGCAGCCGAAGGATTTGCAGTGCCTCGGCAACAACCGCAGCAGCCACAGCAGAGAACCGTGAAGTGCTGACTTTCACCATGGGGCCGCAGGGCGCGGCCAACTCCTCTTTCCTCTTTGGTGGCACGCTGGGGTGGCCATCGCGGCAGCGAGCGCCGTCACCGACGGTATCGCCGTCATCCCAGGCTTTGAGCGGATTGTTCGCCGCCGTGTTGAACCGTCTTTTCGCGCCGGCCAACGCGCCTGCCGACACCCGCGTTGTAGCAGCCATGAGTGTGACGGAGGTGCGCGACGCGGCCCCGCTCCGCCATCCTTCTGTGCTGCAGCGACCGCGATCGACGGTGGACCTGCTCTCTGGCACCGTGCTGCGCACCGAGATCGACGAGGTGGAGGGGCTGGACGACTCTGTCGATCACCCGTCTGACATACCAGCAGCCTGCTATGTGCGTGTGGAGTCTATTCACGACGCCATGGCGGTGCTCTACGCGGCTCTGTCGTGCTCGGCCGGCTGGCGGCACACTCAACCTCTGACAGGCGAGGCAGGGCATCCAGAGGCGGATGCGTCGTCCTCTTCGCCGACCGCCTTCGCGTTCTTGCAGCCGGCATGCGAGCCGCTAGAGGAGAGGATGTGTCACGTGTGCGTGACCCTCATCGTTTCCTGCGAGCCCCTCAGACCGCTGCAGCACCAGGAGGTGCAACAGCAGCCGCCGTGGACGACGCGGCGTGCGATGGATGATTTCAGTGACGAGGCCGGTCACAAGCGTGGCTCATCCGGTCCTGCCGCACTGCTTTCAGCGGCGTCAGCAGTGCCGGCACCAGTTGGTATCTGGAAGCTGTGGGACGTTGCCGGGCCCAGCGTGTCCTGCGGCTACCGTCCACTGAAGGCCTCTTCTCCAAAGAGCGCAGAGGGTCAAGGGGGCAGATCTGCAGTGGGTCGCACAACGACGGTCCTGGCAGCAGAAAGACGCGCCGCTCCCGCGCCGTTGCCCACACCGCTTCTGCCGTGGAGCAGCCGATATAGCCTCGCTGCTCTCACGCACACCTGTCTCACCGAGGTCGGCGCTACCCTGAGCACTTCCGCTTTCTCCTTGTCTAGAGGGTCCGTTGACAGCTTGATTCCTGTTCTGCGCCATGACACTAGCACTTCCCTCCAGATCGCGTCTAGTGCGGTATCATCGTGCTCCCTGGTCGTGCCAATCTGCGCCGTGGTAGCGGAGGCGACAGTAGATGACGTCAACAGCAAGGTGCTGGCTGCTGCGGCTGGCTGGGCTGCACTTGGGCGAGAGCATCAGCAGAAAGGCAACAACACCACCAGGGGCGGCCCCGTGTGCGCGGTCTTGACAACGCAGATGCAGCGAGGCGAGTGCTGCACGAGTACGCGGTGCTGTTGAGGGATTTTGTAGCAGAGCGCTATGGCGCAGTCGACGACGGTGTCACTGCTTCACCGCCCTTTGCTGCAGCGCGATCGCCATCTGCGTCGTTGATGGCTTCGCGGTTGCCGGTTAACACGATGAGGAAGGGGGCAGTGCGAGGCCGGAAGCGGCGCCCGCTCCACGAGTTTCTCTGATGCAAGCATCACTGCCCACCCGTGTGGCGGACGACAGCTCCCGTGCTGCGGCGGCCAGCGAGTGCGGCGTCGCACTGTGCGTCGGTGCCGCTCCGATGAGGAGTATGCCTATGAACACTGTGGCAGTCGGCACCGACGCGGCGGTGACAGTGCCGCTCAGCATCAATGTGACGAGGGACGCGGAGGACTCTACCGGCTTTAGCCCTCGACCACGAGTGGAGGCGGATGCGCGGTCTAAAAAGCTGGCGGACGTCCCACAAGGCGTTCTCCATCAGGCTCGCGCTGATACGCGCGCCGTGGGAGCAGTGAGGAGCACACCCGAGGCAGCGCTTTCTACAGCCCCTCCTGCGACTTCGCCAGCCAGCGTGGCTGCCACGTGCGCCACAGCTGCGACACACGCCGAGGAGGCACGGCTGCAGCGCTTCCACGCTCTCTTCGAGTCCGAGTCTTTCGATGTGAGCGAGAAAGCGGAGGCGACTGCGGCCATGGAGGCTGTGAGGCAGGATGAAGAGCCCTCAAGCCTTGACACAAGCGGCGTCATGGCACATAATGGGCATCACAAGCAGCAGACGCCTCTACCGCAGCACACACCACAAGTGGGGGATTCCGGCTCTCCACCTTCTGTGCTTCGAACCAGTCGACGCCCACGTGCAAGGGCACGTATGCGTGAGCCAAGCTCGCTCGAAGGACAGCGAGCGCACCTGCCGTCAGCGCCATCACACATCGGTGTCGAGTCTGCGGAACATGACTCGATGGCGGACATCGACACCACCGCCGCGTCTCTGTGCCCTCCCCAAGCACTCCTCTACGACACAACTATCGCCTCTCAAGGGGAAGGGCCGTGTGCGGCGGAGGTCGCAGCTTCCGCGGCCTGTGACGCTGCATCTCACGCCTGTGAGGGCGCCACGCACACACCAGCGCCTTCCTTGCCGCCTCCGGACGTGGCCCTCGCCGCCTTTCTGGGGCCTTACTGTGACGAGTTTGTGCGGCTGTGCGGCCGAATGCGCGCCGGCGTGCGGGCGTGGCGCGCGCATGAGGCCGCGACGCTGGATCAGCTCTCTGCCCTAGCAGAGCGTCACACTCGCGATATACAGGAGGTGGCGACGCTTCAGCGGCGTCTAGCCGCCAATTTTGGCACCGTGGACGCTCTGCCGGGCTCCAGCGGAGCTTCGACGCCGGCTGGTGCACGAGGCCGCAGAGCCGACGTTGGTGCTCTTCTTCATGGTGCGCTCACTGGCGGCGACCCTGACCTTGCCGCGTCCCGCAGCGCGACCTTCGCGTCCACCAGCACCCTCATCTTCGAGCAGCTCGTGAGATCGGAGGAGAAGGTGGCATGGCTGGAGCGGCAACTCGTAGATTGGCGCCGTCGTGCGCGCGAGGCGTCCATACTTGACACGAGTAGCACAAACGCGGACGCCGCGCCGCTGATTGCAAGCGAGGGGGATGGCGAGTCGGCGCTGGAACTGTCTTCCTCTCCTCCCGCAGTGGCGTCAAGGGGCTCCGAGACGGTGGGGAGTGTCTTCTCTGGGCCGAGAGAGGACCCGGTGGCCCCGCACATGCGCGAGGCCGGGGCGCTTCTGCGGCGCCTTCTTCAGCGCTGCACTCGCGCCTACGCAGCAGCGCAGCAGCGGGGAGATCGCTGGCACGCGCAGTTGGCGCAGGAGCAGGCGGCCAAGTCCGTGCTACAGAACCGCGTGATGGAGCTGGAGGCAGAGCTGGCTGGGTTGCGCCGCCAGCGCAGCGATGCGGCCGCCTCGTCGTATCTTCACCGCCCTCCTGCCCCGACGAGAGATCGGGCTTCGAGTGGTGCACACGCAAGTGCTGCATCTCGGCCGCCCACAGACTCGCCACCTAGCTGCTTTACTGCATCGCCGTCTCCTCCAGTGGCTGCGCTGGGTTCCCACTCTCGATATTGTACGCTTGATGGCGTGGATGCGGAGCGCTCCTTGCTGACTGCCGCGCCGGTGAGTCCCATCGCCAGCGACGTCGCCTCGTCGCTTCCGTCATCGTCGGTATCTCGTGGCGCACAACGCGGGTGTGACGACATAGCGGGGCCTGCAACGCTGTGGCACCGCATGAACGCACAGCCGCTAGCCACGCATGGAAGAAACAGTGTAGGTGATCGTGCAGGCACCGACTCCTTCGGCGCTGTCTCAACTCAGCTGGCGGTGCTCCTCTCGCGCGCCGTGCAGGGCGGGAACGCCTGTGCCCCGTCTGCCAGAGCTGATCTCCACGTTGGTACTGCGGCGGCATCATCGACGTCAGTGGCGGCTCCAGCGTCTTTGTTCGAAATTCATGTTGGTGCGTCAAGCACCGTCTCGAGCAGAGGCCCCGACTCGCTCTTCCGCCGTGCCGCCTCACGCCCTTCCGCTTCAGCGTTTTTCTCCTTTGCCGGTGATGCTCCGGAGGTGGCGGCGCGCGCCAGCGACCGAGCCAGCGACGTAGAAAGCTGCGAACTACGGCAACGTCGACCGCCGCCATCGCGACCGCAGCACGAGCGGCGTGTAGAGGCGGCAGCGACACGGCCTTCGACAACGCACCGCAGTGCACGCGGAATCGACGAAGGCACGTGCGGTGGTGAAGCGCTGCACCATCATGTCGGCGCTGGAGCGATGAAAATTGGCGGCGGCGCACTGGTGTGTGCAGCATCACACCCGCCACCATCGCAGTGCCACACCACCAGCGCTGGCGAGCTTGAGGTGTACCCCAGCGCTGCACTGGAGGCTTTGGGGAGGGCTGCCACGCAGCTTGAGGCGGAGGCCGTGCGCCTGTGCGGCGCTGCTCACAACACATCGGGTACCGCACCAGGTAGCCAATGCCACGTAGCGGCGATCGAGCGTAGACAACCCTACGGAGGCGATGAGGTGGCCGTTCGCAGGGACGAAGACATCAGAGCTGTGCATCCCTCCTCGCCCTCTTCTCTCTTTCAGTCTATGGGGCAGCTTCGATCTGCGACGCAGGCCGTCCAGCGCGAGGCTCGCGACGCTGCCGAGCGCGAGAGGGCTTACCTCTCTGCGATACTCTTCTCCTCTACCACCGCCGGCACGGAATGACATCTAAGCACACGCGGAGGTGTGTGTGTGTGTGTGTGACTAGAGCGATGGTGGTGCCAAGGCGGAGCGATCACGACCGACCATGACTGAGGCGATGCATGTCAGCAGTGATGAACGACTCTTGTGTCTGTGCGTGTGCCCTTCGCCTTGCCAGCGCACGCACGGTGACATGTGCAGGAGCGCCACCACTGCTGCAAGCCGGCCATGCGCTGTAGCAGGGCTGTTGGGGTGGGTGGGAGGCCGCATGGCCAAGACAAGAAAATGGAAAGCGAGCCGACCCCGACTCGATCGCTGACAAGCGGAGCGGACGCGGCGTCGAGCTGGGAGGTAGGAAGGCAGTCAGACTGCATGCGCGGGCATCCCAGCTTTAGGCCAAGGCACTCTCTGTCGTGTCGGGTTGTTCACACACAGCGCCAAGAATGAAAGCCGCGAGCACCTGTGTGCCCTCTTTTGTTTTACTGTCGCGTCTGTGCGTGCGCTTCGCCCGGGACACGCACGCACGCACACACGCCGCGATATTCGCTGCCGCAGAGCGCTCGAACCTCTTGTGCGCCGGCTACCCTGGAAACCGTCGTGGCTTCTCCTGTCCTTCCCTGCTCCTCATCGTGCCCCACGCCCATGCACAGGGTCTCTCCCCTCCCCTCCCCTCCCCCTCCTTTTCACGAGTCGCAGGTGCGCGAAGGCACACGGCACCATCCCTCCCCTCTCGCCTTTCGCTCTTCCCCCGAAAGTCTCTATGTCTCTCCGCGTCGTGGATGTGTGTGGCCGGGCCGCAGGCCGCCTGATCCTTGTCGGCGACATCCACGGCTGTCTCGACCAACTGCGGGAGCTTCTTGTAAAGGTTCACTTCGCCAATGCAGCTGTTCGGCGCTGCCCCACCCTGCTGACGTCGTCGTCGTCGTCGGCATCGTTGCTCTCCAGAGCTGACCCTCTGCCTTCTCGCGGCGGTGCCCCGAGCATGTGCATCCCGGCTGCTCTGAATCCAGGTCCGTTGGGAGAATCGGCCTCCCCATCATCCGAGGATGGTGCTGTGGAGGATGTCTGCGTCTTCGTCGGTGACCTTGTGAACAAAGGCCCCGAGTCGTACGGCGTCGTGCGGTTCCTGCGCGACATCGGTGCGATCGGCGTGCTGGGGAATCACGACGCGGCGCTGCTGCAACTCTCCGAGAAGCTGCGGGCGGATGTTCCGCTGACGGACAAGGAGGCGAGCAGCAGCCTCTACCCGCTGGCATTGCACTGCCCCGACGACGTCTTTGCCTTCATGGTGTCTGTCCCCCACATTCTGTGTTTCCATGCCTATCGGCTCATCGTTGTCCATGCGGGCATCGATCCGTCGATCTCGCTTGCCGCCCAGAGCGTCGAGGCTGTAACGCGCATGCGTAACCTGGTAAAGGCCAAAAAGTACTGGAGGCAGCCGACCGATGAGGCCACGGGGCAGCCAGCGCACGTGGCCCTCTCTGTTTCTGCCGCCTTTGCGACACTGGAGCGGCCTAGACTCGGTGCAAACTGGGGGGTGAAGTGGTCGGAGCTGGCCCGCAAACTGCAAGGCTCTGTGGCCGGCGAGGAGGCGAGCGACAGCAGCAGTGACCGAAGCCGCGGCCGCAGCCGTAGCGGCGCAAGTGGCACCGGCGATGGTGCAGACAACAGTGGAAAGAAGAAGCCAAAGAAGGCAGATGAGGATGTGCCGAAGTGGCGAAGGCGCATTCATCGAGACTACACCGATTTCACTGTCGTGTACGGCCACGACGCCAAGCGGCGGCTGCAGGTGTATCCGTACGCCTACGGGCTCGATTCCGGTTGCGTCTACGGTGGCGAGCTGACGGGGTTGGTGTGGCCGAGCACGCTGGTGTCCGTGCCAGGGTGGACGGACCCCTCGCCGCCGCGCAAGTCAAAGGTGTGAGGTACACAGGTGAAAAAAAAAAGCAAGCAATAAAATGCCCCCAAGAGAAGGCGCGACACGGGAAGGAGGAAGGGGGTGGGGTGGGGGCGCATGAGCGAGAGAGGAGAGCAGGCGAAGGCGAGTTTGCATGGCGGCGCACGTCTTTCTGTCTGCTCGTCTCTGTGCGCTTTCCTTCCTCCCTCTCCCCTTGCGCGTTCGCGTGTCTGTCTTGGGTTTCTGCTCTGTGCATGCGTTAGAGCCCGCCCATGTGCGGCAACATCGTAGCCCACACGCCTGCGGGTGTGCGCACCTTCCTTCCCTTTCCACCGCATCAGCGGAAGGGGGAGGAGGTGCTCGTAGTGATGGGGCAGAAGGGGTTGATGGATGGCGTATCGTCCCATTCGTGTGTGTGTGTCTGCTGGTGTTCTCGCTGCATGCGCCGATCCACTGATGCACCGGAGTGACGACGAACGCACGAGATATAGGGGAGGAGGGCGAGAGAGAGAGAGAAGAGCATGATTGTGCGCATGCATGTGGGGCTGCTGTTTCTTGTGGTATTCGAGGACCACCGCTGCGCAGCGCTCCTCCCCTTCCAGACGATGAAGATGTCAGCGGGTGGGAAGGCTGAGCTCTTGCTACGTAGAGAAGAGGGGGACTCGCGCACTGGGGTGCATGTCTGTGCAGGAGCCACACATACATTCTTGCTTGTGGTGCACCACCCTCCTCACGTGTCTTCCTGCTGCTGGTGCTGCTTCTGCCTCGCCATCGGAACTCTTCTCTCTTGCACTCCTTTCCGCCTTTACTCGCGTTCTTTGCTCTCTTCATTCTCTGACACCCGTTGACACGCTCTCGCCGGTACGTAACGCGTGGCGCACAATCCCATCGTTTTCGCAGTAGGATGGCCTCGTACTGCGAGGTGTGTCAAGGCCTGTACGACATTCCTCACCCACACTCGCGACTGCAGCGCTCGCCATTGTCGCCGCCGCTGTGGAAGCGCGGTATCTGGAACCCAGTTTGCCCGTCATCATCGCCACCCGAGCGGGGAGGAAGCGGGGGAGGCCGCGGTAGCCGCGGCCTGTCGTGGCCTCGCGTCGCGAGCCGCCACCGCGAAACCCCACACGCGTTGCGGTCGCCTTTCCTGGAGGCCCGGAGCAGCGGTCACGACTGCGTTGGCCCTTACGTGTGCCCTTGCCAGCAGCAGCGAAGCAGCTCCATGCCAGCAGTGCCCGACTCCTACGCCGCCTCGGCCTCACACGCGGCTTCACATTCCCCACCTCTCGGACGGCGCGTGTCACCCGGCGCGGATGGCGGCGCGGGGTGCGGCGACGAACTGGACGGCCGCCATCGCTGCACCGCATCCCTTCCACCCCCGATGTCTGCCTTCGCAGCCGCCGGGCGAAGAGGCTCTCCCTTCATAGAGCGGTACGGCGAAGACACCTACTGTAGCCAGCGCCGCGCAGACGGCAACCCGCCCCAGCTGGATTACCTGCGCCGCGGGGCCGGGCATGTCTGCACGTATGAGTCTCCTTACGATGACTGCGAAGGCGATGGAGAGCGGATCAGGCTGACGCCCAACGGCGGCGACACGGCTTTTCCGTCTTCCTCGTTCTCGCCCTGCGCGCCGGTGGATGCGCGGGAGGCGGCCGCGCGCCACCATCGCTGCGCCAGCGCGGGGATACCGCTGCACGTGTGCCGCGCGTCACCTCCTTTCCCCTGCGACGACCTGGGGCGTGGTGGCGAGGTCGGTAGCCGCATACCACACAACTCTTCCTCATCGCGTAGCCTTGAGAATGCGACTCGCTATGCCTCCGAACGCGACGCACCGCCGCGATCGAGTCGTGACACCAGCGCTGATCACCCTTCCCGGCGAATATCCCCGGCCGTCGATGGAGGTGGTCGTCGCGGTACGCACATGCCGTCGGTGCACAACGACACAGGTTCTGGCGAACCGTCTTCCTCGCAGCGACCGCCGCTGCTGCCGTCGGTGGCATCGATGACTCCGGCGTCTTCTTTTGCGGGCCTCACCCTCGACGCTGAACAACGTGCTCAGGCATCGGCCAGTTTTGAGGCACCGCTGCACTTCAGCAGACACGGTGATTCGGCGTGGCAGCCTGCGGTCTCGGCTGGTCCACTGCTGTCTCGCGCTCGTGACTCTCTGGCGAACCTCGTCGCCAAGATACGAGCGGAAGTCAGCAAAGACGTGACTTCGCGGGCTACAAGAGCGCCCAGCAGCGATCCACCTCTCAGCCCCGCGGATGCGAAGCCTCGGGCAACGGAAGAGGGTAAGAGACAAAGACACCGCCGTGCAGAGAAGCCGCAGGAGCAGGGCTACGCTCCAGGTACGACGTCGTACGCGGAGCAGACCTCCGCCGCTCAGGCTACAGCGTCGTCGCTCCTGTCTTCGTCCGCCGTGTCGACGGGAGCAGAGGGGACCGCCGCCTTTCATGTGCTGGCCGCTCGACGGTCATCCAGCGCTGGCGACAACCGTGGCTCGCATGCTTACCGGCCTTCCGCTGCTCCTCCAGCGGCCAGTCGTCAGGCTCACAGCGCGCGGTCGCATCGACGGCGCAGCAGCACTGCAGAATACCGTCGCCCGTCCCGGCCGCGGCACTCTGCGTCGTCGTCCCTGTCAGCGTGTTCGACCCACTCATCGTCCTCTTCGGTGCATCTCCGCCACACTGTGAGGAGGGCCGAGGCGGTCCTAGGCCGACTGAGGGACAGATCACACGGCAATGGCGGCAGTCGCGCGCCATCGCCCGCTGCGAAGACGTCGACGAGGGGATTCGTGGGCAACTCGCTCGCTGATGACGCCGCTGCTGCTGGTGCAGCAACCGTCCATGGTCGACGGAATACCTCGGCGCACTCTTCCGCACACGGAAAGGACTGCGCAAGGTTGCACAGTGGCAGGGGACATCGCCGCCACTCCGCCCCTCCTGTGCCCTCTCGACCTCATGCGACACGTGTGCCATCCCGCCGATCTTCTCTTCCAGCTCCCACGGATGCGTTCTCGACGGAGAGTCCAGGCGCGCCCCAGCGAGTGCATCCACCTGATCGGGCTGCAAGGAAGGCGACAAGGGACGTGGGGCAGGCGAGAGATGATGCGTCGACGGCTGTGCAAACGGCGGCTGAGCCACGCCGGGAGCAGGAGATGTGGCGCGCCGCGCAGGAGCACCGGATCGAGCGGCTACGCGAGGGTCTGTCGGCGCTATGCGCGGCCGTCCGAAAAGACCTTCAGAAGGTGCGCGAGGAGGTGGGTCGGGTGCGTGCCGAGGCCAATGGCACGGCGGAAGACACTCAAAAACGAATGCGTGAGGCGTTGGCGACCGCATTGCGGTCCAACTCGCCCGATGAGCGTGCGACCCACGCAAGAAGACGGGAGGTGGACTTCCACCCGAGTTCCGTCGTGGCGGCCGTGACACAGTGCACGCCGGCGGAGCAGCGCCGTCTCGCCATGCTGCTTTTGCCTCACTTTCGACCGCTGCTGGCGGAGATGGTCCAGGGCGAGGTGCAGTGCCAGCTCCGCCAGCACCGCGACGAGCAGCAAGAGGCGCAGCACGACCTTGAGCAGCGCTTGCACACGTACGTTGGGGAAGCGGTGGTGTCCTATCCGCGCCGTACACACGCAGACGAGACCTTAGGCAGTGAAGGCATCGCCACCGCCCCCTTGTGGGCAACCTTCTCTTCTGCGGACGCCTTCGACGCACACCTCCGCTCTGCCACTCGCGCGGTGCTGCTCGAGGAGGACGACCGACGGTATAGTCTGGCGAACGAGAACGAGCGCCGGCATGAGCGGCGCGTGCAGAAGCTGAAGCAGGACTGGCAAGAGACGCTGAAAACTGCACAAGCGGAGTGGAAGGCTGAGTGGAAGGCCATTTTGGAGAAGGAGGCGAATGCGTGGACATGCCGTGCCCGGGCACCGCTGCAGCAGCAGGCCGACATGCTTCAGGACATTGTCAAGGCCCTCACACGCGACGTGACACACTTGCAGGAGCAGCAGGAGGAGCTCTCCGCGCGCCTCTCGACCAGTCTGCGACATGAGCGGGAAGTGCGAGTTCAGGAGCAGACGCAGCTCACCGAGCGTGCTGAGCAGCGTGTGCGACAACTGCTGCCGCGTGAGGTCGAGTTGGCCTGCGTGCGATTCCATGCGTTGCGAGAGCAACGGCTCGCAACTGCAGCTTCACGAGGCACTTTTACCGAACTGACCACTCCCGGGGCGTCGCGCCGGAGTGCGACACCCACGACCTGCGCTGCCGCTGCGGCCGCTGCGCCATCATCCGCAGAGGAGCTTCGCTTGTCCATCGTGCAACCGGCCATGGAGCACATGCGGCGTCTGCTCGTGTTGCACCAAGAGATGATCGACGCGACGGTTGAGGCTCGTTGCCGTCGCGCTGAGCACACGGTGGAGGGGAATCGCCACGTGTGGTCGCAGAACGTGGCGGAGCTGCGGTCTAAGCTCTCGGCGCTGCGCGCCGACGTGCGTGGTGCCTTGGGTGAGTTGTGCGAGAACCTCAACGTGGCCTCGCCAGCCCTGTGAGATGATATGGAACAACGGCAGTGCGAGTGGCGCATGCAAGCATGTGTGTGTGTGTGCACGCAGGTTTCACCTTTCATAGAATTACGAGCGGGAGGCAAAGTAGGCAGCAGGGGTGGAGGCTGACGGAGGAAGAGGATGGGCAGCGGTTTGGTGAGTGGATGGGCCGCGGAGGCGCTTGGAGGAGGCGTGTGTGTGTGTGTGGCGGAGGCAGGCACAGCGCGCCTGAGAGAGAGGCGCGCCCATCCTGGCCGGTGAGGCGGAGGAGGAGCGAGCGACGTGCAAAGGTCACTTCAGGGCCGCGGTACAGGCGGCAGGTGATCATGCCCTCGTTGTCTCCCCACCCTCTGCTGCCGTTCCTGTCCACACCGCCTTCATGCCCCTCTCCCGCTCTATTCCACAGCAACGCCCACTTCTCATTCTATGGCGCTCTGTCATTGTGCACACGACTGGCCTCTCGTCTCCGTCTGCCGCCCCTGCATCCTCTCCCCCCCCCACCTCTCGGGCTCCCTCTCTCACGATTCTGGATCCCTGTACGCACACCCTCATCATAGAGTTCGTGGCAACGCTATCACTGTGCGTGAAAGCACACGCCCCACACCCACATACATGAAAGAAAAATCAGCCACCCCATCACCTGGATGCACTCCAAATTTGCATCAGTCGAGGAGTATGTGCTTGTGTGTGTGTGTGATGTACGCCAAGAAAGAGACCGCAAGCTACCAGTGGAAGGCCTGTGTCGCGTACGCGGGTACGCGAGCTGCTACTCTTTCCATCCCCCTTTTTCTCTTCTCTGGTCTCCGCACAGCTGAATCGAAAAATCTCTCCGTCACCACGTGAACACCCACACAGCACGCAACCATAAACGCGCTTGCGTGTGCTGTCACCCTCAAAGAAGGAGCGCCGTCCAACCCGTTGCCGACTCCCCTCTGCATCCATGTCTCTTCGTCTGCTCGCCGGCGCACGCGTGCGCGCACCAGTGCTGATGACGCCGAGAACGGTGCGCCGCCGCGCGAAAAGCGTACGTCGCACTGGCCTCTCACAGCGAGTCCGCTCGCCTTGCCACACCATCCACCATGCGCCGGTTGCATCAGCCGTCGCCATGTACGTCTCGCCGCTCACGGCGCCGCGTCGGGCACAGAGCTCGCTGCAGAAGCTGCTGGATGACCCCAATGACCCGTATCTTGCTGCCCTTCAGCAGTTCGACATCCTTCGTATCGCTGACATTGTCGCGGAGGGCCCTGTCAAGTCTGGCGTGCCCGCCGCCTTCCTGCAACGGGCTGCTCTTCGCGTGGACACCGATGGCTTTGCCGCTGCTCGAGCCCAGCTAGCGTCACCCACACCCCTCACGCAGCGTCCCGCACGGTCGTCTGGGGAGGCGGTGCTGCAGTCACTGCACGCGGCTGGGATAATGCATCGGAACGAGACGGAGGCTGTCGCTGCAGCCGAGCTCAAGTCGGTGCAGGCGGCTTACGATGCCCTCCCGCAAGAGGAGAAGACTGCACTGCAGATGGAGCGCGTTGTGTCGCACCTCTTCGACGGTCTCTGCGCGATGAGCGCCGCCATGCGGATGCAGGCGGAGGAGGGCGCCGCCTCCGTCGAGGAACGTGACGCGGCTTTCAGCGTCTACGAGCGTATCTTGTCCGCCTACCGTGATGGCATCATCACGGCAGATCGCTGGAGTGCCGACTTTGTGCCGGAGCTTGAGGAGCTGCAAGTGATTGGCAGCACCTCAGCGATCCTCGCGCGATGCCGCTGGAGAAGTAAGTTTCATACGTGTGTGTGTGTGCGCGCGTCTGCCTACGTGTGAGAGAGCTGGATGTTGGAGAGTGTTAAGCACACACTCTCTGCGTGCAAGCGCCGAGCACCTTCTCTTCCTCCTCTTCTCCGGTGAGATGGTAGTCGACTGCTGCATTGCCTTCATCTGGCAACGCTGTCATGTCAACTCGCCCCCCCCCCCCCCCCCCGGACGACGGTGGCGCTGGCATGCCAATATCGCGATCAAGTCGTTCAGCGCCACCTACCACAGCACAGAGCAACACGGGAACAGCGGCGGAAACGGAAAGGACCCGCGGTGGCGTACAAGCCGTCAGATGGGGCATAGGGCGATGCACTGACCCATGTGCACGCACCCCCTGAAAAGGGCGGTGACAGCGTCACTGTCGTCTCTGCGAGGTGGCCCCGTTGCATCGTGATGGCGTCGGTGGGTGCAGGGCAAGAGGCGAACGCGCACCCCAGACTTGAATGAGCTCGCTTTCCCTTTCTCATCCTCGACGTGCTCCCCCGTCGCCCGCCGCATCCCTTTCTCTCCACCCGCGAATGACGAGCCGTGCAAAACCCTCTGTGTCACATACACATACACACACACACACGTGCACACATCAGCTCCCCCCCAAACACACACGCACACACCACGCACAGCTCTCCGAAGCAACGGGAATACGCGCGCACACACACACGAACCAACAAAGCCCTTAACATAACATAAATAAACGGCTGCGTCCGTAACGAACACGTCGAGTCTTCTGTTGCGCGCACGCTTGCTCTGCGTGCGTGCGTGCGTGCGTGCGTGCTTATCGGCTTTTGTTTTGGTTGCTTGCTGTGCCTGCGCGCGCCACGCACGTGTGCCTCTCCGCAGAAAAAAAAAACAACAACGAGGGGACCATATCAGCGACGGAAGAAGGCGCGCACAGACGTAGACGCGGCCAGACAAACTGCACCCGTACTCAACCATACAACTAGCGCCGTTATCGTGCTGCTCTTCTTGCACGCACAGGCGCACGCACGAGAACAGTCTCCACGATGGACGGCCGCCTTGTGCAGACGTCGTGCCGGACGACGCACTTTTCGGCGGTGGAGGCGACGCTGCGGGATTGGCCCGAGGTCGAGGCGGTCGGCTCCTTCCGCGAGAAGAAGAACAACAAGAGGGACATCACGACAGTGTTCGTCACCTTCCGCGACGAGGCGGCGGCGAAGGCAGCCAGGGCGAAGCTCGATGCCATTCCCGGTATCGCTGAGGCGGCCACTGCCTTGTCTGCCTCTCCGGAGCAGGAGAAGGGGGCGGCCAGCGGCAGTCGAAGCAAGCGCTCGCAGACGAAGAAGGGCAACGCCGGTAGTGACAAGAAGAGCCTCGCTGCGGAGTTCTTGAACTTCGAGTCGTATGAGGATCAGAAGCAGCGCAAGGCGCACACGAGGGGGAGGAGCAACGGCGTGCCGGAGGTGGCGGGTGCGGAGACGACGCGTAGGGGCCGCGGTGGGCGTGGAATGGGCCGCGGCAATAACAACAACAGCCGCGGTGCTGGTGGCAACCACCGTGGCATGCGTGGTCGCGGTGGCGCTCATCTGCAGCCGCCGCAGAGCTCTCACCAGCCGCCGCCGAACTTTCAACAGCCGCAGCAGTACCAGCAGCACCAGCTCCACCCGCCGCCGCCGCCACCGCCGCCGCGCCTACCGCCGTTCGAGGCGAACGTTGCCTTCATTGACAACGTGCCATTCGGCACCACGAATGGATACCTCATGGAGCGCTTCTCCGCCTTCGGCCGCATTCTCGATGTGAACCGTCTCGAGCTGATGGTCATGATCTGCTTTGACAACCCGGAGTCGGTGCAGCACTGCATCCAGCACATGAACGGCACCAAGATCCACGACAACGTCATCACAGTGAGCAGCGGCACCGTCCGCATCCCCGGCAGCGTAGCAATCCAGATGGGCCTTTAAAGCGGCAAGTGGAGGAGGAGGGAGAACGCGCGAGGCTGCGCAGGAGGAGGAGCGACGGGACGGACGGACGGACGGACGCGCGGGCGCGTGAGAGCATCCGCAGTCTGCGTTGATGGAGTAAGAGAGGGACGACAGAAGGGGAACGGATCAGCCGCCGCCGTGCTAACATCGCGCATGTCGCAGCTGTCATGGATCAGCGCGAGCGACTCTTGGCATACCTCAGGCCCCTCCCCCTTCCTATGTCCTCCTCCCCACATACCGTTCAAAGCCTTCACACACACACACACACACACACACACATGCATACACCGACAGGCCGACAGACACCTGCTAATGGTCACCACCGCCTGCTCTCCTGCGCTGATACGGCGCTTTTCGTGACGTGTGCGCACTTCCCTGCGGATGCCGAAAAAGGAAAGGGTGGGGGGGGGAGGAGGAGGGGAAAGGGGTGGGCGGGCATGGGCAGAGAGGCACAACTTATTCTCCTTTTCCGTGTTGACACATGCGCCTCTCCCTCTGCGTTTGTGATCTGCCCCTCGTCCTCCCTCCACCACCCACCGAGTGTCGGAAGCGTCCGTCTCTCCGTCTGCCCTTCTCCCTCGCTCACCCCTCGCTTGTGTGCGAGTGGATGTGTGCCCGTTGTCCAACACAACGCACAGGTAAAAGAAGCGTATAAGTGGGCACTGAGTAACTTAAGAAGAACCAACGAGAAACAGAGCGAATACGGAAACAGCAGCGCTGTGCTCCCTTGGCGGGCATATGCGCCCACACATGCATGCGAGGGGGGGGGGGTTGATGGGAATGGGGTGATAGTCTTCTCTGTGCGCCTGCTTTCAGCACTTGCGTGGCTCTTGCCAGGGCTGCTCAACTCTTGCCTCCTATTTTCTACCGATCACTTCTTCCAGCTCCGCTCGGGGTGTGGTGGTGGTGGAGGAGCGCCATCGACGGGCAGAGGGAGAGGTTCAGTGGTGTGCGGGTGCCAGCAGTGCGCTTCATTGGTATTTTTGTAGCACCTCCACCTAAGCTGACGCGTATAGCCTTGGGAGGACGTTGACGGGTGTCTCTGTGCCTTCACTGCGGACTCCTCCGCGCGCACACAAGCGCACGCACTCGCTGGCATGATCCGCCTCTTTACCCCTTCACGCTCTCCTTCTCGCTCTCAGGCAGCCCTCCTCTCTGCGCGCCCTTTCTCGGCTCAGGGCCTCTCGCTCACCACCACCGCCATCACATCACAGGCACGTGCACATCGAGAGGACTCACCGTCCGTGTGCGCCACGGCGGCTAACCGTCCACAGACGAACGAAGAGGGGCCTGTTGTTTGGGTGATGATTGTTGTGCTGTGGGAGGAGGGGAGCAGCACTCCACTGTGTCGACAGGTTCTCCTCCTAACCCGCGTTGACCATCCGCACGCGTCGACAGACAGGCATGGATAGGCGCTGACGAGTCTATTGACACGCACACACACCACACACACACCACACATATATATATATATATATATATATATGTAGAGGCGCACACGTACATCCATACTACGCTGCTTGCGTCTCTCTCTCTCTCTCTCTCTCGCATCCTTCTCTTTTCCTGTGCGAGCAGGCGCAGGAAAGCACTCGACCAGTGCGCGAAAACGAATCGACCACACGAAGCGAACGCTCTGCCGTGATGGACTTCGAGGAGGCCTGGCGGGAGGCCATGGGGGAAGAACAGCCGCCGCTGCCGCCGCCGCAGCAGGCACGTGACGGCCACGATGGCGGCGGTGGGGGCGACGACGCGTACGATGAGTTTAGCGACGAGGATCTTCTGCGGTCTGTCCCCTGCGCGAACGACGCTGCTGTGGCGCCAGCGTTTGACCCAGTATGCCCCATGGCACCGGTGGCCACTGCCATGACTTCAGCTGCCACATCCGTACGAGAGTTCTCCTCGCCGCGTCCTGCGGCTGCTTCGGCCGTTGCGGCGGCCATGCCCTTTCTGCCTCCGTCCTCGGCGTCACGCCGGGGCGCCCTCGAGTTTCCTCCTGTCGGCGTCGCCAGCTTTCTGCTCCGTGGCGACAACGGGCGAGTGCGCTGGGTGACGACCACTGGTGGTGCTGCCGCGTCTGCCGCTCAGAGATCAGGTGTGCGGAAGGTCCCACAGACCGTGGGCCACTCGCGCCCGCGCGAGGTGGTGGACGTCGAGGCCATGGAAGCAGATGATGACGTTGCCACCGTGTATGGAGACGATGGGGCGGCAACACTTTGTAGCAGCGGCGCAGCTATGCAGCCGAGCGACGAGGAGGACGAGGACGACGTGCCCGACGCGGCGCCTTCGTCGATGCACCGTCGGGCGAGCGACCATGCAGGCTTTCTTCGCGACGGTTTAAACGCTCGAGCGATGCTGCGTGACATCTACGCTGAAGAGGCGAAGCGGCAGCAACAGCGAGTGAAGCAGCAGGAGGATACGGAGCGGCAGAGTGTGCAGCGGGCAGCAGCAGGCTGGGATCGTTGCGAGCTGGAGGCGCTCGGCAACCGCGACGAGGTACTGGATGATGAGGAGAGAGAGCGGCGCCAACTCATTGAGCCGGCACGTCAATGCCGCGCCGCCACTGCAGGCACTCTTGCGCGCCCTCGGCCACATCGCGCCCCCTCCAACGGGGAGCTGTGGGTCACCAAGTACAGCCCCAAGCTGTTCCACGAGGTGCTCAGCGATGAAACCGTTAACCTACGACTCCTACAGTGGCTCAAGTCATGGGATGCTTATGTGTTCCCAGATGACGCGCCGCCGGCAGCAAAGGGCGCGCAGGCATCAGCTGCTGGTGCTACAGCCGCGGCTTCGCCGCCCGCGGAGCGCATCGCCGTCCTTACCGGACCGCCCGGAGTTGGCAAGACGACACTCGTCCACGTCCTCGCTGCGCATTGCGGCTACGAGGTGATCGAGGTGAACGCGAGTGTTGAGCGGACGGCATCGCGGCTGGAGGCGCTCATCAAGACCGCGGTGGCCGCGGCCGGGCCGGCTCGTGGAGGTCGCGTCCGCCGGCCAACGGCGTCGTTGGCTGTTGCTGGGTCGGCGGTATCCGCTATCGATCACCGCGCAAATCTTGGCGTTGAGAAAGGCCACAGCGGTGACGCTTCCGGTGCCGAAATGGCAGCAGCAGCAGCGCCGTCGTCGCCGCATGCCTCTTCCTCCCTGGTGCAGCACTTGCTCCGTCCCAAGTGCCTTGTCATTGATGAGATGGACGGCATTGCCAACAGCAGTGTGGCCGCGTACCTCATCCAGCAGCAGCTGCATCGGCCGGTATTCTGTCTCTGCAACGACTTTTACGTGCCATCCCTGCGGCCGCTGCGGCAGCACTGCTCCCACGTGTACCACATGCCACCCATTCGTCCTCAGCGACTACTCTCACGGCTGGAGGAGATCGCGCGGCGAGAGGGGGCGACGATGCTCGACTCGATGGCCCTATCAGAGCTCATCAAGACCAGCGGTGGTGATGTGCGGAGCTGCCTGAATGCGATGCAGCTCATCAGCAGCGCTCTACACCAACAGCAGCAGCAGCAGCGTCTTGATGCAGGGACTGGCGCGTCCTCCTCTGCCACCGCGGCACCTGCCGTCACGACGCCGTCGCGGCATACCGTCACGGAACTCATTCGACGCATGCAAGGCAAGGACACCCGTGTTGCGCTGCGTGACAGCTGGCAGCTACTCTTCACCCGGCCCGAGCGTAACAAGGCTGTGCAGCTGCTGAAGCAGGAGTGCGGAATAGACTACGAGGCCTTCGTTGAGGCCGCTGCCGCCCAGCACAACCGCAACGTTGTTCCTGCGCGTCGTGCGCTTGAACGAGAGAGGGCAATCGGTGCTCCGACAGGCGGGGGCTACGCCGCGACACGGACGGCGGAGACGAGAGGTGGCGGTGGCGCGTCGACGCGTGCAGCGAAGCAGCCAGTAGCCATGGGTTTCCGTGTCGATCCCGGTTACCTGTACGCTGCTCAGCAGCTGTCTCGCTGCCCCGACAGCGGCAGCCTGGTGGACGGCCTCCAGGAGAATTATCTGAACCGCGCCTACACCGACTACAGCTTTTCCCGCACCAGTGCCACGGCTGACAGCTTCTCGCAGCAGGACGTGGTGGTCGCGGCGGCCTTTCAGCATCCGGAGCTGATGGGGACGGCGGAGCGGCTGTGTCACGTGTCTGCGCTGACGTGTTACGTACACTGCAGCACCGCGGCGCGCGGGAGCCGCATCGAGTTCCCACGCGAGCAGGCGACACTGCGCCGCTTGCAGTCGGAGTTGAGGCATGTTGCTCAGCAATTCCGTGAAGGGTGCCGCCCGCACGCCTCCGCGTTCCTCGGCGACGGCGAGGTTGTAAGCACCGATGTGGTGCCCATGCTGCTACGGTGCCTGTTCGACCGATCGCTGCGTCTGCCTGCGCACTCCATCTCCTCTTTCAGTCGACTGCCTCCAGCAGAGCAGCGCCTGCTGCAGGCATCTGTGGCCCGTCACGTCGAGTACGGTCTGGACTACCAGCGGGACCGGCAGTATACCCCGTCGTCCGCCACCGCCGCCGCTGGTGCCGCTGGAGCGTTGCTCAGCCCATTCGGCTCGCTGGCCGCGGCTAACGTGGAGGATGAGGCGCCGTGGCGACTGGCTCCGGAGCTGGACAGACTCCTTGCAGGCGTGGTGCGTCCGGTGGAACGCGCGCTTGCGGGAAGCGGCGGCGGTGATTATCGCGGCTACTCCTCTTCACGCTCGTCGCGCTTCGGTGGGAGCGGTGCCGGTCCGCTTGGCAGCAGCGGCCTCCACACATCACCATCTCCCTTAGGCGCGAAAAGCGGCGCTGGCTCTCCGGCCTTTGCAACCAACTCAGGTGGTGGTGGCAGCCGTGAGTCGTCGAGAAAGCCGTCGGTGGCATCCGTGATGATGCCGGTGCGGAACGAGGTGCGGCAGATCCTGTCTGGTGAGATCCGCCAGCATCGCATCATGCAGTCCATGGGGCTCTTGAAGCGTCAGTCGCAGCAGTCGACAACGGACGCGCTCGAGCGAGGTGTGAAGCGCCAGCGCGCTGACAGCGTTGCCTCCGCCGTCACAGCCTCGTCGAATCCTGTCCACAAAGCTGACTCTACAGTGAAGGGTGATATTCGCGAAGTTGAGCATGCAACGTTGGCAGGCGGCGCAGAGGGGGTGGATGCACCCGCCAACAAGTGGCCGCGAGCAGACGGAACCAAGACCGCGTCAGTAACTGCGACCACCACCACGACGGTGCGGCGCGACTTCTTTGGTCGGCCATTGCCAAGCACCGACTCTGCAGGGGCAGCGTCAGCATCGACTGGCAGCACCGCGCGCAGTGGCCCTCGTGCTGTTGGCGACCGTCGCAGCGCCAGCGCCACCGCCGCCACGCCACCGTCGTCTCTGGTTTCACCGTCATCTGGAGACGCTGGCAAGGATCGTTTTCCTCGCCCGCACTCTCCTCATCGACCCACCGCGAACGCCTGCGTGCGCTACGTTTACCAGGATGGCTCGACGAACGCCGTCAAGATGCCGGCGACGTTCGCTGATTTTTAGTGTAGAGGGTGTCGGCCCGAGGAGCGGGTACGTGGGCGACGGTGGTGGCCATCAGGGGTGATCAGGCGTGTGGCCCGAACTCAAGGAAAAGGACGCCTTCATAGACAGCTACGCGTGCACGTGCACACATGCGTGCACCGAGCGCGTAAAGATACTTGTGCACGGCGTGAGCTGAGTTGTCCGTCGAGGGAAGGAGAACAGCAACAACCATAAGAGGTGGAGAAGGGTGGTGAGAGAGGGAACGGCATCGGGGGATGTATGGCCACTTGTGCCCCTCCTCCTCTCTTCTTCGCTTCTCTTCGCCTCTGCGCGCGATGATCTCGACCCTTCCCCCCTCTCCCTCTTTTAGTTCCATGCCCTCTTCCATAGAGCGAAACACACCCACCCACAAAAACGTAAGAGGGGCCCGCATGACATCATCCTCGTGGCTGTTGTCACTGTCGATGCGCTCAGGCATACGTGAACACGCACAGTACTGCGGATGCTGTTGTCTCTCGCCGCCTGCCCCTCTCCCTTCCAGAGCGGCGAGCTGCAGCTGCAGCCGTAAGCCGCCAAGCGAAAAAAAGAAAGTTGAGGAGGCAGAGAGAGAGGGAGGGGGGGGGGGCACAGGGATGGGACATGGTCAGCCTCCGCCGCTCGACACTTCAACGGTACGTCTTGATGGTGGGGAGGCATGCACGGCTGCCAATGCCGCTGCGCTATGGATCATGACGAATACCATCTCGCTATTCGTCATACATATCTCCCTCCCTCCCTCTCTCTGAAACATGCCGTCTACGTGCATTGCTCTCCGCCATTCGAGTGCGGCTGGCAGGGTCGGAGGTACACGTAGCACCACCACAACTTCCACCACCACTGCCACCACCACTGCCACTGCTTCTTGTTCGTGTTGATGCGCAAGCGATTGTTGGTGCCGCCATACCCATCCACCCACTTGTCGCTGCGAGAGGAAAGGGAAAACCCAGGCAGCAGCGGCGGGGAGAGGCGAGAGAGAGGCGTACACACACTCTCCCCTCCCCTTTCCTCCCCTCTCTCCACCTCGGCCTCGCGCTCGCACTCGCCTGGTCCTCTTTCTCTTTCTTTACGACCTCTCTCTCTCTCTCTCTCTGTGTGTGTGTGTGTCTCTGTCTCTGCCGCATCTGGAGTGGAAGAGGACGCGGCGAGAGTGGGCGGGCGGGGAGAGGGTCAACCAGCCGGCATCGAGGCGCCCATCACCCGTGCACGCACCGCTGCACGGTACGCAGGCAGACATAGACAGATAGTGCCGCGTGATCCCTAAATAGACTACGTTGCCTACGTACCGAAAGGTAGCGAGACATCTTCCACCCGGCGTGGTGCGACGCGCACGCAGTGACGCTTCCACCGACACCCACGCATGCATAGAGTTATAGAGAGGGGCACCCACGTAGCCGATGGATAACCGACAGACACCACACTGCACGGTGGAGAAACAGCACCGGACCTCGCCGCGCGCGGCGTCAGCGGAGAACGGCTCCTCGTCACCGACCTACCCGAGTGGACAGGAAAGCGGCACCACACCAGCCACGGGTAGCAGCAGCGGTAGCGGCGCGGCTGCTGGAAGCCCTGGCGTCCGCCACGTGACTTCTGCGCGAACTGCCGTCTCTGCTGCTGATGCTGCTTCCACACGCACCCCGCCCCACCAAAGTGGCGGAGCCGCTCTTCATCTCTCCCCTGGCGACCGCACTCTTGGCTCATTCTTCGACGCGACAGCTTTCGCCTCCCCTGCTTCCGCCTTCACATCGTCGCCGGAGTACGGCAGGGCCATGGCGCATCTGCTGGACAGCGTGGCGAGCCCCTCATCCACGTCACCTTCGCGAACACCAACGCGATCTTCGTCGTCGCTACAGAGCCATAAAGCAGCGCACCCGTCCTCTCGCCAACGCCATCCCCCGCAGCAGCAGCGCTGGTCGTCCTCTGCACAGGTAGCTGCCCACCCGATGCGTCGCGCCAACGTGGAGGAGAGGGTTGGCGGCTCGCCGGAGTGGGACCGCCGCACGCCTACGCGGCAGCAGCAGTCTCACCGCAGCGCTCAGAGGTGCGATCCGCTGCCCGCCTCCCGGAGGGTGCAGCAAGGGCGAGCGACTACCACCGAAGAGGCGGCTGCCACGTACACGTCCTCCATCAGTGTCGAAGACGAGGCATCGTCTCGGTTCTCTGCCACTCAGCTGACGGAGATGCGTGAGTGCTACGGCAGCGACTGGGCATCTCCGTCAGAGGTGCTGCAGTTGCGTACACTTTTCCAGGACGTGACGTCGCGCTACATGCGGGAGGTGCAAGCCTTGAAAGGTGAGTTGGAAAAGGCGCAGGAGGAGTGCGCCGCCTACGCGCGGGAGCGGGAGAAAGTGCTGGAGCTGCAGCAGGTCTACCAGGACGGCGTCGCTGCATGTGGAAGGGCGAAAGAACGGGAGGCGCAGTGGGTGGAGGAGCGCGCGCTGCTGCACGTGCAGATGGAAAAGATGACGGTGGAGAATCAGCGGCTGCAGCTCTACATTGCCAAGAAGCAGCAACCTCATATCCACCGTATGCCACCGCGCGGCAGCGCAACAGGAAGTCGCGAGCGGGTGCGGGCGGCGGTTCAAGCAGTCGCCACTGCCGCCACCGCGACGTCTTCCGCCTCCCCTTCCCCGTCCGCCTCCTGGCCACCTCTGCCGCCCACCGCCACCGCCACGACGACCAACACGACAGGCTACTTGGCCTCACCGCAGCCGCTAGATGGTCCGGATACAAAAATCTTCGCCTCTCTTCCCAGTGCAGCGGGGGCCGCCGCCACTGGCACGGTGCAGACGGAAGCGACATCGCCGTACACCTTCTTGTCTGTATCGTCATCGCCTGAAGCGCTGCTGTACAGGGCACCTCAGCGAGGCGGCGGCGTGGAGGCCGAGGCCCCACTGCCTCCTATGCCCTCGCCCACCTCTCACCAATCTGCACTCGCAAGGTCCGCTTCACCTATCAGCGCTGCTGGTGCCGCAGGTGCGCAGCCACCGCATTCGACACCGCTCCAGCGCACCTTTCCCACTGATACTGGCGATGACGCCGGCGCCGACCTGCCAGGTGGCGATAGCGACCATGGCGATACACTGCCTCAGCAGCAGCGTGGTCGCTCACGACGGCACCCACGCGGTGGTGCCAACCACGACGAGGAGCCGCACAACTCTTCCCTCATGACCCCTTCGGTTTCCACTAGCGATGACGGCCGACTCGGCGCTGCGAAGGCGGTACGGCTTCCGCGGCAGCAGCGGGTGCGTCTCGACGGTGGTGACGATGAGGTCGACAATACTACCGGAGAAGGCGAGTTCAACCCCTCTTACGCTCGCGGCGTCACGGACCTGTCGTCCACCTCCGGCGGGTCGTCATCGCCCTCGACCGCTGCGAGCATTCGTGCAGTGCTCGCTGGCAGCGGCCTTGCGCAGGTCCACGAGCAACGGTCGTCTGGCCGCAGCGACGGTGGTGGCCGCCGTGCCGCAGAGCAATGGGGTGGGGAGCCGGTTGCCGAGAGAGCTGCTGCTGTGGCCGCTGCGGCGGAGCTGCCCGCCACTGCCACCGCCACCGCTACCACCACTACGACGCCGTCCCTGGGCTCTACCGCAATGACGACAGCGTCCTCGTCACTGAGTCTTCAGTATCTCTACCAGCTCCCACGCACTCCTGCCGAGGCCCTGCAGGAGGAGGTGCAGATGCTCAAGGAGCTTCGGCGGCTTGGGGAGGAGAACCAAGTTCTGAAGGCCCGCCTGGACTACATGCAGGTGACGAAGGAAATCTTCACGAACCAATGCGAGCAGCAGCACCTCCGACTCGCCCAGGCGCACGACCAGTCGCGGCGCAGCGCGGCGCAGTGGGAGCTGTCGTCACGACAGCTGGAGTCAGAGGTGAGACGGTCGGAGGCAAAGTGCGCGGAGTTGCAGGGCGTGCTCGAGGACGTGCTACAACAAGCCAAGAGGCAACAGGAGCTGAGCCAGGCACGCCTCGTGGAGCTGGAGGCAAGCAGCCGTGCGGCGCTAGTGGCCACACGCGACGAGGCCATGGGAAAGGTAGGTGCGCTTCGAAGTTCCCTGCGGGAAATTGTCGCTAGCCTGGCGACCACGTCTGCCTCCAGAACGTCGCCGGCTGCGGGGCACGAGGTGGCTCAACTGCGAGAGGAGGCAGGGCAGTGCCAGCGCATCGTCGAGAATCTGCGGAGCGAACTGCATGCGCTGCGCGCCGCACACACAGAGCTGCAGGATGAGCGCAGCGCATTGCAGGCGGAGGCGCAGATGCATCGGACGCGCTTGGAGGGTGACCTGGCGAGCTCACGGGAGCTGCTGGCGGCTGCGTGCAGTGACCAGCAGTCTGCGGAGTCCCGCATCGACGAGCTGGAGGCGGAGGTCGAGCGGCTGCGCTCGGCTGTCGTGGCGTCTGAGGGGTGCATGCATACCATGGAGGAGCGCCTCCGGCTCGCCACCGATGAGCTCGCGTCACAGCAGGAGCAGCTGGACGAGGCGTCGACGTGGCAGGCGCGCGCTCTCAGTGCTGAGAGTGAGCTTAGCACGCAGCGCAGTTACTACGAGAAAGAGATCGCCGTCTACAAGACGGCGGCATGCGCGATGCAGGATCGCCACCACGCGGAGGTGGAGGGCTTATTAAAGCGCTATGAAAAGCTGCAAGTACGCCATGAGGCGACGAAGGTGCGCCTGGCTGCAGCGGTGTCGCGATCAGGGGCGGCTGCCGTATTCGCTGCTGCCGGCGGTCACGCGAAGAGGCGACACTCCCGTCATACGAAGAGCGAGGACAGGGGCGCGCCAGTCATCTCCGGCAACCCAACCGACACTGCAAGCCACTCGCCACCAGCTGCTGTCAAGACGGAGGCTTCTTCGTCCCACTGCGCGGCTGCCGCTTACGATTCTCTGCAAGCGCTGCGCACCTCGGGGCAGGTGACGGAGAAGTTGATTCGTTCCCTGAACCGCGCCACCTCGCCGTACCACTGAAGACGAAGAGCGGGAGGCCGAAGACAAACAACGATCCAAACACACAGAAACCCACCGGGAGGGCGCACGCAAGCGGTGGGAAGAGGAGGGGTAGGGGTGGGGTGGGTGGGGTAGCAGCAGCTACAGCAGCCGCAATGCATACATAGGCGTGGCGGAGGGTGGAGGCGGCACAGATGCTGTAGCGCATCTCTTCTCCTGCCACACACACACACACACACACACAAGCTCTCTGACGGCCTTCCTCCCTCCGCCTCTCCGCCATCCTTTCTCTTCGCTTTTATGGTATGTATTAGTGGCACGGCAGCGCCACATACACGCGTCATCATCAGTGAGTGCCTTCCCATCCGTGGTTGCCCCACCCCCGCCTTCGTTGGCTTTTCTGAGTGAGCGAAGAAAACACAAAGTGTGTTGGTGCGTCCGTGTGTTGTCGTCGGTTGAGTGCTTCCCAGCCCTCGAAGAGACAACACACCACACAGACGTGCTCTCGTTGAGCGTCCATGTAGGGAGGGGTTATACCCGGTCTCGCCCACTCTCTCACCAACACAGACCCACCTGACCACCGTATCCCTCTCTCCCCCCTTCTTCGCACCGCCTTCCTTTGTTTTCTTTTCCTCCTTTGCCCTTCTCCCCTCCCCACCACACCACACACACACACACACACACCTCTTCCCTGACCGCCTCTCTTTCTCTCTCTCTCTGTGTGTGTGTGCGTGTGCGTACGCCGCCGCACACGGCGAATGCCCCTGTTCACCATACACTCCACCTGACGCCTTACCGTGCTTGCTCTGCACCTCACCGCCTCTTGTCCCAGTCGGTGCGCGCGCCGCCCTTCCCTTTCCACAGCAAACTGCGACGGGAGGGAACGAAATCGCGACTCGCCATCTGCACAGTGCGCTTTCGGTGAGGTGGGCCACACACACAGTGGCGTCAGTGCACACGTGTCAGACGCGTGCGTGCGTGCTGCCAAAGCCCCCACCCCCAACCGCTTCCTACCCACGCGACACTCCACAGTGTGGGGTGTGGGCAGAGCGACAGAACAGCGAAAAAAAAAGGAAGCGTGCGAATTTGCCCACCGGCAGCAACGATCACACCCACCCACACACCCGGGCGGATATACAGGCACCCACGCCTACGCTACTGCTGCCGCTCGCTCGCACTCGCGTATCTCTTTTTTTTTTCCTTTTGAGCGCGTGCGAGCTCTTCCCGAGTCAGTCCTCCTCCTCTTCTCCCGCAGCTGTCGACACCTGGACGAGCGGGGCGCCCACTTGCGCGATCAGCCCCCTCCCGTCCCCCTTTTGCTTCACCGCCTTTTGGGCACTGCCTCGGGAGCGTTGCGTCTTTCCCGTGTGGGCCTCGCTCTCTCTCGCGCTCCCCTTCGTGTTAGCTTTTCTTTGCTTTCGGCTGTGCTGGGTGCTGGCGCGCCAGTGCGCTAGGGTGTGTGCGTGTGTGCGTGTGCTTGGTTTCTCTTTCTTGCTTCGTCCAGATCACGCCCCACACCGCGTGCACACGTCGCTCAGTCCCTTGCTTTTCACGGTTCACACCGTTCCCCTCTTCTCCTCTACTCTCTCGCCCCCCTCCCCCCCGCGCATCCATACCGATTATCAGCCACCGCGGTGACCACCGTTCCCAGCGATTCGCCCTCCCCCTCTCCTTGATTACCTGCACTGCCGCACCGACGCAGCTCCTCTCTCCAAACACCGTCTCTGTCTGTGCGCGTGCCTGCCTGTCCTTCTTTCTCGCACGCTCCCCGCCAGTGTTACTGTGGGACAACAAGGGGCCGACCACGGCGTCTCGTTGCAGCGAAGGGGAAGGGAGGCATCACAACTTCGCCGTTCATGGAGGTTGGAAAGCGGCACTAAACTAACAGAAAAACATAAAAGGAGCACCGTAAAAACGATCCTTGCAAGCAACTCCACCTCCCCCATTTTTTTTTGTGTGTGCTTCCCACGATCACTTGACGTTGATGCGCCTCTCTCTCTATATAACGCACACCCTCCTCTTTTCCTTTCGGGGATTTGTTGGCTGCTGTGTCGGTCTCTGTGTGCCTTGCTGCTGTCACCGAAGGGGACGCCGGTGCGCATAAGTGCCCACATTCGCATGGAACGCGAATACCGTTGGGCAGAGTACGCCGACGCAGCTGCGGCAGCAGCGGAAGCAGAGACAGGAAAGACGCACGCGCGCAGATATAGAACGTAAAGAAAGGGGAAAAGGGGGGAAGTGTTCAAGAAGCAACCAAGCGAACGCAGGCGGTAGCGCTCTCTTCACAGCATCAACCTCCTCCCCCTTCCTCCCGCTCCCTCTCCTGACATTCCGCATTCTCCGTCTACCCTTGGTCTGTCTGCTCATCTTCCGCTCGGCCTCCTCGTTGAGCTCTATCCGTTTTCAACTTTCTCTTCTCTCCCTCCCTTGTTTTTTTCTGCAGCCCCTCCCTCATAGCACGCACCGCAGCAGCCCACCCGCTTTCCATCCATCTGGCACAACCGCACACGGTGAAACGAAGGGTCGGGCAGGCGGGCGGGCGGGAGGGGCTGCAGCCTTCGTCGATTGCGGCTCGCTGTCTTCCTTTTTGATTGTTGATTCGATAGAAAGCGTGTCCTCCTCTCTCTCTTTCTCGCGCTCTCTCTCTCTCTCTCTGTGTGTGTGTGTGTGTGCGAGCCTGCGAGGGCGCGTGTGCGCCAGGTCTTTTCTTCCCACTCCCCCACCCCCTTCCCTGCTCTGCTTCCTTCTCCCTTTGTAGAGACGCACTTTCACGCGCGCACTCTGTTTCGTTCCTTGGGTTCTCCTCTTGTATTCGCCCCTCCCCCCCCCTCTCTCTGATCTCTCTCTCTCCGGCTGTCTTCCCTGCTCGTTGTACACCTGCCCGCCTGCCGGCCTGCCGGCCTCTCGCTCCCCCTCGTTGACTGTTTATGTGTTTTGTTGTTGCGTGTTTTGCTTTTGTTGTCTTTTGCTCGCTGGTGAGCCGCGGGGCTGCGTGGGATTTACTCAGGTGCGGCCGCGTGTCGCCGTCCTCTCCCTCATCTCGGCTCCACCTCCACTCTTTCCCCCCAGCTCCGAAGAATACCGTTTTTGTTGATCCGCCTGGTTTCGCGAACGTCGCTTGCCTTCTCTGTGTGTCGTGCCGGTGTGTCTGCGGACTTCATCGCTGCCTCGTGTCGCCTCGTGCTGTTGATTGTCTCTTCGCAGTAGGGCCGCTCTTGCCAGCCTTGTGACGGGCAGCCGTCTCACCGCGTCGTCGCGGTCTACGAGATCGCCGCATAAAGGGGCAGCGCAAGGAAATCAGCCGACTCCGTGCTAATGGGGTGTGCCGACTCGAAGGAGAAGGTGCGTGGGCCCCGTGAGGGCAAGGCGGCCGAGTCGGGAACGCCACAGCACGCGCCAACAATACCGCAGGAGGCGGAAAGGGCATCTTCCATCGACTTTGCTCCGTGCTTATCGCGAATCTGCGTTGAGGAAGACGATGACAGTGTTGGTAGGGCAGCGTCGCCGCCACCTGGCGATTTGCATCCTTTCGTTGACGATGTGCTAGAGTTGCCGACCATGAACGTCGCGTCATTGCCTCTGCGCCGAGACAGCGACACCGCCACTACAGGCGACGGCGCTTCTCTAGCGCCACCTGCGGCTTGTTCCCTCGGCCTGTCCGCGCCAGCGGCATCCACGTCGCCCCAGTCGACGCAGCTTAAGTCCTCAAGAAGGGACGTGGAGGGGGGCGTGCTCGCGAGGAAGACATCGGCTACAGACGAGCTGCTTCAGTGCGATAAGGTGGTCAGCTTGCGCCCGCCGCCCCTGGATGATGCGCTCCCCTCCGGTGCTGCGCACAGCACTGCCGCCGTCGCGTACATCGACTTCTCCTCACTTCCTCCGCAGCACTTGCTCAGTTCGGTGGCGTACACAACCCGTTTAGCTGAGCAGCCCTCGTCCGCCTCGCTGCAGAGCGTCAGCGACACCCACGCGGCAGCATCAAGGAAGCTGCGCAGAGGCGCCAACATCAACGAAGGTGGCTCTGTCCTGACCTGGACACTCGATGACACAGACACGACGCGGACATCCTTCCTGCAGACGGCCGGCTCTACACAGCCGCCGTCGCTGCAGGCGAGTCGCTCGTCGTCGTGCAAGCCTGTGGTTCTACCAGTAGCTCAACAAGCATCACCATCGCCGTCGTCGTCGCCAGCGACCGCTACACAGCCACGATCCGTACTCACCGCCGAGGCGCAGCGCAACCTGCAACTGGCAAGCGCAAGTCGCCTCTCCGGCAGTGGTGGCCCTGTGGCACGTTGGTGCCATTCCGCACTCACTTCATTGGCGCGCCGCTCGCCGTGTGCGGAGGTGAAAGCGACTCTGCGAAACGAGGTCGACGCGTCGGAGCCAATGGATGCGACGGCCGGAACACCTGCGCGGCCGAGCTACGAATCTGGCCGCGACGTTGGCGAGTCTCCCTTCGGCGAAGCGAGCGACGGATGCAGGGAGAGCAGGAGCGGAGCCATCCCGACAGCGCAGTTGACACGGCCACCACAGGCGGTGGCCGCCGCTCGACAGCACTCTCGTTCCGACTCTTTGCTGCTGTCTACACCAGGGCGGCAGCAGCAGCTCGCCGTGGCGCTGATGCCATCCTTCACGCCGCCTCATGACTCCACGTCTCCATCTCTGCGCACCCCCGCGCCGCAGCAGACATCACCGCGTACGTCGGCACCGGCCGTGACAGCACCTGTCAACGTCACTGTTTCTACCATAAGCGACGCACCGGACGACGTGCCACTGCCGCAGAATCTGGACCTTTTCACCGTACTGCCGGCCAGCAACACCGCGAGCGCCGGCACCGCAGGCGGCTACAGCAACTTTGGTGATGGTGATGCCGGAGGGGTGCTCCATCCGCGCTTGCCCATGTCCCACTCTGCCAACATACGCGGCATCGGCACCCACGCAAACAGCGAGAAACTTTGTGCCGCGTCTTCATCGACGACGACCTCAGGAACCGAGACGCCCACCCAGACACGCACTTCGCGTTTGGACCTCGGAGGCTGGAACACGCACCACTTCGCCAGCAGCAGCGGTAGTTGGTTCTTGAGTAGCATGAAAAACACCGATGGCGGCAGCGGCGGCCTCGTTGTTGGCAGTCGCTGGAACGACGGGAGTTGCACCAGCACTCCACCCCCGACGAATTCGGAACTCTTTCGGCAGATACGTCAGCCCACGACGCACGTCAAGTCGATCTTGCGCAAGTCCGGGGGCAGCACAGCGATGGCGTGCGGTGCGACGGTCATGAACGACGGCGATCAGGCGAACACGAATCGCTCCTGTGTGCTGTTGCCCTCCGTCCGTGGTGGCGGGGTCGGTGGCAGAGCGGAGACGACCGCGTGCACCACGCCTCGCATACCAGCCGGCAACGGCACGGCAGGCGGTGGTGACGGGCGGACTTGGGCGGTGCCGTCGCCCACAGACGAACCGGCGCTGCAGATGGACTTCGTTGTGCTTCGCCGCACCACCAGCGGTGCGGATTGCGTGAGCGGCAGCGCCAAGCCCGCCGACGCGCCTCCGTCGCCCACCAGTTTGCGCTCGCCCGCGCACCGCGGCTCCCCGACGGGCACGTGGCCGCAGCCCAGCCCCGACAAGGGCAACAGCGTAGCTAACAGTAATGTGTCGGTCGTTTTAGGCACAAGCGTCGAGAAGGGAAAGGGTGTCTTCGCTGATGGTGTCCACGGCAGCGGCAACGCAGCCACCGACAGCACACCCCTCAGCTCAGCGGTACAACGCTCGTTGGCGTTTCCTTGCCAGCTGTCCCGGTCGCCATCCACATCAGGGTACCCCTCGCCGCACCGTACCCAGCAGTGCCGCTCGAGCGGCATGAGACACGGTGGCGGCGCTAACATTGGCAACACCAGCAATGGAGAGACGCAGGTGCTGCCGCCGCCATCGACGGCGACGGAGCTGCCCATCTTGTTTGCACGCGAGACCGTCGCCGCGGCAGGGTGCACGTCTGATGAGCCGCCGCCTGAAATCATGCTCGCCTCCCCTCCACAAAAGCGGGTGCGCGTGGTAGTATGATTCACCTGCTCAGCTATGCGCAGCGGTGCCGGTTCAAGAGAGAGGAGGTGAGACAGAGAAAAGACAGACGGAGTAGTCGCTGCCGCCGTCGGTTTTGGAGGGACTACTAGGCGAGAGGACGCAAGCTGCTTCCTATACATGTTCTATGTAGCGTATCTCTGTGCGCGTGCATGCAAGCACTGCCGCCGCTGCTGCTGCTACCTTAGCCTTGATGACGTCGATGACGGTCGCCGCCCTTTTTATTTTTATTGCGCTGCATCGTTGCGTGCGCCTGCGCGAGAGGTGCAGCGCTTCGCCTCCGACTTTTTTCGTCCGCGTCTTACCCTCCTCGTGTGTGGCGGTGGGCGCAAGAAAGGGACACGGAGCGATAGAGACGCCTTGACACGGCGATGTCCGGTTGTAAACCCGTACACACACACACACATATATATATATATATATATATGTGTGTGTGTGTGTGTGTGTACGTGTATAAGCGTGCGGTCGACACACGCACTCTCGCGTCTTCGCTAATATTAAGCGGAGAAGACGCCATCGCACTCAGAGATGGGGAGAGAACGCCACACAGACGACGAGGGATTGCGTTTTCTTTTTTTTGTGTGTGTGGGGGGGGTGGGGAGGGGACGTCTTTCTTCTCCTCTTCCCTTGTTATCTGTGCCCACCGTCTCTCCCTTTCTCTCTTTCTCTCTGGACGAGCGTTCGTGTTGCCGTGCATGAGGCACTTTCGTATACGCCTGCCTACGGCGTGTATGCCGCACACCTTTTCCGCCGTCCACCTCCCTCCTCTCCCCCTCCCTCATTCTGGATCTCGTGGTTCCTTTGAAGACAGCGGCGGCGGCGATACAGCGCACTTCTCACGCATGCGCATGCGTGTGTGCGTGCAAGGAGAGGGCGCTCCTCCCTCCATCTATCTCTGTCTTTCTCTCTTGTTCTCCTTCCTGCGAGTGCCGACATCTGTGAAGACGCACCGTCCTGCACAGCGATGCACCACGCGCCGGACACGTGCACCTCCTCCCCTCCCCCGATGAGGTCAAGCGCCGTCTCCAACTTCTCCAGTCGCTTTTCTTTTGTGTAAACCCCTTGTTTTTCCTCTGCATGGTCATGCGCTGCGGTCGTGGTAACGTCTGTATGCCCGTGTGCACCTCATGCGCCTTCGCCGGTGCCCCCTCAAAACCAATACTACTACAGGCTGAGGGGGGTGGGGAGGCGGAAGAGGGGAAGAGCGAGGCGAAGAGGAGGACAGCGTTGCTTCCGCTGTCTCTCTGCTATTGCTCTCTCTCTCTCACTCTATCTCTTCTGCTCTCTAGCACTTGGCTGCGCGGCCGATGTATGTGTAGCCGTCTTGGGGGAGGGGTTAAGCATCTCTGTGCGTGTCTGTGTGTGATGGGGAGAGGCATATCCATGGGGATGTCTGCTCCACTGCTGCACTACGGTACATCTCTGTAGGCGCACGTGTACGTCCCCCTCTCCTCTTCCTCCTCATCATTAGCGCCACCTTTTCGTTTTCGTGTTACCTCTCAAGGTCCGCTGCATCACTCGCCCGCCTCCGTCTCTCCGTCTTTCCCTCGTTTCAATGCCACTCGATCGGCGCTCGTCGAAGGTCAGCGCTCGTCTCCACGTCGCCGCCGCCGCCGCCGCCCGCAAGTGATCACGCACGCAAAGAGCCCAAACCATACGGACATACGAGCCAGGAAAGCGACACTGGCGCTCTCCACTGCCAGCGTGCAGACGTGACGCGCATCTCTTTCCTGGCACCTTCTCCGCCTGCGACTCTCTGCGTGTCTGTGCGCCCGTGCCCCTCTTTCGGCTCGCATTCGCCTCTTTCCACGGTCGCGCAGGCGTCTTTTCTCTGTCTCTCTCCCTTGCCGCAGCCGTGGGCAGCACAGCTGCCGCCACGTTCTCTTCCCCTCACACCGGCCGGCCGCGCACTATCGCGTGGGTCTGTCTCCCGTGCCAGGTCGACCGCTCATCACGATGCAGCCCCTGCGCAGTGGCGCACTCGCTTCGCCTCCCCTACATCCCTCACTTACAAGCACCGTGGCGGCAGAGCAGCTGGACGCGCGACTGCGGTCAGGAAACGAACCAACACCCCAGATTTTTCTACAGCGAGACAGAAAACGTGTCACAGGAGCTGCTTCCTCTGGTGATGCAGGCAGTGGCGTTGATAGTGACGACGCCCTCATGTCTGACAGCGTCAGCAGCTTCCGCTGCCCAGCTGCGCCATCGGCGCACAGCGGTGCTGAAGTGGGCACTCACCTGGTCATGTCGGCCGAAGGGTCTATTCCCTTGCTCTCCGCTGCTCAACCGAAGGAGCCTTTCCTTCCCGATCACCCGCCGGCGCAGCGCCACAGACGGCAATGGACACCGCGTCGCGGATCACTGTGCTCCGGCACACTCGCATGTGGCAACGGTGGCGCGGTGGAGAGTGCTGTGACAACGGTGCGGGACTGGGTGCGCTCTGCCGGGTGCAGTCCGTCGAAGGAGCCTCGCAGCGCCTCCATCTCGCGGAGAGACAGCCTCGCCTCATCTTTCGCCTCCGCGCTGGTGCCACGAGATGGGCGATGGGAGCTGTCGCGTCAGTGGACCACCGGCGCAGACGACAATGACGGCGAAGAGCGCCAGAGGCGCGCGGAGCTTGGTGCAAGGGCGGCAAAGGCTGGTAGCAGCAGCAGCGGCGGGAGCGCTGTGAACAGCGGGCGTGGCTGGGATGGCGTCGAAAGCTGGAGTAGCAGCGAGGCGCAGCTTCAGCGGCCAGAGGGGTTCGAGCTGGCTTGCGCGCCGACAAGCCCTCAGCGGACGCCGTCGTGGCGTCAGCTCCACTCTCACCCAGCGACAACTGCGACCATCACCTCGTCGAGCAGCTCTGTTCCCGCCCCTCGTGGCAACGGCGACGGTGCCGCTGCTCCCGCCTGTAGCAGTGCGTACACGTTCTCCGCACACAGCAGAAGCGGGCACAGCACAAGTACGTCCAGTCTCGCTGGTGGGAGCAGCGCCAGCGCCGCCACTGACTGCGGCACAGCAGCTACTCTACTGTCCGGGTGGGGGCCGAATCGCCGCGGGGGTGACAGTGACGACGGGAGCTACGAAGATCAACCGTCTCTGTCAGGGGTCTCGTCGCCGTCCCTCGTCACACCACCGCCGAGTCGTCGCACGTCCGCTCCTGTCGCCTCCACTATGCAAGCCGACACTCGCATGCTTTCGTCGTCGCCTGCCTTGACTGCACGCGAGCTTGCCCAGCTGGGAGAGTGGCGCAGCGTTGCAGAGGCTCAACGAAGCGACCTTGTTTCCACAGCGGCTCCCACCGTTCTTTCACCGTTGCTGCAGCGACCCGCACCCGAGCGGCCCGGCGGCGGCGGCCCGGCGAGTTGGTGCTTAGAAAGCCTATGTTGCGCGTCCTTCAACACTTCGCTGCCAAACGGACTGTGGAGTGGCCGCGATAGCACCGCGCAGACACCGCTGAACTGGGAGCGGGGTGGCGCTGCGGTGGGGACTGGCGGAGCCTACGGCAGCTCCTGTGCATCTCCTACTTGTTGGAGCACCAGTGAGCTAGACGCGGGCGGCGATGGTGCCCTGCTTGAGTGCCGCAGTGGAGGATGGTGCAGCCGCATATCTTCCCCGATGTCGGTCTCACTCGCCGACATGAACGGACCGGCCTGTGCGCGACAGGGAATGCCGCACCGCAGCCCTCTCACCTCCCCGCCGACCTCTCCGTCCTTTGCGCACCGGGTGCAAGGAACGGCCCGCGGCTGCGGAAGTGACGGTGATGACAGCACAATGGAGGACATCGAGATGCGACACATGAAACGCATATGCATCGAGAGCCCACGCGGGTCCCCATCGGCGACGCCTCTGAGCGGGTCCTTGGCACTCTCCCTCGCCGATGCGCTGGCGGCGGCGCCTACGTGCACGGCGATGTCGCACGAGACGCACTTGTGGCAGCAACAGCAACGCCGCCGGAGGACTGTGTCACCGTCTGTGGCCCGCCCAGACGAGGAGCCGCTGCCTTGTGACGGCGCGGTCACGTATGCCTCGACGCACTACCGCGACCGTAGCACTTTCTCTCCCCCCTCACCCATTCGAACCACGGCGCCATCCATGGTCCCGGTGCATCGTCCGCCGCCACTGGATACTCCCATCTCGTCGTCCCTGTTGGCCACCGGTGCGCGAGGGCGGCCGCACGACATGAGCGGCGGCTCCCTACACGTCACCTCTGTCGATGCTGCCGCGGCCGTCTTAGAGACTGCAGATAGCATCACGGGAGTCGTCGTGGAGGTGGATGCTCAACACGCCGCGTCGCTCTCCAGCTGCGGCTCCGGCGGCAGCGGCGAGGAGCCTGAGGTAGACACGTTCTCGCTGGAGCGGGCGCAGGCAGCGATGGAGGACGCAGACGCCGAGGCTTCGAGCGCGCTGCGTGCACGCCGGCATCGCCTCTACCTCCTCTCCACCTCCCAGTTCGCCCAGGACGTTGAGCGGCACGGCGGCCACGTTGATCCGGTGCAGCTTGAGCTGGAGGCGGAGGCGGATCGCGAGGATGAGGACGAGCAGGAGCGGAGGCGGGAAGGTCGTCCGAGGTGGCCTGCAACGTCGGAGGGGTTTCCAGGGACCTCATGCGAGATCTCTGCAGGGTCGCGAGGTGGCAGAGCGACACGGCTGCGATGGAAGAAAGATGACGGCCCCCGCTCACGGCAGAACGGAATCGCAGCGAACGAGGAAGGCGAGGTGTCGTCAGCCCCGACAGCCGCGTGCATTCCTCACCTCCCCAGTCTGCACCCTCCTCGTCCCTCCTCCTCGACTGTGTCTTGCACCACCCCGTCTGCGCACCCGGCGGCTCCCGTGGCGTCGGGTCGGGTGAGCAGCGAGGAAAGCCTTGCTACACCGTCGCGCCGCGGTGCGTGCGTCTCGGCCACAGCTGCCCATGTGCGATGGAGCGAGCCGGAGGAGAGCGAGAATGGACACTCACCGGGCTCCGTAGCCACAACGACGGGCTCGCGGTCGCGCCAGGACGTGTCGCCACCAGTTCGGGAGCGCAGCATGGCCCCGGCAGAGCTTGAGAAAGAGCGTGAGGGTTACTAGAAGATGGAGCACCGCCGTCATGTAGGCCAAAGCTGGGCGTGTGTGCCCCTTGAGGCTGTGCGGCGTCACACAGAGAAGGCGCCTCCTCCCCCCCTTCTCGGCTCGCTTGATGGTATCTGCCTCCTTCTCTGATCGTTGAGCGGCCCTTGCTTGCTCTCTGCGCTCTCTCTGTTGTGGTGGCAGCGATAATGGTGAGGCTTCGCTCCCGGCTTCGACTCTCCCTACGCGCGTGTGCATCTCCCGACCGCCACTTCCTGCCTTTGCCCACCCACCGCGAGTGCCCGCAAAGGGCTCTGCCGCGCACCTCGCCTTTGTTCTCTCTTCCCCTTATCCTCGCCGATCTGTGCACCACTTACCCCCTCCTCCTCGATACCCACGGCGGCTGTCGTTAGAAAGGCCTGATCGCACCACTTGTACTTGCCCATTTTTCTCTCGTTTCGTGGGTGTCGGCTCCTTCACGCGCCTTCACGATCCTTGTACACTCCCTTCCGTTGCCTTCCCTTCCTCGCTGTCCCTTTCAGACACACAAGAAATGGCCTCTCGTCAGCCTTTACGCACCGCAGCTCCTGCCTCCTCTTCTCCCTTCGCCACCACCGTTGAAGATGCGGGCGGTGGAGAGCGACGTGCGTCCCTGACGTCACCGATTGAGTCACGTACACACGCTGCTCGAGCGACGTGGTCAAGGCAGAAGTCGCCGGCCTCTGCCAATGGCAGAGAAGCGGTGAGGCCCCGAGCACACGTGCCTGTCTCCCTCTTTCTCTGTGAGTGTGTGTCTGTCCCTTCGTCTTTCGGGCGTGCACCCCCTCCCTTTCCTTCCTCCCGTATGCGCTTCTCTGGTACACGTCTTCCCACCACCGCCTCATCACCTGTTTCGCTCCGTCGTGCTTCACCTTTCCGGCTCATGCACAACTGGCCCATTTTTCTATCTTGGGGGCGCTCTCGCACAACGCACGCTCGAGGCGAATCAACGTGACGCCCGTCACAGCGAACAAGTGCACCTGCGCAACGAGACTGCGCCCCCTCGCAAGCCGCAACAGCACCAGCGACAAAGACTCTTTCCGCTTCGCCACACAGTCTCCCTCCCAATCCACTTCTGTGCCCCCCTCCCCCCCCTTCCCCCCCCCTTCCCCCCCAAGCAGACACGCAGCGGCACGGACACACACTCGGCTTGTCGCGCATCTTCCCCTTCACCGTTATCTTCCCCTCTTTGAGGGACCCCCCCCCCCCCCCGTGCGAGGACGAGGCGATCGCGAGCGAAACGAGATAAGCGCCCGTCTCTCGTTGGCTGTGCGTGCATGCGTACCATAGTCCCCCACTCCGCCTTCCTCTTCCTCTCCTGAGGCACTCGTCGTGACCACGGCCTCGTCTCCCGCACCTCTCTTCTCTAGAATCTTTCACCACCACCACCACCACCACCTTATCACGGCGCCGCTGTAGCGGCCAAAAGGCGACCACGACAGCGCGAAGCGATTCTCTTGCTGTGCAGCGTTCTCTCACCGCGGGTGCGCTTGCGTCCATCTGTCGCTGCTCCTTGTGCTGCGCCCTTGTACCTCTCGCTGGCTTTCCGGCTTCGTCTGCCTGTGCGTTCCCTTCTTAGTTTTTCCGTTTTCGCCCTTTCGAAGCGCTGGTGGGCAAGGAAGGAGGTGGACCTCTCTCTGTCTGTGTGACTGCCCGCGGCTTGTGACCCGCTCCGCTCTTGTGCTCCCTCCGGCTCGCAACAACAAGAAGAGCAACGAGGAGGGTGAGGCGGAGGCGACACGCTTGCACACGCAGACGCAAAGCCAGAGACTGAGAGCGACCCGATTCCGCCCCCGCCCGGCCCCCACACGAACACGCGCTTGCGCCTTCGCAGCACTTCGGTCGCGCCGCTTCCTCTTTTCGTGACCTCCAGCGCCTTCTGTGAGCCTTCGCGAAGGCGAAGAAGTAAAGCACAGAACGACTGCCGTTCTAGATCATAACCTCTTCTGCATCGCTGTCTTCTTGTCATTTCCCTCGTGCGACATCCCACCAGCACCAGCACCAGCACCTCCACTTGTGCAGCGCGCGCCGGCATCAAGGAGGCGCCTACTTCTCCTTCGCAACCCAGGGCGCTTCTCGTTTCCTTCTGTGAAAGACGAGCAGGTGGGAGAGAGAGATCTTAAGCAGTAGCCCCCTCCCTCCCTCCCTCCCCCCACCGGCGACAGCATCTCGCTCGGCACCACGACAGACCGCCCCTTGGCTGCAGAGATTGGGCTCCGCCAGCACCCACAACGATACCCGTATATTCAACCGGCAATGCCGGCGCCCGAGACACCGTTGCTGGGCGAGGAGGCCGCTTCGCCGCCGCCGCGTCAGCCGCCGCGCAGCTGTATGAGCGAAGGTAACCACCGCCATGACAAGAGTTCCGCGGGCGATTCCCAGCGCACAACCACCCCAGACGGTCGTCCGGCCCCGCCGGAGCGGATGCTTGAGCTGCACAGCGCGGACGCCGTTACACCAAAGCGTATCGAATCCCGAAGCCACCAAAATGATGAGGCACTTGCCACTTTCGGCCACTCAGAGGCGGACAGGGACGCCGACGGCGGTGCTGAGGAGGCACGCACTGCCACCAACTTCGACCACAAAGCCATGCTCGCCACGGCGCAGCTGCCCAATGCTACCAACATGACACTGTCGCCCAGCGTGCTTCAGCCGGAAGCAACAGAGGGACTGGTGACAGTGGCGGCTGTCAAGTCACCGCGAGGACGGGATAACCGTGCCGGAGGCGATGACTTGTGGGACCGTGATCCAAGCAACAGCTTGGGGGCCGCTAAGGCAGCAGCTGAGGCAACGCGCACCGCCACCCAGGCCGACCTCGACGGCGCCATCCAAGTTGAGACCGCCGCTGCGGCGGACGAGAAGGAAGAAGAGAGTGAAGACGAGGATGAGAACGGCCTCTTCCAGGAGACGGTGCTGTTTATGAACAACTTCCACTCGCTCAGCAGCATGCGTTGCACGCCGGCGAAGACTCCTCAGCAGCCGAGTCAGGAAACAGTCGTCGGCTCGGCCATTCAGACGCCGCACATGCCTCGCTCGCTGGAGGTGACACCTGTGAAAAAGCTACCGACAGGTCGCGAGATGCCGGGGGAGGGCGACGCCGCTGGTCACCTGGATCAGGCGGAAGCGGGCGCGGCTTCTTCTGACAGCAGAAGGTTCCCGACTGCAGACACGACGGCCTCGGCGTGCTGCACGGTTTGTGTGTCACCAGCCACGACAGTGAACACACACGTGCCGGCGGCGCCTGCCTCTCCGCTCCCTACCCCACAGCAGTGCTGCTGCCCCGATACTTGCGCGTCCACCTTTGCAGCCGCTGCCACCACCACAGCACCAACCACCCCAGCGGCAAGCGAGTACTTCTTCATTGACAACCACGATGGCACTGCCTACCTCGCCGACGCCTCGCTGCAGCTGGACGGCAGCTACGTCCTCGGCGAAACCATCTTGCTGGCTCGGAGCAGCGCCGCGTCGGAGGCCTCACCGATATCTGCGGCGCGCCGCAACGCCGCCGGCGCTGAGTCCCCGGTGGTGAAGCTGCAGTCTGATGCAGACCTGCCGCAGCAGCGCGCCAAGCTCGCGCTCCGCCCACTTCGCAGCGCGCATCTTACCGAGGCACTCTCGGCATCTATGGCGGCGCCTTTCTCCCCAAAATCGCCGGTCCCGCACCCTATCCAGAGCGGTGCTGCATCTCCAGTGTCTCCAAGCATCGCTCGCGTGCTGTGCCGCTCTGCCGCCCCGTCGCGCGACAACTCGAGTCGCCCGGTGGCGTCCGCGGCTGCATGCCGTCTGCTTCCGAGCAACTTCGGCGACAGCTTCTGCTTCGACCAGACGCTGCTGGTGCCGCTAGATGAGAGCGCCGACGCGGGCCGCTCCGCTGTCATCGCGGATGCTTCTTTGGTGACCGATCGGAGCTGCCGCAGCAGCGCCCCGGCGCGATGGGAGGCGTGCGCCTCGCCCACGGTGGTGACACCGGCGCTCTCATCGGCCGCCGTGTCATTCAGAGCGTTCCAGGCAGGGGCAGAGTGTCGTGAGCGCGGCGTGCCACGACTATCACCATCCTGCCCCGCCGCCTCGTTTTCCGTCTCGCGTGCCTCTCCGGTGCCTGATGCGCCCATCGCAGCGGAGCAGCTTGCCTCTCAGCAGGCCCGTGCGACTCGCGAGAAACGAACTCTGCGTTCAGATCAGGATGTCATCTACCTTATCCCTCCCGACACCGTCACGGAGACGATGACGCCGGATGACATCACAAGCCAGGGCTGGATCCCAGTGCAGGTCGTGGGCGTCCTGCCCTCTGCCGCGGCTACCACCGCCACTGCCCCTGGCGACGATGGTCGTTCCCGCTCGTGCATTGTTGGCGGTGGTGCCGAGTCACCGCCCCCCAAGAATCCCTCCACCACTACCGCTGCTGCGAGGGTGAGCTCGCAAGGTGCCTGCGCCGACGAGCTTGAGCGTGAACAGGGCCTCTCGCGTCGGTTGTACGAAAGCCACGGCGGTGGTGCCCTGCCGATCTTCAGCCCGGCGTCCACGCTGTCAGCCTCGACGCTGGAGTGCATCAATCGTCGGCTGACCTACTCCATCTCGAGGTGGGCCAGCGCCCGTCAGCACCTTGACGCCGCCTCCCAGTCCGACGCTGACGGGGCCAGCGGCGTCAACCTTGCCGGCAGCATGGCGTTGCCCCTCGCCACACCGCTCTGCCTCGCTGGGCATCCCCGCGAGCGGCACCACAGCAATACCGGCGGCAGCATCCAGAGAGAAGCAAGCTCGCTCTGCTGGGGCAACGAAAAGGCCTTCAGCGGCAGCTTCACTGCTTTCGCAGCTGAGCAGACCAGCGACAGCCGCTCCCCTGTACCGGTGCCGCCCGAGTTGTCGGAGACGCCGCAGCGTGAGCAGAGCCCGTCTCGTTGCACGGCTGTCTCCCTCCCCATCGCACCGTTACAACGAGGCCGCCCTGTCGGGGCAGCAGGCGCAGACGAGGACGACACCGGTGATACAGCCTACGTCGACTGGAGCTCTTTGCTGACGAGCATGAGATATCAGCGCCCGTCCACCGTTGGGGCGGCAACGAGCGAGTCGCATGCGAACGAAGGCTCCCTGAGTATCCCGTTGACATCGTCGGTCAGTGCGATTCTCGGGACGGGGGCGCTGCCGCCCGCCTCCGGGGGACGGTATGCGGGGGGCGCAGCGACCGGCGCCGTTGCTTCGCATCATGCCACACAGCAGGCGCCGCAGCATCTGCGTGCCCTGCACCCTCGCCGCATGTCCGCCACAGGGTTCTCTTACGGCACCGCCTCTTCCTCCATCTCTGTGCAGGCCTTTGGTGAGCACAGTCAGCGGATGCCGACAGGGGCGGTGCTGCCCTTCTCGAACGCCGCTGGCGCCGCCGGCAACAGCAGCTTCCGCACGACCTACTGCTGCAACCGCACCAGCACTACCAGCGCGGAGACGGCCTCGCTCAACCCCGGCTTCGGTGGAGGCGATGGTCCCGGCTCGAGCAGCGTCAGCGCGGCGGGACTGCCGCTCTCACGCGGTGCGCTGCCCCACCATCATCCGCACCACCAGCACCGCTACTCGCAACAGCGTCCTGGTATGGTCCGCATACACAGCACCGGCAGCTTGCTGGCAGAGAGGTTCACGGCGGAGGCTGCGGCGATGAGTGTCAGCGGCACGGCCCCCCGCTTGGGGGCGGTAAGCCGCAACAACGTTCTGCATCGCAACAGCTACGCCAGCCCACACCAGCAACAGTACCTTCGCTGGACAGAGGCCACGGCGCTAGCTGGGGCCGGGCCAGCAACGGTCGGCGGTCGTCGTGCCGCTGCGACTGCAGGGTTCCCGGTGCCAGACACTTCCGTGTTCCTGCCCTGGGCCCCGCTCACCATCACACCGGAGGGCTCTGTCAACCTGGGCGGAAGTGAAGCGACTGGCCGTCGCGGCATCGCCGCTGCGACGACTGGTGCGCCTGCGTCCTATGAGCCGATGACACTGATGCCGTTCACCAGCTCCGCGGAGACGAGCACGACGACGACGACGAACAGCACCACGTGCGACGCGGTGAGCACGCGAGAGGTGGCGCACCAGATCGCCGACGACCTCACCCGCGGCGAAACGGTGCTCTCCCCCGCGACGCTGCGAACGCTGAACACCGCCGTGGCGGCTGCGATGGAGATGACTGTGAACCAGCTTCAGACATCGCTGTACGCTGCATCGACGGCGACAGAGCCGGAGCCCGTGCCGCTGGCGCCGAACGCGGATGCGACAACACCAGCGGTGCCCTCCTCTCCTCACGCATTCAAGCAAGACGACGAGGCTCACAAGGAAAATTGTGCAGCGCGTTTCCGGATAAGCTGCAACCCCGCCAGAGCTGCTGTTGCCGCTGGCAGTGCGCAGAGGTCGAGGTCCGCCAGCGCAACGAGACCGCTCGGGTGTTGGGAAGGCTCGGCGACGAACATCGCCGTGCGACTGTCCAGCAAGGCACGCTCGCCCTCTAACCCGGCACAACCAGGGGGCGCTCCTCTTCTTGGTCAGCAGTTGCCGCAGTAGAGGCATCCAACGTTGGCCAGATGCTGAGGAGGCAGGCACGCCACAAGCTTCCTCATCTTAGAACTTGTCGACACAGACGTGCGCATCTGCTTCTCTGTGGGGCGGAGGTGACCGTTTTCGCGTGTGCTTGCGCAGCCCCCTGTGGGAGGGGGAGGGGGGCGGCGGCGGCTGCGCTGCTTGTGTTGCTGTTGTGTATTATCTCCCTTTCTCTCGCTTGGCTACATCTAGACTTCTTTCTCACTTGCACTCTCTTCTTGTTTTCGCTTCCCTGCCCTTGCGACGCTCTGTCGTTTCTGATGCGCCAGTCACAGCGACACGAGGGCGCCCCCACGTGCAGAGGCAGCGAAGGACTCGCGCGTGAAGGGACACAGAGACCACGCAGGCTCCCCTCCCCTCCCCTCCCTTCCTCCTTTATATATATATATATATAGGGTCACTCTTGAAAAGGCTCTTGTTGGTGTACCTGTCACCCCTCCCCTCCCCTGCCTCCTCTGCGTTCCCTGACTCCTCCTCCGCGCCCTTCATCTCCCTCTCTCTCTCGCTGGCGTGTTCCATCGCACGCGTCACGGCACACCATCACCACGACAGCGAGAGGGAGAGATGAAGGACGAGCGAGCACACACGCACAGAGAGAGGATGATGAAAAAAAAATGTATACCCATAATATAAAACGCCTGCTTGTTCTCTTCTCCCCCTCCTTGTACCCTTCCTCCTACTCCTCTCTGTTAGTGTGTGTACGTGTGTGTGTGTGTGTGCATCCACTCCCCACCCCCTTGTCAGATCATCCTCCCTGTCCTCTCACCGTTCTCTCTCGTTATTTCTGTTGCTTGCCTTTCGCTGATCGAATCCGTTGTTTTATATGATTTTGTACCTCCCCCATCCCCTCCCCCACTCTACCTGGCCGCCTTTAGGCACTAGAAAACAACACACCTTACTCATCTCTGTGTACCCTACATTCACACTACTGTCTAGATCTCTCTCTATATATTGTATGTGTATCCGGCCACCCATGGATGGTGCCTTCTCCGTATGTGGGTCCTTGCGTCTGCACACCTCCTTGTCGGGGCCTCCCCCTCCCCCGCTCAGGCAAGAGCCCGAGGGGCGACAGGCATCGAGCGTACGAAACAGGCGCGTTGAATGCATGCAGAAACAAACATGGAGGCCGGAAGGAAAGGTAAGCGACCTCAGCGTCGCGCCAGGCACAGCCAAGCGCATGCGTGTGCTCGGGCCTGTGCGCATGCCATGGGTCGCATGGCGTGGTGAATAGAAGTTTTTTTACGGGCTCCGCTCCCTCTGTCCCCCCCCCCCACCTTTGCGTGTGCGCCGTCCCAGCTAGTAGCAGGGATGGCGAGAGAGGGAGAGGGGGGCGTCTGGAGTGAAGCCCGGCCCCTCACCACCACCACCTCTCGCCATCCCTACCAACAGCGCGATCTCTCTCTCTCAATCTCTCAATCTCTCTCACTGCTGCTGCTGCTGCTGCTGCTGCTTGGGCGCGCTCTTTCACCTTATTTGCGCGCATGCGCCCGTGCGCAACTCGACCAGCCTGTGCGAGTCGAACTCGACGAGACCGGGCCAACGCTCTGCCACGCGAATAGGCAAGCGAAAGGAGGCGACGCGACGGTGTGTATATACATACCTAGATAGAAAGGCTCAGCTGACGCACCTCGACGACAAAAACCAAACAACAACAACAACAACAACAAAAAAAAAACGAAGCTTCTGCACAGACTCGCCGCCACCAACCCGCGCCACGGCACCACTGCCTTCATTCAAGCGATCTCCTGTTGCCAGAACGACGGCACATCCCCGTCTCTTCGGTGCTCGCAGTACGCACACAGACGCGGCAGCCCAAACACAGACACGGTTATGCTGTTGCGAAGCACCGTTAGGAGCGACTTGTAGCGAGGCGGCCCCTTTCACCAACCGTTCTGCACACAAGACACCAACACGAATTTCCTGCGCAAGCTCGTCTCTCTGAGGTCTCTCTTCCCCTCCCACCTGCCAGATGCGCCGCGAGCGCCAGAACTCGACGAAGGTTGCGCCTGCCGCCTCCTCGTCACCGCAAGCGCCGCACACGTTGGGAGCTTCAACCAAGAAGCGTGCAAAGCAAGGCACGACATCCGGCACGGCCGGGGCGGCGACAGCGGCAGCGGTGCTCGAGAGCACTACAGGAAAAGGATGCAGCACCGCCCCCTCTACACACGTGACAGACAAGAGGCCAAGAAAGGCTTGCTCAGTGACCCCCGGGCTAAAGGGTGAGCCTGTCTCGCCCCAGTCGGACGCGTCACGTAGGCCAGCCAAGACCGCGCCTGTGCACTCGCTGTCGTCAACAACATTGTCCACCTCGTCCTCACATCTGCTGCCGCCCGCCGTGAACGGGGTGGGTGCGAAGCGTCGCACCTCAAGCGTCGCCACCGCATGCTCGACCGCGACGGCCCCCTTACTCTCTGTTCCCAGTCCACGGGGCACGCGCTCCGCTGGTGCCTCTTCCTCAGCACTGACAACAAAGAGCGAGCCAGTATTGTGCACGGCTGGGGCAGCGTCCGGAAAAAGCGCCTCTGCAGGCCGTGGCAGCCGCGCCGCGCCCACCACGAAGCGGAGCGGCAAACGCGGCAGCGTCGGGCTTCTCCTCCCTGCTGTGCACAATGACAAGGATGTCGCCGTCGTGGCTGTCAAGGGTCGCTGCAGCGATGGCGACGGGAGGCCTGAAGAGAGCACGCCGTTCTTGAAGTCAGCCACCACCCCAGCTGTCGCTCTCGCTGCTCCTATTGCCTCCCTCTGTGGGAATCGCGGCGGCAGCCTCACAGCTGCGGTCACAGACGACCTTCCGCCACTGTGCTCGCCGTCCTGGATGCCGCTGCACAAGACGCGGATCAACGCAGACCCACAGCGCTCACCCCCACCCGCCCCTGCGAAACACATCAGGACGCCCGTAGGTAGCACATCGTCGCAGTCCTTAGCCATATCTCCCTTCCTGACCAAGCTGGTCGAGATACCTTCGCCGGAGCGGAAGTCGAACAGTGGAGTCGTCACCGGCGTCAGCATCAGTGACGGTGGTGCCATCTGGGACCGGCGGGCACAGTGCCGAGCGCCGACGGGCCCCCCGCATAGCACCACTGCGGAGCGCCGAGAAGAAGCCGGAGACGGCGCGATGGTGGCGAAGGGGTTGAAGGCAAGCAGCTCACCCGGTAAGGCCACTGCCGGACGCGTTGGAAGCCAGGGAGGTGATGGGGAAGGGGGCGATGAGACCTCGAGCGAAGACGAGGAGGACGAAGAAGAGGATAGCGATGGGGAAGACGACGAGGGCGAAGAAGGTGGCTACTACGACGGCGCCACGTCCGACCAGGAGGAGGAGGAGGACGACGACGTAGACACCGGCGACAGCACCGCTGATGACGAGGAAGACGAAGACGATGCTTCGACGTCAGCCTCATCTTCCTCCTCGGGCTCTTCGACGGTGCCGGTAGAGATCGGCAGCAGGAGGTCGCGGGGGAAGAAGCGGGGTGGCAAGAAGTCGACGCAGAGCTCTCTCAAGGCCGCGAAGAACACGGCCGTGCCATCATCGGATTCGAGCGCTGCGCAGTGGTGCGGTGGGCCCGGGGCGGCAGCGCAGCCGATTCGCACGAAGGTGTCGAGAGAGGGGGACGTGAACGTGAAGGTCATCTTTGCCGCTCGCTCCCGTCACTGCTTCCGCCGCTATGTCAAGGAGGTGATGACGCGCTTCGGCTTCCGGAAGGCGACCGACTTCGACATGTACTGCATTGACCAGTATGGCGACCGTGTCGACATCGATACGGAGGAGGACTTTGAACAGCTGCTTGACGCCTTCACTGAGGCCATGGGGGTGGTAGGCAAGGATAGTCTCGTGGGCTCCCCAGACACGCACACCTCTCCTCCGCCGCCGTCCCTGGGGCCGCTCCACCACCTGCACGGCGCGAACCAAAGCACGGGTAGCTGTGGGATGCCCGCGGTGGGTGATGGGCTCAGCATCAGTGGCCATGCCCGCGAGCGCGCCATGAGCTTCAGCGCAAGCCAGAACCACACGTCCTCCTTCTACGCCGCCAAATCCTTCTCCCTATCGCCTCGACTGGACGCGACGATCGCGTCGTCCATCAGCGCTGGCAGCCTGGCGGAAGACGACGGCAAGAGCAGCGTCAGCGTGCTGCGGCTTTATGTGCGCTATTCGAACGCCTACTACACCGAGCACCGCCGAGAGTTTGAGCAGCAGAGGAATCATAGCCTGCTCTACACGCAGGGCATTTTGAATAATGGTGGCAGCGGTGCCCATCCGCCGCCGCCGCCGCCGCCGCAGCAGCAGCAGCAGCAGCTCTCACTTGGGTCGCCTTCGAGCAAGTGGAGACTTCAAACGGATCGGCTTCCCAGCGGCCGTGTCTCGCCAGGGGCGGCAGGCTCCCCCCTCGCGCGAAATCTGCTCGCGTTCACGACCTGCAGCGTTGGCAGCGGAGGCGGAGATGGCGGCGCCACTTCGAGTCACGACGAGTTCAACGCTGTTCATGGCAAATCTTCCGATTGGGCGGCTGCCTCCGCGGACAGCATGTCGATGCAGTTCAACGAGACACTAAACAGCAACCTTGCCAAGACGCTCCGGCTTGATGAGGCCGAGCCGCTAGACTGGCGGCGTATGAGCGTGCTTGGCAAGGGCTCCTTCGGCACGGTGTACGAGGGCATCACCCAGGATGGAAAGATGCTGGCGGTGAAGGTGCAGGAGCTGTCCCTCGACGACGGCGAGGACGCGGAGGCGGTGAAGGCGGTAAAGGCGGAGATCAATCTCATGAGTTCGCTGAAGCACAAGAACATTGTCACCTACTACGGGTGCCAGACGCGCGTGCTGCCGACAGGCAACCAGCAGATGGAGGTGTTCCTCGAGCTATGCCACGGCGGCAGTCTCGCTTCCCTGCGGCGGAAGTTCGTAAAGGCCAAGGAGCCGTTCAGCATCTCGCTCGTGCGCTCATACACGCGGCAGGTTCTGGAGGGATTGGCCTATCTGCACGCCCAGAACGTTGTGCACCGCGACATCAAGAGTGACAACGTGCTCATATCTGCAATGGGCGAGGCGAAGCTCGCAGATTTTGGGTGCAGCAAGCGGCTAGGGCCGGCGACGCTGCAGGGCATGCCGGGTACACTGCCTCCAGGTGCAGCGCCGGCGGCGGCGGCACCAAGCCCACAAGAGGCGGCGGCAGCACGTGCCGCCATGCATCAGACAGTGGTGGGCTCGCCCTTCTTCATGGCGCCGGAGGTGCTGCGAGAGGACGGCAGCTACACTGGCGCAGCGGACATTTGGTCTGTAGGCTGCTTGGTGCTGGAGCTGCTCGGTCGCGAGCCGTGGAACATCACGGGCAAGAACATCTTTCAAATTATGTTCCGCGTTAGTAAGGAGAAGGGGATGCCGAGTGGGGTGCCAAAGAAGTGCCCAGCGATTCTTCTCGACTTCTTTGAGCGATGCTTCCAGCGGGACACCAAGCGGCGGGCCACCGCGGTAGAGCTTCTGGCGCATGAGTGGCTGACGTGCCCCGACAAGGCGCTCGAGGAGGTGCCGCCGTCGCCGCTATCGCAGAGGGAGTCGCCGGCGGAGTGACGGCGAAAGAGGTGCGAGGGGGTGCGACGTGCTTGTCAGTTTGGCTGTGTGGTTGGATATGCGCGTCTCTCCGTCCACCTGCCTCCGCGGTCTGGTGGATCGGCAGGAGGGGTGTGGAGCCGAACGCCCAACTTCTTTGTTCTGATTATTTCTTCGTGTGCTCGCGCTAGCACCGCCGCTAGCCCCTCCCTCCTCTTCTTTCGCTCTTGTTCTCTGTGTGGGTGCACCTGCACGCGGGAAGCGCGTCCCTTGCAGCACAAGGGTTGCGTCGTTCTCTACTGCGCTCGCGCCTGCCTCCCCCCCCCCCCCACCTCTCCGCGTCTTCCCCACCCCGCCCAGTCCGATCCGCGTGTTGTCACGCCACATGATGGCGCGCTCTCGTGCCATCTCTCCTCCTCGCCTTTGTTTTGCCCCTTTCCTGGCCTGCGTCTGTGTCTCGTACACGGCTTTGCGGCGGGTAGCACGTGCGGGCTGCCTGGACCTCCTCACAAGGCACAGGCCGACACATCCACGCGCACTCGCCGCACGCGTACGTGCCTTTGCTTTTCCTTTTGTGAATGTGCATGGGCTTGCCGCTTCTTTTCTCTCTCTCTACCTCCGCGCGCGCAGCCCACTCGGCTGCCTTGTTCCCTTCCTCCTCCTCGTTCACCCCTTCCGGTCTCCCGGCTCCGCTTGCGCGTCTTTCCGCCGCGGCGACTCACACGCAGCACTGTGCCGTTTCACCGCACCCTCCCTCTCCCAAAGTTGTGATGAGAAATGCGGGACTCATGTGATGAAGGAGAGAGGGGGGACAAACACATGTACAGTACCACCGCACTTACCTTGATCGATAACACGAAGACACGCGCACACACGCGCAGCCACCTGGACGCCTTCTCGCGTGTGCTCGCGTCTTCTTCTTTCGCTGTCTCTCACTCTCTTCGCATGTTTTCGCATCCTTGTTGGTGCGGCCACCAGTCCCACGTTTTCACGAACCCCTTTTTCTTTTCTCTTTCCAAGGTGTTGCCATGTGCGTGCTCTCGTCGTATGCATCACCCTTCCCCCCCCCCTCCCCTCCCCCCTCCCCTCCCTCTATCTCATTGCCGCTGACGTGCGGTGTCGGTGCGCCCTTCTTGCGCTGTGTCGATCGGAGGGTCTGATGATGCCAACGCGGCGAGAGGGGGAGGGGAGGCGACAAAAAGATGGATGGGAGGTGGTGGCGAATGGCTGGCGAAGGAGAGTGAATCAGCCAACCCCCCTTCCTCTTCCGAGGGCACGAGATGCACATATACCGCCGTCGACACAGGCACCCGGATCTGTTCCTTTTCTCATCCCCAACTCCCCCTCCCTCCTCACCGTGTGTGAAAGAGAGGGAGGGCGAGTGGCGCGACGTACTTGTGCGTATTGAGGCGCCTTCGAGCAACGAAGCGCCCTATCAAGGGAAAGCGAATGCGTGGCACTCACATGCACGTCTTCCTCTTGCCCTCCAGCCGTCGCCCCCCCCCTCCCCGGTGCCGTGGAGGCGTACTTCATCGGTGCACTTTGTTCACGGCCACCTCTCGGCCACCGCCACCGCCACCGCTGCTGCCGCTGCTGCTGGATGACCGTCAGCATTCGCATCCTCATTGTCCAGTTCACGGCCGGACGGGCAGCGACGAGAACGGACAACCAATGTGGCTGCAAGGAGCCGCCCACGACATGTGCGCATCTCACTCTGTCTCTTGGTTGCTCCCTGTCTCCACCCTCCCCTCCCCCCGCGTGTGACTTCATCCTCTTTCTTCTCTCCCGTGCACCTTCTTCTTCTGGCCCCGCTCCTCCATCGGCGCTGCTCTGCAACTCGTACCACACCGTTGCACACGCATACCACCAACTGCACACCTTCACTGGATGTTAACACACACACACATATATATATATATATATATATGTGTGTGTGTGTGTGTGGCGACCATCACCGCAGAAAAATTCGCTACTCTTTTCGCCTTTACTGCTTTCCTTCTGCCATCCCTTTTTTTTTTTTCTCTCGAGAGTCGCAACAGCAACAAGAGGCCCCTCCCGCTCCCTCGCTCCGCCCACGACGTCTTGGTCGCCTGCGCCCCGTCGCAGCATTTTCTGCCCTCTTTGCTCATTTCTGGACCCCGTTCCTCCTCTCCCCCCCCGCCCCCCGCTTGCAGCAACAGCGGATCTGACTTAGCCCCCCCCCGCCCCCCGCCCCCCGCCCCCCGCTTGCTTGCTTGCCCTCACGCGTGCACGCACACGCACACGCACACTCACGACACCCCCTTCCTCCATTTTGTGCCTTGTCCCTTGTGTGTGTGTGTGTCGCGTTGTGCCGTGTCTCTCTCTCTCTCTCTCTGCAGCCATCTCTGCCCTATCCCCTATATCTCGGGCCTCTCTCGTGCTTGGTTGCGTAGGCATCACTATCATCAACATCACTAAGAGAAGACCGGAGGGATAAGTGTGTGTGTGTGTGGTGTGTGTGTGGGTGTGTGTGGGTGGGGGGGGAGGGGCGGCGACGGCGGTCATCGACACGCAGTTGCCTGGTTTCCTTTTTTCTCTCCCTCTGGCTCCCCTTTTCAGGACCGTCGATTTGTACTGCTGCTTCTCCGTGCGCTTGCGTGTGCGTGGGCCTCTCCCCCGCCTTGGTGACGTGCGATAGCCCCCCCCCCCTCCTCCCCCTCCCCCCCTCCCCTCTGTCTCTCGCGCGCCTTTTCGCTCTCCTTGCACGCGAAAGATTGCCCGCTGTGGCAGCGACAGCGTCCGCCGCGCGAATGCGGGAGAAAATGGAGCCGCATTGCGTTGCCGTCTCCACACCCATGATGGTGTGCGACGCCTTCTCGACGGACCGCTTCAAAGGCAACCCGGCCGCTGTCTGCCTTGTGCCGACCTCCGTATACTGTATGGAGTGGTCTGCCGTAAGCAGCCTCGAGGCCAGCTTGGGCCGCGGTGAGCCGGAGTCGCAGGAGAGAAAGATGACGGAAAAGGACCGCCAGGCGGCGGCCGAGAAGTACTCGGTAGAGCGCAACATCAAGATGGGCCGCGCGTTCCAGCAGGTGGCGAAGGAGATGAGCTTATCAGAGACTGCCTTCGTCTACCGCCTGCCCGCCTCGCGCATCCGCACTATTCATGAGCAGATCATGCACAAGTGTAAAGAGTTCGAAAACGAGTACGAGGAGAAGGTGAAGCACGACAGCGAGGAGCACCGCCGCATGAGCGCCGCCATCACGGAAGAGGACGAGGCTCCGGGGCTTCCGGCACCGGATCGGCAGCAGGTATCAGCGGTGCACGCTATGGACAGCAGCCAAAACCCGACGCACTCGGCGAAGCATCCGGGCAGCATGGCATGGCCGCCCTCGCCTGGTCTGTTGCCCAGCTCCAGCTTCTCCATGGCGAACTCTGGTTTGAGCTTCCTCTACACCCGCGCCTCCAACTCCATGATGAGCAGCAGCGAGACGGGCCGCCGCCCGCGCCGCATGCATACGCAGTGGTTTGGCCTGCGCTGGTTCACGCCGATAAAGGAGGTGCCTCTGTGCGGCCACGCCACCTTCGCGGCGGCGCACGCCATCTTCGAGATCTCGCGGCTCGTCCAGTCGGAGAGCACGCGCCACCTGGTGTCGCATATCCCGATGGAGTTCTTTGTGCCTGCGCAGACGGACGTCATCTGCTTCGTGACGGAGTCCGGTATCATCAGCGCGCGCCGGAAGTCTGACTCCATCGCCAGAGCCAGCAGCTTGATGCTGCAGAGCTACACCTGCTCGCCCGACACGTACGAGGTGCACTTTCCCATGACGGAGGCGCTGTCGATCAAGAAACAGGTGCCGCAGGAGCTCCTCAGAGATGTGGCGGCGGCGCTCGGGCTGGCGTACGGCGCCGAGTGCATCGAAGACATTGCCTACTCCAAGTTGACCGGCTACTACGTGGCGCGTCTGTCCACGCCGCACAACGTGCTGGAGTGCCGGCCCGACTGGGAGGCGCTTCGCCGTGCCTTTAGCTCGACCGACTTCATGGATGCCCTCAAGGAGCAGTCGGCTGTGATGGGCCCCATCAAGGGCCTCGGTGTGACGGCTCAGAACGAGGGCCACATTATGGTAGGGCCGGCCGCCAACGCCCAAGTTGTCTCGCGCTTCTTCGCGCCGTGGATGGGCGTTGATGAGGACCCGGTGACAGGTTCGCTGCACACCGCAATCTTGCCGTACTGGCTGCGCTTTCTCCAGAACGGCTGCTTCAAGGTCGGCGACCACCTGCGCTTCTACCAAGCCAGCAAGCGCGGCGGCTCTATGACAGGCATCGTCATTGGGCGAAAAGCGGAGCGCGTGGCGCTGATCGGACCCGTCGTTACCTTCATGCGCGGCAACTGCACCTTTGAGGTGGAAGAGGAGCACTAGGGCGTTGCAGGCACACACGCCTATGCGTACATGCACGTCTACACACATCTATATATACACGCACACGCGCACGCACACACCCCTCCTTTGCTTTCTTCACAACATCAGAAGCCGCCCCGGCACCGCGCCATCCGGTGTAAGGGGTGTGGGCGCCTTGCGGGCAACTCTTTTTCCGTTCCTGATGTACTTTGATTTGTGCCGGTTTCCTTTTTGGTTGTCTCTGCTCTCCCTCCCCCCTCTTCCTCCTCCTCCGGCCGCATGCCACTCACGCATGAGGCTGTCCTCAAGGAAGCTCCGCCTCCGAAGCTGCCACGCCGGGGAAGACCCCTCGTTCTCTTCGTCACGGCGTCGTCAGCGTCTGCCGAAGTGCAAAGGCCCGTGCCGGTGAGTGAGAGAGAGGAGACGTGTATATACGTGAGCACGGACACAGGCACCGAGACAGCGGCAGAGACGCCTGTGCCACATTCCTCGCAGTGTCTCTTGCGCGTCTCGCACGACATCGCGCAACAACCCTATCAAGGCAATGCGGGCGGGGTGGGGGGGTGGGGAGGCGGGAGTAACGGGGCCGCATTGGTTTTCTAAAGAGTTTCGTGCGGCTTCTCTCCGTGGTGCGTCTTCCTCTGCTTTGCTATGTCCGCTGCTGTGCACGCTGTGGATGCCCGCAGCGTGCTGTGTGCCTCGCTTGCTCCCTTTCCGTCTCTCACGACAAACCACACGAAACCCCGCCACATCACTCGTACCTCATCTCCGCTGTTCCTTCCCTTGTTATATCGTGTGCTGTCGTGTCCTTCATCGCCGCCACCGTCGCCGCTTCCTGCCCCATGGCAACGAGGGCGGTGGGGCAGGGAGAAGAACGCGAGCGACGTGGACTACGATGGCGGCGGCCGGAGGAAGAGTCGTCCACCTCATCGCGTGAACCGCACAAAGAAGAGAACACCAAGCAAGCAACCAAGAGAGGCACACTGCGGTCGGTGAGGCGTGGGGCTTCTCCGCGCGAGCGATGGGGTGGGTGGGCGTCACAGGTTGAGAGAAGGTGGCACCGAGAAGGCGAAAGCAGGGGAGCGTATGCGGAGGAGAGGCCGCAGAGGGGCGCTGACGGACATCAACGGGGAGGGAGGGGGGGGGGCGACAGTCGGCGAGTGTGTGCGCTTGGGGGTGATGTAAGACGGAGCAGAGCGAGGGGGCAGGTAGCAGCCTTGGTCGGCGTGCGCGGAGAGAGAGACAAGCGGATGCGCTGCCACACATTCGGGCAGCCACCGCGATGCCCCGCCCTCCCCGCAAACATTTTGCCCTTGGCCGAGGCTATGAGGGATTGAGCGTGCCGACGACGGCGAGGCGGTGTGCGTGAGGGACGATGAGGGGACCGGAGAGAATGCTGTGGCAAAACACAAACAAAAGACAAAGAATGCGGGGCGCTGCATGAGCGGAGCAGAGCGAGAGAGTGAGGGAGACCAACGACGTAGTGGAGAGAAAGAGAGAGAGGGTGGGGTGGGAGCAGAATGAGCGCGTTGCGTGAGAGGGAGCGGCCCCGTCATGCGCCCTTGTCGTGTTCGCTCGCTCGCTCATTTTCTTAGTTTTTTGACAGCTGCTGATGCGTTGTGCTGCTGCTGCTGCTGCTGCTGTTATGTGCGTGCTGATTATCGCATGCGCGCTTGTGACATGTGCGCGTACGTCGTCGACACGCTCGCCAGATGCACACACGCACACACGCACCACACACACACACACACACACACAGACGTGTAATCTCTCGCTCGCACTCTCGCCCTCGCTCGTTCTTTTCGTTTCGCCTTCTTTCGCGGTTTTGTCTGTCAGGTTTGTGATGCGAACTGCTGCTCTTTTCTCTCTCGCTCCCGTCGCCGCCCCTCCCCCCTCGGCCGTCGCCTTCCGCCTGCACCGGCGGCTTCCCTCACCTGGCCTCTCAGCTGCTTGTCTTCCTCTCTGTCTTCTCTCTCTCTCTCTTTTTCCCATTGTGGGTGTTCGCTCCTGCGCTGCGTATTGCTTTGTAGACCCCCCCCCCCCACTTCTCTGTGTTGTTGTCGTCGCCGCCGAGGCGCGCGTGCGCTGCGGGCCATTTTCCATGGGCATTCGCTTTTCTTCTCCATTTGCCTTTCGCCGTGCTTAAGCCTCTGTTGGTTTGCCCCACCACTCATCCCCCCCCCCCCACCACTCATCCCCCCCCCCCCCACCACTCATCCCCCCCCCCCACCACTCATCCCCCCCCCCCCCCCCACACACACACACACGTCCACTCTCTCCCGTGAAACTCGCGTGTGTGTGTGGTGTGGTGTCGTCCAGCACGAAACACAGACCAAGGGAGCGCTGCCGCAGCGTTTTTGTTTTTTGTTTTCGCCTGCCTGCTTTCGCTCCGAAGCGTCCGTCAGCGAGTGCGTGCGTGCGTGTGTGCTGCCCTATACGCAAAACCGCCACAGCCTGCCCACCGCTGCCTTGTCCTACTCGTTCGACCCCTCCCCATGATCCCCCCTCCCCAATGAGAAGGATGCACACAGGCGCGTTCTTCAGCAGGTGTTTGGCGTCGCCAGCGCACACACGCGCGCGTCTCCACCCACTCGATGGGGAAGTGCATTGCTGCTTTCGCTTTTTCTCGCGGAGCGGCGAGCCCCGCTTTCCCTCCTCCGTTGCCGCTCCCCGAGCACTCAAAAAAAAAAATTTGTTTTCTGTCGAGCTGTACACAGTCGCTCTCCTTCCATCGTCCACGCGCTCTTTGCTTCCTGCTGCTGCCGATGTCTCTCTGTTGTGTCTCTGTGTGGGTGAGTTTGAGACGGATGTGGATTGTTTTGTGGGTCTCTGCGTGTAAAAGTGTGTGTGTGTGTGTGTGAGGCGGAACAGCGGTTCCGGGAGTCGGTGCTGGGCTGCACAGGGTTCGCTTGCTCGAGGACGGGAACTACGGGGAAAGAGAGATACGCGAGCGCACCTGCGCATGCCTTGCGAAGTCGCGACGTGTTGCCTTGGTGTACCGGGAAAGAGGAAGAGGAAGGTGGCAGTGGTAGTGGGGAGATGACAGAAAAGGGCTGCAGCAGAAACAAGTGAGAGAGGGGCGCAACACACGCACACACATACACACGCCTCAAGTAAAAAAACAAAAAAGGAGGCAAGCCTAACCTCTAGCAAACACCTCACATTCATGGCATGTGTCGTGCGGGTCTCGTTTCGCCTCTTTTCCGTGCTTGTTGTACCTTTCTTGAATGGTTTACGGATGTCGAACGCCCCCCCCCCTCCTTCTCCTCTCTCCCCCTACCTCTCTCCTCTGTGAAGTGCGTCTTTTCCTTCTTTTTTTTCACAGGACTGTGCCTTTGTTGCTCTCTCCCCCCCCCTCTCTCTCTCTGTGTGTGTTTGTGTGTGTGTGCACGTGCACCCGAAGGTGTCTTGCTCGCTCGCCCTCTCTCGCACACTCCCACACCGACCCCCCCCCCACCCCTCTCTCTCTTTCCTTTATGCTGCCTTTTGCTTTGTGCCACTTCCGTCCTTTCTCTCTCTGTGTCTTATGCCTGTGGCTGTGAGGTGCCGCTTTCCTTTCCCCTCTGTCTGCCCATCAGGCTTGTGCTTCTTCTCTACCGCCGCGTGCACGCTCCCCCCCTCCCCTCCCCCCCTCTCACTTCCTTTTTTTTCTTGGTTTCTTATCTTCAAACACACAACACCAAACCACCGCCGCCACGAAAGAGCGAAAGAAGGAAAGATGCCACCGATGCCGAGGGAGGCCAACGTCAGCGATGGCCGGCACATGCTCGTTGCTCGTGTGCGAGGACAGGTGCGCCTCCTTGCTTCTGTGACCCTTGTGCGTGCCATGCGTTGTTTTGGGGCGTTGGGGCTCGCAGGCATTGACAGTGGCCTCTCCCTGGTCACACACGCTTGTATGCGTGTGCACCTTTTTTTTTCGGGGGGGGGGGGGTGCGTGCGCGCGTGTGTGCGTGCGTGCGTGAAAGGGACCGTGAAGACAACGTGGGCGTGGAGCGGGTAGGTGATGCGCGAGAGAAGAAGGCGAACGAGGGAGACTGCGCTGTATATACGTCTTTGGTGAGCGGGCGGTCGGTGAAGGTGACGTGGGCGGAGGAGGAGACAGGATAGGACGGCGGTGGCATGCTGACGACACGCAGGCTCGAGGATGTGGTTTCTTATGTTAAGCGTGCGCACCCCTTCGATCTCTCTCCCTCTCTCACGGCCATCGACGTGCAACCCGCAAGAGAAGCTCTCTCGCACACGTAACCCCTCTTCCTCGTCACCCCTCCCACACGCGCACACGCACGTCCCTCAGCTCGTCATCACCCCACCAACGATTTCTTCTCCACTCCTTTTCTCTTTTAGTTTGTTGCTTCTCTGGCGGGCACTGCACGCATCCGCTCACAAGGCGCGCACACAATGAGACACGCATATATGTACTTTGGAGACACACAAGCTGATGTCGGATGTCTCCTCTCGTTGCGCTCACTCTCACCGTCATCCTGAGAACCATCATCATCACCACCACCACCATCCTCTTCTTCCTCCCCCCATCCAATATACTCCGCTTGCGCATGCTTCAACATGACTGCCGTGTAGGCGCATTCGAGTTTATGCGAAACATCAGGTCAGGCAAAACGCAGAGCTATCTACGCACACACACACACACACACACACACACACACGAATGGGGCTTGAGCAGCGCTGCTCAAGGCACCTGCCAAGCTCATCACACGAGACACAGCGACATGGAAAAAGTAGATGAGCGCCTTAGCCGCGCTTTTCTTCCTTTGGCGTGCTCGCCTGCGCGCATCCGCGTGCACGTGCGCACTTCTTCGCTCCTCTCCCCCACCGCCACGCATCAGCGCACATCTCAAGAATCCGATGACGCACTCGCACGCTCATCGTTATCAGAAATACTTCCGCCGCTGCCCCCTTCGCTCTTCCTTCTACACTTCCTACTCGCTTCAAGTTTTTTTTCCGCCTCGCGCGCTCGCTCTCTTCATTGTCCAGCCAACCAGCAGGCGAGAGGGACAACGCTGGTGAACAGGGGTGCATCATGTGGCATTCAAGTAGGCCCCATCACGCACACACCGCATAGCCGCGGAAGGGCGAAGCAGCGGAGACGAAGAGCACACAGAGAAGGGAGAAGGCAGCGGAATGCACGTGCGCGTACGGACAAACTAACTTTGAAAGCCAGGATGTGGTGGTAGACTGCAGCTGCTCCTCAGCGACGGCAGTGGCCATCGACAGCGCGGCAGGAGCGCGAAGGATTCGTGTAAGTGCGAGGGGCTGTGAAACGCTCGGCATCGAAGGGATGAGAGTGCAAGAGCCGCGTAGGAGTTGTCCTTCCGTTGGCGTGCTTGCGTTTCTCTCCCTCTCCTGCGCCTTTACATCGACACCCTCAACTTGCCACGTGCCTTGCTTCCCTGCCATATACCCCTATCCCTGTTTATCGTCACCTGCGCCGCCGCTCCGTCCACCACCTTAAATCGCCGTCCACCCGCTACCCGGACTCGACGAGCTCGTGCGGACCACACATGTGCGCAGTGACTTGTTCGCTAGTGCGCGTGTGTGATCGTGCATTGGCGTGATGGCGCTGGTTTACACGTGACTGCCCATGGAGTGCTCCTCGGCTTTTCTTTCGCTGAACCCTCCCCACATGACGACGTGGTGAGATGGTGAGGTGGGGTGAGCAGGGGAGGGAGGGGGCCACACCGCCCCAGTGCGCGGCCTCACAGGGTTCGGCGCACCCCCCACTCTCTCTCTCTCTCCTTGTGGGAGAAAGCCCGGCGGTCCCGCCCCTGCCCTATCCCCAGCCAAACGCCGAGCCGCTCCTCTGGTGGCCACAGGGCCAAGCACCGACGACGCGCGGGGGCCAGAGCGGTGCACGGCGGCTGATGCCGGCGGTCCGGTCGTGGATGGCGCGGCGTCGGGGCGACCTGCGACTGCGAGCACGCTTGTGCCGCCGACATGACGAGCCGAGTGCCAGCGTGGCTCGAAGGCATCTGTCACCCGGCCCTCGCTGCCCACTGGTGGAGGGAGCCTGCGCCACTGCGAGGGGGGTGCGCCAGGGGCGGTGGCCGGCATGACGGGGGCGGCTGTGAGGCGGCCTGCGGGGTGGGGTGTGGGTGGAGTCCGATGCCGAGGCCGTGCTCTCAGATGGCTGAGCCGGCGCATTGCTGTGCCGGCGTGTGTCTAGGGCTGCGCCGCGCCACGCGCTGGGGGGCCTGTGGCAGGGCTGCGGAGCGTCGAGGGCGGAGGTAGACCTCGCGTTGTCTGGCAGAGGAACAGACTCACATTGGAATAGAAGAAAGAATGTCACTGTTGCTCTCCGTGCGCTCTTTACGTGCCGCTCGTCGACTCTGTGAGCGAAGGCGCCTACATCACCAACGCTCGCGAAGGCGATTGCCGTGAATGTCTTGTGCTACGCGTTGGGGGTGTGCTCCCCCACACCCGCGGCAACCCTTGCCTCATGCGACTCACCCACCACTTCCTTTCGCACGACCCTCGCCTTCCTATTCGCATACACGCGCACGAACGCGTGGACGCGCTCCGTTATCACTGCCACCGCCATCCTCACACGACGTCAAGTTAAACTCCCTCGATAACAGACAGTAGCAACAGGGAAAAGGAAATAACAGACAGAGCTGCAGAGAGACGAGCGACAGAGAAGAAGGGAGAGAGTCAGCGACAGCGGCCCCATCGCCAGCAACCGCGGGAATCGAGACGTGCACGCAGACAGAGGGACCACGCCTCTGTCTCTGTCTCTGTCTCTCTCTTCCCCTCGCCCTTTCCTTTGCGCCCTGCGCGGCTTGCGTCTACGCGGCGGATTTACCGTCCTCCGCTCTCTCCCGCACTTGACCACCAGCGCTGCTGGTTAGAGGGCGGCCATACAGAGATCATAAGAGGCGGCAAGGGGTCGGGGGTGGTGGTGGTGGTGGGGGGGGGGGACACTGAAGCCTTCCCTGCTCGCGTGGTATTTCGCTTGTGGTTTCGCCGCGGCTTCGCGCACGCTCGAATTGGCGGTGTGGCCCGGCGGTAACGGACAAGCGTCGAAGGGCGCCACGTACAGGTGAAGAGCCCCCCTTCCCTACTACGCCTCCACGCACTTACGTACGTACGCCTTAGATCATCATCATCTCCCTCTCTCTGCGTGTGCCTGTACACATCGATCCACCCACCCCTCCTTCATCCATCCTGTCCGCCGTTTTCCGACGCTCCTCGCTGCGCGCCCCTGTCAGAGGCGTTCTTTTCGTGTGGTGTTGTGTTGGTGCCGTTTCTTCGAAGTTTGTTGCACGGCATCGCCCTCTGTCGCTGACCGCATCCGGCCGTCTCTCTGCGTCTGTGTCTGCGCACACGCGCAACCACGTACAGGGCGTCTTTCGCTCTCATCGTGCTTCTCCTTCCCTGACCTTTCCGGATCTTGCTCCTCGGCATGCTTGTAAAGCACTCCTCGAGAGGTGGCGGTGTTACGGTGCGGCGCCGACGTTGTGTGCCAACACTGCTCCTCAGCCTCTTGATATATGTGTACTTGAGCAGTGGCAGTATCAGCAGTAGGTGGGGGCCTCTCCCAGCGCACGCCGCCGCTCCTCAGCGGTCCTCCTCGCAGGCTCGAAGCACCCAGAGTAGCGATGGCGCTAGCCACGTGTACGCAAGTCTAAAGGAGTTGAACGAACTGGTGCTCGGCGCGCCGCACAAATTTGAAGCGGTGACTAGCGATCGCCGCGATGTGGCCGTGACCGTGCCGACCGACGAGGAGGTCGCTGCGGCTGTGCAGCACGCACGCGATGAGGGCCGCCGCGCAGGCCTCTCTGCACAGGCCCAATATCCAGCATCAGCCGGTGAAGGCATCACGGATGCAGCGAGCGCTGAAGCGACGGCGTCCATGTGTGCGACGGACTTTACGTGCCCCCGCTCGTCCGTGGCGTGGGCCAGCGGCTCCTTCACGGCTGGAGAGCTGCTCACGCCGCACAGTCTCTCACTGCCGGTTGGTCTGACGCTGAAGCTCAGCCTGTGCTGCCAGTACAGGTTCGATGGCACGCTTCTGCGGAGCGCGGAGCTGTACGACATTTTTCTTCAGGAGCTGCTGCGGGCCTCGCCGTTCCAAGTGCTAAGCGCAGCCGAGAAGCGGGAGCTGTTCCCGCAGGCGCTGATCTTTGCCGTCGACACTTGGGGCCGCCGGCAAGTGTACAACACCAGCTACGTCCTGACAGACGCGGATGTGGCAGAGCACAACGATGGGGACGGGGACGTGCTGGTACTGACCACAGGCGCTCTCTCCCCAGCGGCGCTGCTCAAGCTGATAGCGTCTTCCCCATCGCTCTCTGCTGCCCGAAGGAGTGGATTAGGCTCCAACCACGAGGGGTCCGCGGCTGATCCGGCGATTGCAGCACGCACCGGCGCTCGCGCTGTTCCAACACGCGGAAAGGTGGAATTGGAGAGTAGTGAACCGGCGGACACCGACATGCAGCTTCACATTACGAGCCGCGTGGTCAAGTGCAAGTGCCCGCACATTCTGACTGTAATGCCGCCACTGCACATGCGGCGAGATGCGCTGCCACCGATCAACATTGTAGGACTCGGCTCTCACTGCGGCGTTCCAACATCGTCGAACAACGCCGACGGCGCCGATGCGCGTGAGTCGGCACGGCCGCCGTTTTCTGCGTCGCAGCACATTCGCAGAGTCCGTGGCGCGGACGGCACTGTTGCCTTCGCCGTCTCCTTCGAGGTCAACCCGCCAGTGCCGCCCACCTCGCTGGTGACTTGGACGGTGCGCAGCGTAGTCGCGAAGGTCGAGGAGGCCGGCAGCGCCGCCCCACGGGGGGGTCGGTCTTGGACTGATAGACATCATAGTGGCGGCAGCAGCAGCGGTTCCAGCACTTCCCCCACGTACAGCCCGCTTATTTTGCGGCATTCACGGCTGTTGCCAGTACCACACTACTCTGCTAGCAGCGCTGGGGGCGACATCGGGCCTTCCGCGGTATCGACCTCAAGAGACAGTCGCCTTCTGCACAGCTCTGCTTCTAGTCCGTTCTTTGCTGTCGAGCCGAACGTGCGCTACGAAGTCTCCGTGCGCATCTCACGCCAGCCGCTCGCTCCAGCTCTTGTCGCCCGCGGGGCCAGAGCTTCGGGCGGAGATCAGGGACAGGGCGAGTCTGCGGTGGGTTTCAGCGCTGCTGAGACGGCCTCCTGGCCATCTGCCGCCATCGCGTCGGCTGAGCGCGTGGCGCATGGCCATTTCGTCCTTCGGCTGCCGTTGAACCGCACATGGGCGCTGCCGTCCGTCCACCCTGCGCCGCACTTCGGGTTTCGACGCTCCATGCGATTGACGAACCGCACGATGGCACGTACTGCCGTGATGGCCGCCCTCGACCCGTACTACCCACTACACTCCGCCTCCCCCACGTCATCGGTGGAGTCTGCCGGTAGCACGAGCGCTGAGGCCAGCGGTGCTGGATGGTTCGGTGGAGCTGGACACCGCTCGGTCGGTGTTGGCAGCAGCGGCGCTGTGCTCGGTCGCCGGCGGCCCTTGGCCTACTACGGCTACTGGGAGAACGCACCGTTGCGCGATCAGCCGCTGCCACAGCATCCCACTCGCGTGCTGGCCAATCCGTACACGAAAACGTCCGCACCAGCTCGGAAAGCCGACAACACAGACGGGGACGGCGAGGCCGGCAGCGCATTGGTGCCTCTCTTCCTCGGCCGCAACCTTGTCGCCTACCTTGTGCGCGACGTCGATGATGTCTGCGACCCTGTCGTCCTGGAGAGGCGCGAAGTGTGGGCGGTTCAGGCCCACATCACCACCTCTGGGCCAACGACGGCGTGCGGGGAGCATCAGGACGTGTCGGCGCTGATTCTACGGCAACTGCTCCTGCGAATGCGAGTGGAGCCGAAGCTGGAGGTTACCGTGCCGAATACGACGTGGCTCGCCGACGCACGGCGGCTTGCGGGGGCAGCGCGCGAGGGGTCCTACCGCTGCGAGGCACGCAGCAACCCGCCAGCTACGTCGATGACAGCGGAGGACACGGGCGCCGCCTCGCTGGCCCTGTGTGTCGCGGTCCCCGATGCGCAACGGGACGCCAGCGAGGCGCATGCCTCTGTGCGCATGAGTCATCGCGGCGTGTACGAGGTGGTGTGGGTGGCGCGAGTTGCCGTGCGCGAGGAGTGGCTGATTGGTACGGCAAACCTGGACCCTCTCTACACCAGAGTCATCCCAGTGACCGCGAGTGCCGAGGCGACAGCCTCTGGACTCTTCATTGTGGAGGTGTATTCTCGCCCGCTGCTGGTGGTACGACGTCTGGCGAGCTACCCACGCGTGGTCGCCGTGGAGCTGCCTATGCATGCACGTCGCTGGGTCGTGTCGGCTCCACGTGCCCTTGCAGACCCGACATTGCCGCTCGCAGCCTCTTCAACGTCTCCTGCAGCACCGCAGCAGCGCCAAAGTGCACCCCGTGGCGGCGGCAGCAGCGGCGCAGATGTTTTGAGCGACAGCGTACCCACCGGCTACTGGCGCTCGCGCCCCCCGCTGCGCGTCCTGTCAGTGGATGAGCAGCTCACAGCGGAGCTGGACACGAACAGTGTGCCCAACGTGCAACGCATGCTGCCAAACGGCACCCTCGAGTTTGTCGCGCAGGACACTGGCGACGCGCTGTCGCTGACCGTCGTCATCGACGGAGCGGTGCGCTCCCTTACCTACACGTCGCAGTGCCCGGACGCGCACGTCGAGCACCAGATCTACGTGATTGCCCTCCCACCCCCGCCAATCGTGCCGGCGTTCGCGCCCATCTACACGGAGGAGGGGTGCGTGCTGCTCGTGGCAGCGCGTGAGGTGCGTAAGGATGAGGTAGCGGAGTGGCGCGTGCCGCCGTGCGTGTCGGCGCGGCACCCGCCGTACCTGGTACAGCGCACTATCTCGGTCGAGGAGCAGGAGGAGACGCAGATCATCACGACCGCCGTGGATGGTGGGAATCCGCTGGCCCTGACGACTGCGGCTGCCGCATCTAGACCTGTGACGGCGTTGATGGCGTGCGGCGTGGAGGCGTATCACCACTGTGATGTCGTGTGGTCTGTGCGCAACCTCGTCGCGGCAGTGGAGAAGACATACTCGCTGCGGCGATGCCAGCGGCCACCGGACGTCGTCTTTCACGCAAAAGACCGTCACCAGCGCATCTCGTACCCGCATGCTAAAGTGTTTGCGCTGCCCTCGCTGACTGAGGTCGCCTACACTCGCGTCAACGCCTCGGTCTTGGTGTCTCTAGGTGCCGCATCTGCGTCGACGGACGCGACCGAGGTCGTCAGTCGCCACCGCCGCCATCGCCGTGTAATACCCGTTGCCGGCTTTGCAGCCGACATTGGGTACTCCTTCAACTACACAGGTCAGCAGAACTACTTCGAGATGGTCCTGCGTCCTGTGGAGGATGCGGTTGCTCACCAGCTCTGGAACACGCAGCACGATTACGTGGCGGGCGATGACGGGCCAATGGTGTTGCGCAGGCGAACCGGCATGAGCGTGCGGCAGGAACAGGAAGACACGCCGATGGGCGGTGCCGGCACCGAGGAGTTGGGTGTCGACGCCGCGACAGGCGGCAACGAGACTGTGGAGGCCGAGGGCGCGTTCTGGGGTGAGTACCACGCGAACAAGGCGTCCGAATCACGTAAGGCGTCAACGTCGCCGGCAGAGCGTGCTGTCGAGCTGGCGGAGCAGCAAGCACGCCGCCGTCGCCGCCGCCAGCTCGATGAGCAGCTCGACACCAAGCTGGAAGAGACATACACACTTCTGCACGAGGCAGAGGCGCGCCGGCTGAGAGTCGCGGGGGTGGGCAACGCATCGCTGTTCTTGATGGACTACGTCGTGCGGAGCTCGCCTGCGCGGTTGAGCGCCGAAGTAGAGGCTGAGAAGCATGAGTTTGTGCGGCGTGGCATGTGCGTGGAGAAGCCGGGCTCCGCTGCCGTTCTCGCTGTCAACCCCCGCGGCCTCGTCCGCGAGGACGAGCGCTACGGCACGGTGTTGCCGCCACCGCCGCCCCCTGCCGTAGCTGTCTTGCCCTTCTGCGCCCCGCAGTACACGTTCGCCCGCTACCCGGAGCTGTTTTCCGTGTACGGTTACGAATTCACGTGGGCGTGCCCTGACGCGGCGGTCATGACGGTCGAGAAGCACCACCCGACGTACTCGGTGCTTTACCACACTCCGGAGCGCTACGGCAGGGCCGCGGCGGCGCCGCCGGCGAATGCCAGCGAGTCGCTCTGCCAGCTGACCGTCGCTAACCACGTCACACACACCGAACAGCGTGACTGGTTTCTAGTAAAACGTGTGTATCCGAGTCCGCTGCCGGCCACGGCCCTTGTCGTGCTCAGTCACAACGCAGCCGGCTCGCTGCAGGTGGTGCCGCCGCCGCCGTCGCCGGCGACGCCCAAGTCTCGGCCGAGCCGCACTAGCAGCAGTGCCGGTACATCGAGTAGAAGCGACACGGCACAGCAGCAGGCCGCCGCTGCACCGCCTGCCATCATCACCATGGAAAAGCTTTACACTACACCTGTCAACACGTATCCCTTCGCCAGGGCGCGGCACATTGTCGGCAAGAGCGCCGTCCTGCACGTGGACGCCCCATCAGACCCGACCATGGCGCGGTGGGCTGTCACGAGCGTCGTCCCGGCCGCTTCCATCACCGTCGGATCGCAGGTGCTCATGGACAACGTCGAGTTTCAACCGCTGCCCCTTCACCCGGCCGCCGTGGCCCGCGGCAGAGGCGGCTCGACGGCTCTCATCAAGGGGCTGCATACGCCAGGGCTCTACACGATCACGCACTCTCTGCCGGATCCCGAGAACCCGAACGTGTGCCCGCCGGTGGCTCTTACGGAGATGCTGGACGTGTTCCAGGCGCAGGTGGTGGAGAAGGAGCTGTATGTGTGCGGCGACACCGCGGCACTGCAGGCTGTGCCCATCCCGCGCGAGATCGCACATGAGTTTGCTGGCCAGTGGGAGGTGGTGTCGCTGGCGACGGAAGACAACGTGGTTTGGACGGCGAACGCGAACTTTACGGGAATCCATTTCGATCGCGGCACGCAGGCGGAGACGCTGGTGCATGGCCTGCCGTTCGGCGTCGTGACAATGCGCTGGGCGGTCTACCGGCTTCTCCCGTTATCTACGGATGCCGCCCTCCCACCGCCGTCTTTGACTGCCTCAGGCGAGTACGTGAGCGGAGTTGGTACGAGTGAGTGCGCTGCGTCAGCGGCATCAGAGGCGCAGCATCGCGTTCTTGTCGACCACGATACAGTGGAGGTGTTTGTTCTGACAGAGAATTTGCCTTCGCATCGCCTCGTGACTCTGGCTGATCGCGCGACGATCCTGACGACGTCCTCGACGCAGAACTGGCGCTTGAAAGCGGAGATGGCGGGCCCCGGTGCGACTGCGGCTGTGGATGGTGCGACACAGGCGCGCATGAGCGTGCGCGGCATCCACAACTACAGCAACGGCGAAGCAGCGGCCTTTTTTTTCCCGTCCGACGGCTCTACCGCCGACGGTGCCGCGCATGCGGCGTTCCACACCTACTTTGGTCTGCATCCTCGCCCTGGTGGCGGGGTGCTCGTGCTGGAACAGCTCCCTGTTGGCACGGTGCACCTCTACTACGACCTTGTGCCGTCTCGCAGCATCTTTGGTCGGATGGAGGGGCATACGTGCACGTTGAAGGGTCACTACGAGGTGGAGCGCGTCTCCGCCTACCTGGCCGCAACAACCTCCATGGACCACGAGTGCGACGGCTACACCGGCAAGGGGCGCATCACGCTGTGCTTGCACACCGAGGGAGCGCCGGCAACGGAAAGCGACGGATTGAGAGGGAACTTGCGGAAACCCCCTCGGTCGCCTCCGCAGTCGAAGCGGCAGTCACAGTCGTCTCGCGAAGACGTGCAGTTTTGGCAGAGCCAGGTGCGCCTTATCGACCCTGCGACGCTGGAGGACACCGTCAAGCGCGGCGCGCGCGAGGTGGAGCGGCTCAGCGGCGGGCGGTGCGCGACGCCGTGGTGGGTGTCACCGACGACACGGTGGTTCAACCCATCCTACACCTCAGCGAGTGCTGCCTCCTTGCCAGGCCGGTGCATATCATTCACGGTCAAGGCAGGCCGTCACTTGTCACCGCGCGAGGTGTCGCAGCCGCTGTTCGTGGCAGTGCCGCGGCCTTCTTCGCCGTCCACACCGACGTTGGCGGTGGCCTCAGGCGTGAACGCGGATCGGGCGGGAGACGGCAGTGCTGCAGGTGGTGCAATGCATACCGCTGGCGTGTGCCCCTTCCACGGCGACTTCATCTCGACCCGCATCATCGATGGCGCGCCGGGCGCTGAGGCGGGTGTGACCGCTGGCACTAGCGCCGCACGCGGGAGGGAGAAGGGGAGCGGGCACGACGGTGCCGACGCTGCGACATCGCGATTTGGCCTCTCGCAGCTGTTTCAGCTGGGGCTGCCGCACACCTTGGGCGACGCGGCGTTGGCTTTTGCCTCTACGTTGCTGGGTCGTGATGGCAGTGCGGAGGGTGTCGACGGCAGCGACGAGGGTGGCGTATGGGGTATTCGCTATCTGCCGGTGCTCCAGCCTGCGACACTGCGGCGCGCCAACGCGACGATGCGACCGATGGTCGGGTTGCGCGGGGTGCAGGACGACGTGACGTACGAGGTGAACATTAGCGGCCGAACCGCGACCTTCGGCAGGTCGGCGCAGGACTCAGCGGAGCAGGCATCAGAGGCCACAGTGCTGCTGCGGCTTGACCTTAGCCACCCGAGGCAACTTGGGGGCTTTATCGTCTCTGCGTCTGCGGCGACGGAGCTGAATGCGACGTGGAGGCCAGCGATGGCGACCGTGTCCGGTGAAGGAGCGCATGACGCCAGCCAAGGTGAGGCCGACACGGCCTCCGGCAGCAGCAAACCTGCGCCGGCGACGGGGAGTCCGCACCACAGCTTGCTCCACAAGTGTGTAGACGGCACCGTGCGCGGTGCCGACGTGCTGCAGTACTGGACCGAGACGAACCGCCCTGACGGCCGCGTCGATCGCACGGCGCAGGAATGGCTAGACTACGCCTTCGCCGTGCGCGACGCCACTGTGCCATGCGACGTGCTCTTCGGCTCGCTGGATCACCTCATCTCCGAGGCGCACGGAGACGGCTCCTCAGCAGCAGCATCGTCTTCTCCATCTGCTAGCGGCGGCTGGTACTCTAAGCGCGCGCGAAGAGGGCGACAACGCATTGCACTGCGCCAAGGGGCGTTGCCCTTACACCAGCAGCAGCAGTACATGTCACTTGCCGAAATGGAGCGACAGGTGGAACGCATTCGCCGCCAGTGGAAGTGGACCGCCGACGGCATCGACGTTACTGGGCTGCCGGCCGATCTGCAGCACGCCTTGAGCCACCGCCGTGTGACGTCGACGCAGCTGCGCGCGATCGATGCGGCGAGGAAGGCGCGGCAGGAGGCTGAGGAGGCCGCACTAGCAGAGGAGACGCGCCAGCAGCAGCTGCACCAGCGCGAGCTGCAGAACGCACCGTCGCGCATGTCACCGGCGGAGCGGCTCGAGAACGCACTTCGGGCCTACCAAGGTGTCGCGCAGGGAAGCGAGGTGGCGGTGCTGCGGATGCGTCTGCCACTCAAGGAGTCCTTCGCCGCTCCTTACGACATCTTCCTACGAACGGCACTGCACAAGGATGTCCTATGCGGCACCGCCATCGATCCGCCGCCTGCCATCACTGGTTCGACGGTGCAGCCAACTGTGACGAACCCGCACTCGCTCGTGCCGCTCGGCCGTGTGGAGGTGCGTGACATGGCACCGGTGCTGTCGGTGTACCCGCCGGTGGTGAAGCAATGCGAGGTGGAGGGCGGCATGCCGGTGCTGACCTTCGAGCTTACGGGGGCCAACTTTGCCCGGGCCGCTTTTGCGGCCGACGCGGTGAAGCTGGAGGAGATCCCGAATCCTGCCTTGGCAAAGGCAGAGCGTGGTGCGCCGAATCACCCCGATGTGGGGCTCACCGCGTGCATCGAGCAGATGCGGCGAGGCCTGAAGGCCACGGTGGAAGCTGGCTCTCGCAAGCGGCTGTATCTGCAGCTGCGCGCGTGTCCGACCTTTAAGATGCTGACCCTAGAGGAGTACAACGAGCACCAGGACAGCGAAGCACTGCTGCGGCGTCTGCAGCTCCCACGCTACTTGCGCGTGACCGTGCGTGATGCGATTTACCCTGACGGCTTTCTGGCGCCGTCGTCGCGAACGGCGAGCAGCGGCGCGCCAAACGCGTCGGCGTGGCGGTGGATGCCCGGGCGCGAGCTGCCCGCGAGTGTGACAGCCACCTCCACCGACGCGAGTTTTGTTGTGGAGGTCCGCCCAACGTTGGCGCGGCTGCACCTGCGTTCTTCTGCTGATATGACGCCGCCTGACGCCACCGCCGAAGGCAGAGCCGGCAGCGGGCGCCGCAGGAGCGAGAGCGGCAGGTGGTGGGGTGGCGGTGGCAGCACCGCTGGATCATCGAAACCCGACCCTGCGACGACGGCGGCGGCGACCGAGATGGTGCAGCTGACTGGGCCATCCTTCGACCCGACCCCGGCTCGCCCGCTCCTGTTGTGTGAGGCGGACCTCCGACGCTATGGCTTCCAGCTCGGTATCGAGCTTATCGGCGACACATGGACACCGACAGTCGGCGAGGACGGCCCCAGTGCCGGCTCGTATGCGAGAGCTGCCGCCGATGGCGGCACCATCGTCTTCGACGATCACCAGCGACAGGCAGACTTGCCGCGACAGCGCGCCCCACCGAACGTGGCGCTTATTAACAGTTTCAGCGTTGTGGAGCATCACAGCCTCGACAGCAGCCATCACCTGTACATGAAGGGGGGTGGGGTTTACCGATCGCACTTTATCCACTACCTCTTCTCGGAGCTGCTCAGCGACCCAGCCGTCCTGCAGGGACATCCTTTTGTGTACCGCTACAACGCCACATTTGCCGGCATCACGATACCGCCACTCTCTGCCAACCCCGCAGCGGCGACCTCGCGTCGAGGCCATCGTGACGGTGGCTGGCTCAGCGGACATTTGCGTGACGCGGGGGCTGCGGAGGCTGAGGAATACAGCGACCTGCACGCTGCGCAGGTGCGGCGAAGTGCATCAGAGCATCTACCGACCCGCGGTGGCGCCGGTGACGCGACGGGGACGGCGACCGGCAGTGGCAAGGCGACCGCCGCACCGTTTTCGAGCGCCTTTCCCGCCGTTCGGCAGTTCTGCAAGGTCGAGGAGATCCTCTTCGCCGTCCCCGGCATCGCCACGGAGTGCAGGGGGTGTCTACTGGCCGACACCACCTTTTATGTGGCGGGCGATCTGACGGGCACGTGGACTGCATCGCCTCGTTCCGGTACTGCCTCTGCTGCTACGGGCACGATATCCGCACTGGTGTCGGCGGCTAGCACCACAACCAGCGGCACGCCTGCGAGCGAGGCGACCATGGCACTTTCCAGCCGGACCGGCGAAGCCTACACCCGTCCGCTCATTCTACCGTGGAACAGCGCCACGCGTGTGCCGCGACGCTGGCAGTTCGACTGGCTCTGCCCCGCCGCCGCCCACGGCGCGCTTGAGCGCCTCGCCTTGCAGCTCACGGGCAGCAGCGACGGTGCAGCGCTCTCCATCGTCATGGATGTTGTTCTGTATCGCGTTCGCGGCCTCGATGGTGAGGCACTGCCGGCGGCGCAGCGACCGATGGTTTTGCTTTCGAGTACCCCGGCTGATCTGCCAGATGTGCTGCGGCAGAACCACGTGCACACTCGCAGTGTCGGCGCCAGCGCTGGGCAGACTACGCTCGCTGCTCCGCTTGTCCTCAGCGTGAACCAGACAGCTGTAGATGCGGCTTACGCGCAGCTTGCCGATGACACGCTGAGACGCCGCCGACATGCCCAGACGACGCTCGAGTACCACCGAGACGACCGCTACGCTGCTGGGCAGCTGGCCGTGAATGCATCCGTGTTCTTGAAGGTGTGCACAAACGAGGCAAGCGAGGTCGGCGACGGCGCAGCGTCGTGCATGGTCGTCTCCATCACCGATGCTCTGCTGACAGTGGAGGCGCCAAGAGTGGCCATGCCGCCTGCCTCATGGACGCGACGGCTGTTCGGACGCGGCGGCGAGGGCATTGGCGCTGGCAGCACGGCAAGGGATGCATCCCGCGAAGCTGCGCTGTCACCGGTGTCGCCTACGGTGCTGCTCTACCATGTCTTTATGGCCTTCCTCGTGCATGAGCTTCTGCCGTTGCTCGGCATCGTTGTCGTTGTGGCGCCGCCGGGCACTGCTTCCGCTCTGTCGGACTCCCTCCTGGAAGATCAGCGCCGCGCTCACGTGGCCTTCACCATCATGGCTTTCCTGTCCTTTGTCTTTGTGTACGCGTACGGGCCGACGACGGCGTGGTTGGGGCTCTCTATGGCGGTGTGGTGTCTCTCTCTGTACTACAGCCGTCGCGCTGAGCTTGTTTTGGTGTTTATCGCCTCGGTCGTCTACACGCATTACCTCATGTGAACGGAGGGCGGGGAAGCGCGGGCGAGGGAAGGGGTTGAGCGGCGAGGCGGCGACGAGGACGACGGATGTGCCTGTGCGTGCGTTTCTCTTGTGCGTGTGTGCCGATGTGTGCCCTATGAGAGGTGCGTGGATAGATGGCATGTCTTGTTCCGACGTAATGGCCAGTGATTCGGATGCACGCTTAACTTCCAGGCCGATAAGCGTCTCGTCTCTCTCGCTCCCTCCCTGGTGCTCGGACAGAGCGCGAGAGAGTGCACAACAAGGGCAGACTAAAGGTGTGGACAGTGACAAGGAATGCGTGGTGCGCAGAAGGGGCGCGTGCTTGTGCCGGCGTGTGTGCATGGCAGCGCACTTGCACACACGCGTCATCATCTCTGCGCCTCTCCCGAGGCGCTGATACCGTCTCTCGGTTGCCATCACCATCGTCGAGGCGAAGAGAGGGTGGTGGTGGTGGTGGCTCGGCAACGGGGTGCGCGCCGCATCTGGGACATGCTCGCCGTCCCCCTCGCTGCGGCAGAAGGCCGCCGCCATCGCTTCCGATCTCTCTCAACGTCTCGCTTACGGACCTCTAGCGCTGCCCCCTCCCCCATTCCCCACTGCTGGCAGGCGGGAGTGAGGGGGCGGCCATGGTCAGAGTTGTCGTGGTAGCGACACCATTTCTGCGCGTCTCCTCCATGCATGGGTCTTCCGTCGCTCGTCTCACCACCATCACCTTCCCTGGTCTGACCTTGTCGGTCTTTGCTCTTCAACGGCGCATCCTTCTGTGTGCACCACCCCCGCTCAACAACATCGATGCACACGCGCACACACGCCCACGCGTTGCAGCCCCTCCCTCCCTGTGCGCGTGTGCATTTTTTCTTTTGTTGGGGGTCTCGACTCCCTCTACGCCTTTAATGCTGCTCCGAGCTGCTGCGGCGTCGACGTTGGCCTCGGAGCTTCTCCACCGCGGGGGATGCGCACCGCGGCCGGTGGCGGCGGGTGTCACCGCCAGCCTTGCCAGTCGCTGCTGCTGCTCACCTCCATCGGCTGCTCTATCTTCGTCGTACCAGCCAACGTCTTCGCTTGTGCTGCTGCGTGCAGCGGCGCTTTGCGCGCCCACCACAGGCAGCTCCTCTGCCTGGGCGACAGCTCGCCGCTGGCAGTCCAGCGGTGGCCCAGGCTACGGCACCGTCCCCGCCGACATCGACTCGCCACGCGGCGCAGCAAAGCCCACGGAAGAGGAGCTCCATCGCGAGCAGCGTCGCCGCACGCACGTGCACGCGGCAACTGCCGAGGACGCGAACAAGGAAGCCGTCAGCACCCACGTAAGCGGGTACAACCCATGGGAGGTGCTGGGCCTGAAGCCGGGTGCGTCGACGCAGACGATCCGCCTGCGCTACCACGAGCTCATGAAGCAGGTTCACCCGGACATGGCGGCCGACGGCGCCGGCGACATCCCACGCCTCAACCAGATCAACAAGGCATACGAGCTGATCACGAAGAGCCCGACGCTGGACCGGCGCTACCGCAACCTCGTCTCCGACACGCAGTACTTCTACTACAAGCTCCTACCCGAGTGGATGGCGCGCAACGTGGACGAGATGCCGCGGTACTGGAGTTGGGTTAAGTGGCGTACCCCGAGCGGCTTCCACATTTTCCTGCTGCTCTGCGGCTTCTACGTGCTCGGCCGCTTCTACGCCGCCTTCCCGATGCTGACGAGCATCTTCTTCGTCTCCGTGGCGCTGGATGTGCTGTTACACACGATGCTCGCCCCGGCGGCGCTGTGCATGCTGTTCCTCTACTCGATCATGGCGTACCGGAGCTACGATATGGCGTGGCTGACCAGCCCGAAGGGCTTCCTGCGTCGTGAGTTGGGCTATTAATTTCATGAATAGCCTGGTGGAGCGCTCGTGCAAAGTCGCTTGTGCCCTGCACGTGTGTCGTGTGCGGGCTGACGGTGGTGCTGAGGCGGTGGCGGTGGTTCTCCGTTTGATGCCTTCGCTCTTTGCGGTGCCCTCGCGGAGGGTGGAGGGGGAGGAGGAGGGTTGTGTCGACAGAGGGCGCAGGAAGGCGCCCGTGTGTGCTTGGATAGTGCACGAGAGGGCGGATGAGGTGGGTGAGGGTGGGTTCGCTTGGCAGAGCGAATACAGGTAGCGCCTTCCGCCCTCCCTCCGGGGGCGGGGCGGAGGGGGCTCAGCTCAGCAGCCACGCGCGCCCTCCCTTCGCACGTCCCTGTTTTCTGCACCTCCATCTGTGTGGTGCCGTTTTTTTTTCTCGGCCGCCACTCCGTTCGCTTGCGTGTGTATGCGTGATCTTAAGGCGATGATACTTAAATCGAGTGGACAGTCACAGAGGGCGTAGAGAGAAAAAGAGAGAAAGTGAATATGCTGGAGGGGGGGGGCGCAGCGCGGACCTGTGCATCCCTCCGTGTGGCTACGTGCGGGGTGCCTCGCCCTTCCGTGCAAGTTGAGATATGTTCCCCCTTCCATCTATCTCCTTGCTTCTCTGAGTGTGTGTGTGTGTGTGTGTGTGTGTGTGGCTGTCGGCGTAGCGGTCTCGCACGCTCACAAACTCCGGTCGACTCCGTCAACATCGATGAAGAGGGCATCGACAGGCAGCGAGTGGACGTCACAGGAAGGGAGGAAGGTGAGAGGAGGTGAAGACAGCACACAATTACGAGGCAGCGGCGGCGAAGCAGAAGCATGTCTGCATCTGTATGTATGCTTTGTTCAGTGACGCGGCCGGGCGCCTTCCATGAAGCGTACTTGTACGCAGCTAGGGGCTTGCGCCTGCCTCTCTGGCGCACTTGCGCTTCACCTTGCTCCACCTCATTTTACGAACCCCTTCTCCATGCTATGCTATGCTCTGCTCACCATTCGTGCCATCCCTCTCTTGGCTCGCGTCTTAGCATCCTCCACTGTCTGTATTGACGCTCCGTCTATCTGCATCTCTCTCTCTCTGCCTCGGTCGCTCTCACGGAAATGCATCCCATCACTGCCTATGCCACCATCATCAACCCTTCCCCTTTCCTGTAGCGACTACGTTGCTGTTTTACGCATTCGTGCGTGCGCACCAGGCAGGCACGTCTGTCTCTCCTCTGCTTTACGGACACGCAGTGCATATCCCTGCTTCTTCTCTTCAGCTTCATCACTTCGCTCTGTGTCTGTTCTGTGTTTCTTCACCAATCTGATCACTGTGCCCACCTGGATGCCTGGCAACAGCCCCCCCTCCCCTACTCTCGTTGAAGCTGTTTCCGCAGGCACGGCTCTCCTTGACTTGCACGGTGACACTCGTTGTGCAGCTTGAAGAACTATATCGACGCTCATGTTGGCCGAGTACAGCGACGCTGCTGGCGATGCCGACGCCCCCTCGCTCATTTACCTGAGCGAGCCGCTGCCGTCCTCAGTCAAACCGCTGGGACTCTCCCTCACCGCCTCTCCCCTCAAACCCGCAGCGGCAACACCGGCGGCGGCGCCGCCTGCATCGCCGTCGTTTCGCGTGCGTGCGATGCACCTCGACGACGTCGCCGAGGACGTCATCCTCGTCTGCGAGGACAGCATCACCCTATGTGTGCCGTTAAATTGGAGCGCTGCTGCCGCGGCGCCAGCTAGCTTGGAAAGACCGTCAAAGTCGGAGAAAGACAGGATCGAGACTGCTCACGGCCACGCCGCTTGTTTAGCCCAAGACGCAGCATCGACTACTGCGATGCACCATCGAAACTGCTCGCCGCATGCGCGTGGTGCACTTCTCTGCTTGCCTTCTCCCCACGCCCCGCCAGCACCACAGTCTTCCATGCCCACTGCCAGTGCCGAAGCGGCTGCGGCGTGCCTACGCATGGCGAATCCTTCACAAGTGTGGACGGCCCCTCTCTCTGCCTCCTGCAGCACCACAGTATCCACCAGCGGGCTCTGCCTACCGCGGCGTCTGCCCATGCCGCACGAGGAGCTCCGTCGCTCGGCGTCGGTGCTGATGGCTGTGCCGCTACCGCCACCAGCGGCACTGTCGTCGCCTGCTTCTTCGACCGGCCGCAGCGAGACACCAGGGCTGACGTCGGGGCCGTTGGCTGTCTCTGGTTATGGTACACTCACCGCGCCTCCGCCGGTCATGGCAGTCTACATCATGGAGTGCCCCGTGCTGCCTGAAGGTGTGGACTGCATAGCGGCATCGGCTGTTCCGCTCGCGCGTCCACTCGCGAAGGTTGTATGCTCCCCCAACACGCTGCGCTTCCGCGAAGCGTGGTACCCGATGCAGTTCTTCTGCTGGTGCGATCGCAACAGAGCTCCAGCTGCTGCCTCGACGACGACGACGACAGCGGCAGCGTACGTTGACCACCACCTCCTCTGCGTCTCCTCGATTGCTGTCGACCTTGTACAGGTGCGCTGCCGGGTCAGCCCCGCACTCGCATCTCAGACGCCTCAGCCCCCGCAAGCGTCCACGAAGCCCTCACCTCTGCTCTCGCTTGGGGGTGGTGGCACACAGGAGGACGGGCACATCGAGCGAGAGACGGCGCACATCCCGCCTGCCTTTCCGGTGAGTGCGGCGGCAGTGGCTTCAGTGACCTCTTCAGCATCCATGGCGTCTTCTGCTATCACCGGCGGCGTGTGCGATGGGGCCGCGCTGGTGTCCATAAGCGTGCTGCAGCGCTACGCCACGCGCTCGGACTGGTGCACCTACGATGCACGAAGCCGTGTGCTGCTGAGCCTTAACCACGCTCGCCCGTCGGTGGTGAAGCCGATCAAGGTGCATGTGGGGCGAAGGGCGTCTTCGGTGGACCGCGAACCGAGAGCAAAGTCTAGCAGGGCAGCTGAGGCAAGTTCTGTGCCACTGGAGCTGCGCACGTTGACTGAGTTGACATTACCAGAGAGCCTCTGCGCTACCCTCGATATGCACTGCGGCGCAGGACACGGCACTGCCGCTGGCGCTGCCGCCGCTTCTTTGTCGGAGCTGCCGCTGCCGCTTCTCCGGTGCCCGCAGGCGTCGCACCAGCTCTCCTCGGTTCTGGGCGTGCTGACGATCTACGGGCAATCTTTCGTGTACCACGTGTCCTCCGGCCGCGGCACCATCGGCGGCCAACAGGACCCGGTGATGGACTTGTACATGCACGTCCCCTCCAAGGAGCACGGGTGCCAGCCCTTGTCCGGTGTGTCGCAGACGGAGAGGGCACTGAGTAGCGGAGTTGCCGGTGCTGGCGCGTCAGCGTCGGCTGCTGAAGCAGCGCATAGCGACTCACTCTTGAGTCGGCTTACGGCGGCGGCGTCGTTCGCCGCGGCCTCTGCGCCGCCACCCAAGCTGTGTGGCGGCGTGTTTGTTCATGCTGCGCGGCTGTCCTTGACTGCGGTAATCTCGCGTGCGTCTCACGACTCTCAAGCGTCTGCGCAAGACCCGCCGCCGGGTGCCGTAGGGGCTCACGCACTTGCCGCGCCGTTGCCGCAGCTGCCGGGTTCAGTCCCCTTCTGCGTACAGGTGGTGGACAACCTCATCGTGATTCACTCTCCAGACACGGCACGGTCGGCTGTGTACGACCTGGCAGACTGCGGCAGCAGCAGCGTGTCTCGCATGAGCGCCGCTACCGCTTCTCGCAACGCAACGAAGAGCACGCCGGCGCGGCGCTATGTGTGGAAGGCGGTGACCTCAGGCACCATTGGCGCGGGGATGCGGGCGCGTAAGCCTGCCGCTGCTTCAGCGCACTATTCTTCTGAGCCAGCTCCTTCCTTGGGAGCTGGAGGGGGTGCGACTTCGGGCTCACAGGGGATGGCAAACAGCGGTTTTGGTCGCTCCCAGCTCTCTCGGTCGCACCACCACAGCGGCAGCAGCATCACTGACGACGCCGATGACGCCTCCGCATCAACGTCGCGCTCACCGCTGCTGCTGTCACCAACAACGTCCCATCCGCCAACTGCCGCCTCTAGCGCCGCGCAGGCCGCCGCCGCCGAGTCAATAGCGGCTGAGCACCAGCACCAGCGCGACCGCTCGCTTCGTAGGAAAGCGGCATTGCAGCACCAAGCTCCATCGGCCAGCTTTACATCTATGCTGTCCATGTTGAGCAGCTCAATGCTAGCGATGACCGCGCCGGATCCTACCACCGACGCTGCCGCTGCCGCATCTGCCGTACCGTTGATGTACCCGCTGTACTGCTGCGGTGCCGCTGCAGCGGTGGAGGGCTGTGAAGAGGGAGGCGCAGGCGGCGGCGGAGGTGCACCGAGGGACAGTGAGCCGGTCGTCTACAGCGACTATCAGTGGCTGGCGGGTCCGCGGCTACCACTGGTGATGAAGGCATCGGACGGAACGCTGCGCGTGTGCTGTGTAGACGCCGCGCGGGTGGCGACGTGGCGTCTGCTTGTGGGCTCAAGCCACGAGAGCGACCGCGCCGGCCAGGATCCTTGCTCGCCGCAGCAGGAGCATGGCCTCGATGTGAACACCTTGAATGCTGAAGCAGCGGCTGGGCTTGTCCGCTCCTATGTGAGCTTCCTGTGTCGGCGCCGTCAAGTGTTTTCGGCTCGCTCGACCAACGGCTGCAGCACCAGCAGCGTGCACGCTCTTGTCGGCCTTCTAGGTGAGCTCACCGGCCAGGCGGTGGGGTTGGAGGGCGATGACGGCGACGGCAACGGTGCTGGAGTGTCGCAGACGTGCCCAGCTGAGCACTCAAAGGTGGATGCGTTGCGACATCTTCTGTGGATGGCCACAGCATCGACACCGGACGCCGCAGGCAAGCAGTTGTACACTCTATGGTCGTGCATGCTGGAGAACCTCACACTCGAAACCGCGTTTTCTGCCCGCTGCGTCGCGGTGGAGCGAGAGCGCTCTGTGGCCCTCGCAGGAGGGGTCGGCGGCGCCGATGCTGCGCGTGCAGCCAGCTCTGAGGCATCTGGTGGGCTCCTCATCAGCTCCGCTGAGCTGCAGCAGCTCATGTTACAGAAGGTGTTTGCTCCTACTTGGGCAGCCCTTCAGTCCTCTCTGCTATGCCACCCCCAGCAGCAGCAACAGCCGCAGAGGCGGCGCCAACTCGAGGGCCTCCTCTGCGATTATGTGCGGCTCCTGCACAGCGCCGCCATTCCAGTGGAGCCGCCACTCCAGCACCTGCTTCTCGAGATGGTTCTTAGCGACGTGGGAGACACTCCGGCGAGCCCGTTGATGTCTTCTCGATCGCCATCCGTCTGCAGCGCTGCGCGTCGTGTCCAGGAGCTGCTGCGACAAGGGGCACTGGAGCACAACGAGGCCACGGCGCGCTGGCTGCTGGATTGGTGGGGCGCATCTCAGGAGGTGAGAGCGTCGATGCGCCGCATCGACGCAGCTGATGCGAGTGCGCGTCGCCGCAACGCGGGCAAGCCCTCAGCGGGGCGCCGCGCTGAGCCGTCCGGTGCAGTGGCCTCTGCTCCCACATCTCCGGCCGCGGCGACGCCAACGGCACAGCAATGCGACGATGTGTCGTTCTCACCCTTCTGCCCCGGTGAAGACGCGGAGGAGACGGAGATTCTCTTTGGGGAGGCGGTGCGTCTTCTTGAGGCGCACGGCTTCTTACTGGAGGTCGCGGAGGCGTACAGCTGTCGCTCCCACTTCACTGCTGCGGCAGCGGTGTTGCAGCGCGTTCCACAGCAGAGCAAGCTCGCTGAGGTGCCCGTGGTTGCGCCATCGCCGGTGCTGTCGCACCATCGGCAGACACGCGTGCTGTCGTGGACTCCCTAGCCCTCTCCGTGCTGGATGGCGCGTGGCGGTGTGTGCGTTGTGCGGAGGAGGCGCTCTTCTCCAACGCCGGCGGTGCCCTCGTCGCATCCCAGCACCAGCTTACCGCATCGGATTTTGCCTCGAACCCACTGAAGTCTTGGCGAATGCGCTCGCTCGAGCGACAAGTTCAAGCCGCGCATCGTGTGTACATCACCGTGGCAAGGAGACTGCTGGTAAAGCCGACGGCCAGCGCGTCGTCGCCTTCGTCAGCAAGCAAGGCAGCGCATCCCAGCCAGGGCTCCCTCGCTGCGACCACTTCGCCTAATGTCGACGGTCGTTTCCACGTGCACGAGATACACTACGAGCAGCTGCTTCGCCAGATGGAGCAGGGCTGGCACGAGCTAAACCAGCGAGGCGGAGCATGACGGAGGCGGATGGGTGCCACGGCAGCTGTGCCTCCGTGGGTGTTGTTGCCCGCGTGGCGCTCCTCGACTTTGCGCATCCTCCCACTGACGCATCAGCACGTACCCGTGAAGAAAGGGAGAAGACATGGAGAGCCGAGCAGGAAAGCCCCACCGCGTCGCCACGTGCACTGAGCCGGCAGTGATAGACAGAAAACGAAGGGTTTTGGGGGGGGGGGCGGAGGGGAGATCAAGTCTCGCTGAGGCGCGTGGCGGTGGTGTGTTGTAGCCCTCACTCCGCTCTCTTGCACCCGCTTCGCCTGGCATCGACGCCCCGGCTCGGTACATGCATTGCCCTCCCTCCTCCCATACACGAACATGGCGCTGGCATGTGCGACGGGCATGCGTGATGCTGAAGTATACCCCTCTCCCTTCTAGGGGGGGGGGGCGGGATGGGACCGACCGCACTGCCGCGCTTATTTTTGAAGTCCTCTCTGCGTGCCTGCTTGCTCCCTCCTTCACCCCTGCCTCTCTCTCCCTTACTTGGCTGAGTCCCCAATCCGCGGTGCCAAGCGGCGCCCAGCTGTGTCCGACAGGACCGGCTGGAGCCCGGCTTTTCAGTATGTGGCCGCCGTGCCCGCCTCTTCGAGTGCGGTGTGCGTGCCAGAGCGCAGTCTCCCGCACGGCGACCCGCTGAGGTGCAGTGGAATGTTCGATATGAGCGGTAAATGCGCCCCCCCCCCCCCCCCATCGACCCCCATCGACCCCCATCGACCCCCAACGATTCTACTGTGACTGGGAGGTGGGCATTGCCATGCCGCAGTTTGTCGGCGGCTTCGGCTCAGAAGTTCTGCGCGGCCGACGAGAACGAATACACGCCAGACGAGGAGGCCAACATGCGTGTCCGGTGGTAGGCGCTCTGCTATGTGCTCCTGCGATTTTGGACCTCTTCGGTGAGGCCTACGGTAGGGCTGCGGAGGAGGCGCCGCCGTCTATCGAAGTCCAAGGGAGAGAGGGGTCGCAGCCGCAACACAGCGGCGTGTGTGCATCCATCGGGTGCTTCGACCTTGTCGTTGTGGCCGTCTCGCGCTGCCTTCTTGTGTCTCTCTTTCTCCCTTTTCTCGTGGTGGGAGGGGAGGGCCACCGGGCCGCGCCCTTTCACCGTCCGCGGCCTGCTGCTCCTCGCTCTTCTCCTTTGCCGCGCCCACGCTCAGTGCTGCCGTCGTCTTGGCTACGCCCGGTGCGGCGCGCGTGCTGCGAGAAGGTTGCAAGGGCAGAGACGGCTCTCCGGATGTGCGCTCTCGTGCACACACACAGATACAGACACAACGCACCCATCTGTATCTGTATAGGCACACACCCGTATTTAAGGCAAATAGCAGCCAACACCGCGTGGGCATTGACGTGGGTGCTCGAGTAGACTGCAGCGCGACTGCCCCTTTTCAGGCACGTTGTCCCAGCCGCGTACATTCCATGCAGGATGGACGTGGGGCTGGGCCCTTGTGTGACATGTGTGCGTACTCCTCCTCCCCTTCTCCGCGCACGGACGTCTTCGCTTCGACGCGGTTGATGGGAGAGAAGCGTCTGTAGAATAAAGTAAGAGGACGGAGGCACAGACAGACCCCACACGCACACATGGACATGCTGAGCCGCAGTCACGCGCCTCCCGAGTAGAGGGAGGTCTGTCCTCCCCCTTTCCCCGGGCTATCCTGCTGTCCTCATCTCTCTTCTCCATGCTTCTTGTCGACTGTGGCGGATACATGCGCCTCGCACTCCTTGGGCACACACACACACACACACACACACACACACCGAAGCACTCGTGCCCGCACACTCTCTTTACCCTCTTCGTGGCGACTGCCTCTGGCACACATCTGCTTTGCATCACGGGTTGAGGTTGCCCTCGTCCAGCGAAAAAGGCTCAGTGACCACTCTGTGTGCGTGTGGGTTCGTCCTCGAGTGTGTCTGCGGTCTCTCTCTTTCGCCTCCCCTCCGCTGTGTTCTCCCCCTCCCCTCCATACTCACGCAGCTTCACACAACCACGCCCTGTGTGCATCTTGTCGGCTAGCCGGGTCTCATTCATCGACCACTGCTGTTGGTCCTGTCCGCATCGCACCCTTTCCCCTCTTTTCGGCCTCTCTCTTTCGAGCTGGATCTGGCGGTGGTGTCTGGGCCGGCGTGTGCGCGTGCGTGTGCGTGTGCGTGTCTGTCTGTGGCTTTCTCGGCCTCGGTGCACCGAGGAGGGCTGAGCGTTGCGCGCACCTCGTCTCTTGCACAGGAAAGTGTGCGCCCCCCTCCCCCCGGCCCATCATACGTCATTCTCCACACACCACCGTATTCACCATGTCCTTCAGCGGCAGGAGGACGGAGGAAACCGCGGTGACCGACAGCGAAAAGTCGCCGTTGTGGAGGCAAACAAAGACTGCAACAGCAGTACCACCACCGGTGGCTGCGACTGCGGCTGCCGCCGGCGTCACCTCGTCCCACCCTACGGCGGCGCCCGTGCCGTCAGCGGGCGGTGCCTCGACGACCTGCAGCGCGGCACAACTCGCGGAGGAGTATCAAAAACTGCTGGATGTGGTCGGCACCCCGAACTACGAGACGATCCAGCGCCTTTTTTCGGGCGACGCCACGCCCCCGGCGAGCACCGTCCCCATGATCCAGGTGTCCTTCGAGCTCTTCGAGGCCGTGCAGAACCGTTTTGCCGTCACGAGGCAGGTGCTGGAGCGTACCAAGGCTGACCTTCTGGCGCGCAACCAGCACTACTCCCTCCTTCACCAGGACATGCTGCGGCTCAAGGATGAGTACGCGGTGCTCCAGAAGCGGAGCAAAGAAGCGGAGGAGCGAAACACGCAGCTGCACCAGCAGCGGGCGAAGCTGGAGGTGGCCGTGGAGCAGCTTGGGCGGGAGGTGGGCCAGGGCCGCACAGCACTCGACACACTGCGCGACAAGCTTCGGCGCAGGGAGGAAGAGCTGCAACTCAGTCAGAGCCGCGTCGCCGAGAGCCTTGTCACCCTCTCGCAGAAGGAGGCTGTCATTGGCACGCTGAGGCGCGAACTGGGCAAGTGTGGGCAGCTCCGCTACGGGCCCACGGCTGGGCAAAGGGATGGCTCGCGCGAAGGCGAGGAGGACGGGCTGCAGGATGGTGGCGAGGGCGCAAACTCGCATGCGTACACGGCGGACACGCTTGGCCGCATCGCCGCCGACGTCGAGGGGCGCTCACAGGAGGCGCGTATGAAGCTGAACATGGCGGACCTCGAGGGCCGCTTGTCGCGCCTCGGCGAGGAGAAGGACTCTGTTCTTGCTCAGCACGCGCAGTACCGGCAGCACGTGCAGCTCGCCTTGCAAACCTATGAGGCGGAGGCGATGTTGCGCGAGGACACCCTGGCGCGACACGCATGCAAGTATACCCCATACTTCGCCGGCGCACAGGAGGAGCTGTACGCCAAACTGGTCAACCTCCAGACCGGGGAGGATCTGGCGACAGATCAGCGAGGCGACGATGACGAAATGGGCGTGGCTGCCGGGGCTGAGGCGCCACCACCACTGCGGTCCTTTGGCGCCCTCACCTTCGAGATCCGCCGCACGATTGACCGCCTGTCGCGGACGCACATCGATGATGCCAGTCGGCAGCAGCAGGGGCTGTCCCTTTGCGTTGACGCGCAGTGCATGCTGCTGCAAGCGAGCGCTGAGCTGGTCGGGTTCCTCAGCGCGATGGAGGAAGAGGTGCTGCGACGCCGCTTGACGCTGCCGGAGGTGCGCGAGGAGTGGCACAAGGCCAGGGTACCAGAATTTGCACAAGGCATCGCGCAGTCGCTGCAGGAGGGCGCGAGTCGATTCGGCAGAGGCCTGGTCGGCCTGCTTCAGCAGGAGAACAGCTTCGTAGAAGAGTTGCAGCAGGCGAGGGCACTCCAGCAGCAGCAACAGCGGGTGTCAGCAGCAGGCAGGGACATCTCTGCTGCGGCCGCCGCTGCGTCGGCAGCCGGCGGCAAAGGCCAGCGGCTGCAGCGTGAAAGCCTACCTGGTGGTACGCCGTTGCAGGACCATTCTGGCTCAGCTCCGGCCTCCAGATTAGGAGGCCGTGGCTCATATTCTTCGATGCAGCGGTCAGGGGAGGCGGAGTGGCGAAAAGGATCTCTCATGGGTGCTGGCGCGGCCAGGGTGCCGCCCGCCTCGGCGTCCACGGGGGATGGGCAGGGCGGCAGCAAGGCAGAGAGGGAGCACTTGACGGCATCTACTACGTCGAACAGGTCGTCCGTCACGTCCGGCGCGCAGAGGCCGCTGACATCTGCAGAGCCCTCCTTGGTTGGACCGGCAGACGGCGCCGCAGGGCATGCAGCTGCGCCCACTTCGCGACTCACGAAGATCGGAGGCTCTTTCGACACGTCTGAGGCCCAAGAGAGTAGTGCCACTGGTGCCGCTGACATGAGAGCGTCGCCAGAGAGCCATTGGCAGTCCACACCCAACGCGCAGACTCGCGGCGGCACCACTGATGGGAAGGATGCTGCAGCGAGTGCGGGTCAGTCTATGCAATACACCCCAACTTCTCCCGCTACTCCGCCTGCTGCCATCCCTGCTACCACATCAAACACGGATCAGCGTAACGGTGCGAGTAGCTGCGCAGCAGTGGCCGAACAGGTGGCGGGCGGATTGGCTGCGCTGCCCCTCATGCCCAGCGTGGTAGTGTGCCCACACTGCGCACATGATGTGTTTGTCCACGCTGCCACTGGTGAGTCACTGCCAATGCCTGCGGATGGCAGCGGCGGAGGCGGCGCACGGGGCCTACTTTCAGTGCCCGACACCGCTGCCCGCGCATCACCCGAAACTCGCAATAACACGTCCTCGGCATTGGCCTCACCTGCAGGTGGTCGTGCAGTGCTTCGTACCAAGTCAAGTGAATGGGCCCGTGCGGCGCCGGGCAGCGGAGCGGCTGAGACCACTGATACGCAGCGCGATGGCACTCGGCTCACCAACTCGTCCACCACGGTTACCAAGTCGAAGGATAAGAAGAAGCCCGGCAGCACTAGCGGCACGACCGGGGCGAGCAGCAAGAGGCCCAAGAAGGAATCTTCCACTGGAAGCCGCGGCGCCTCCTCGTCGCCGGCATCCTCCCGGACAAATTCCGCAGGCCACTCACGGACACACGGTACCAGGACTTGGAGCAAGCGCCCGATGTCTGTGAGCACATCGCGCGTACTCACGCATGATGAGCAGAGGCCCGGCATGAACAGTCCCAGCATTTACATTGCTTCGAACCCCTCTCAGGCAGTCTTGCACTCGTGTCGCTCGGAGGACAACGATGGCGCCGCATGGTCGGCGGCCGCTGGCGTCTCTGCCGCTGAGCTTACATTGGCATTGTCTGACTGCCAAGACCGCCTCGCACACACGATGGAGGAGCTGCAGGACATGCAGTTGGCGAATGCCGCGCTGCAGGCCCAACTGACCGCTGCCCTTGCCGCTGCGGCGGCCACCGCACCAGCACTGGGGCCGTCGATGCCTGCTGACTCCGACAATACCACAGAGCCTAACAGCAGCGCAGGTGCTACGGGCCCCGCTGCAGGGTCGGCGGCGACACAGAAGGCGGCCGGAGGTCAGCAGGCGACGCCGAACTCGCCGGTATCCCCGGGCAAGAAGGTACGTGAACACGGCAAGCCGACGACGACGACGATCTTCCAGACAGCATCAAACGGTCCCCACTCGGGTCCCGGCGCCGCCGAGGAAGCTGTGCGTGCGTCTGGCAAGGTTGTGGAGATCGACCAGGTCGCCACCTCCGTCGACCGCAAGCCGCACCACCGCAGCGGCTCTGCTTCACCGACGACGCAACACCAATCCACGCATGCGGGTGCGCACAGGGGTGGGGCTGCGAGCGGTGACGGCCTCGCTGACGAGAGCGGCGGCGCTGTCCCGAATCACTACACACACGGCTTGCTATCAACGGCATCCTCACCAGCATCCACCTCCTTCCCAGGTCGTTACGGCGGCACTGCGCGCCCCGTCGCCCACACGGTCGAGGTACCGGGCACCACTGGCGGCACTTTGATGTCCGGTATCCCTGCAGCCGGAGGATCTCAGTCGACGACAGAGTTGCAGCAGTCCTCCAGCACCGCTGCAAGGGCGAAGCGCGACCCCACTGCGAGGCGGAGGCGATGGACGACGGTGCAGAGCAGAGCCGCGGCGGCAGCGCAGCCGGCGGGACCACTTCCATTCACAACAGCAACACCAACGCATTTCGCCACGAGCGGCCGTCGCCGTACGTGTCACCTCTGCCGCAGTGGCACTACGCAAAGCGGGCCGGTGGCGGTCTCGCGGCCGCGTCCGCTACGCCGTCGCAGCACGGCAGCACATCGACACTGAGGCCGGTGTGGGGTTCCGCGTGCCTGCCCGTGCTGAACCGTCGCCCTCATGCACTGACAGGGGCCGCAGCCTCGAGCACAGGCGCGATCGGCTCTGCCGCTCTGCACCGCGCCATCGCCTCTGCGGTATCCATTCCTCACAAGACGCAGACACTGGGGCTGGTGATCACCAACTCGCGCGTCACCGGCGCCGCTGCGATGCAGCCGGACAGGGTCGACCCTGGCGCGCATGTCAGCAGCGCCACCAAAGGCAAGGGCGACAGTCACGCAAACAGCGCCGGAGACCACACTGTCGCCTTCAAGCTGCCCTCCGCGTCACCGCACTCAATCACGAGAGGACTTCGCAAGTGTGCCCTGCCATCACTGCCACCACTCTCCTCCTCGCAGGTGCCGTTGCAGCAGCACCTGTGGAGCACCCACGCGTCGTCTTCTAAAAGCGGGCGCACGCCGACGTCGAGCACCAGCGGCTCCTCTCCTGTGCCCATGTCGGCTCTACCCACTGCCGTGGAGGCTGGAGCCGAATACCCGCACCAGACCCTCGCCACCGTCGCCGCTACTACTTCTGCTCCTGCATCCTCGCTGTCTGTGTTGGGGTCGAACATTGTCTCCTCGAGCCTGCCCAACGTCTCTCCCTCGACGATGCCGCAGCAGTCGGTGTCCGCGTGGACGTGCAGTCCTATCTCGCCCGCGGTCGCCACCTCCATCGCTGCTACAATCGATATTGGGAGCGATGGGTCGGCGCAGCTGTCTACCAACGCCACTTACCCGCCTGCGGCGGCAACGGCGCTGAGCAAGCATCAGCAACTTAAGATCGCCTATCAGCAGCTGCGCCTCTGCCTCGGTCAAGGCGCCTCGCCGCTGTACAGTGGCCGCGGCAGCGCTCAGCAGCCGTCTGCGGCGGTGGGGGCCGGGAGTTATGTTCAGGTTGCCGGGCGGCCGCGCGGCGGCGCGTGGTACGCGAAACGCAACACCGGCACTAGAGGCAGACTGCGCCACGTGCTGGCAAGACCGGCGCGCGGCACTTGGGTGCGTGGCCACTTGTACGAGACACCCATCTTAGCTTCACCTGCCAGCGTGCCGCTGAGTGACACAAACACGGCCTTCGGCATCATTGTGGGAGGGCACGGTGCCGACTCCCACTTCAGCTCTCCCTGTACCGCCTCGGGACATCCGGCGGCGCGCACATGGCAGGATGCGTCGGCTCAGCCGCTACCGTGCGCTAGCGGCGCCCCGATCCCACAGGCGCTCACGTACTTGGCAACGCCGGCTGAGACACAGCGCCAGTGGTCGTCGAAACGGTTCGGGCGGAGCAAGTATGGCCCCTTCGCCCTCCCCGCATCAAGCACCGCGGACACGACGGCGCGTCGCTCGTGTCAGCGCAAGCCTCGAACGTGGCAACAGCAGAAACGGTGGCACATCCGTCAGTCGCGCGACGCTGCCGCCGCTGGCAAGCTTGGCCGCGTTCCGTGTGCACCCGCCACGGAACGGGTGGCGGGCTCGGCAGAAGGCTTAAACATGCAGCAGCTGCCACTCACGCTTGCCCAGCGGCGTGCTGCGCAGCTGTCCCAGTTCCAGTTTGCCGCGCCCTCTGCGACCACCATTCAGCCGGTCCCCTCTGCGAGACAGCTAGCGGCCTCCGACTTCGTGTCGTCTTTTGTGCACACACGCAAGCAGCGCCGCAACGCTTGCCCAGTGCCGCACCGGGCCAAGCGGGACCCAATGCAGCGGGCCGTGAAGCGCACAGTGTACACAGTGAGCGTTGCCAGCTCTCGGTCGAGCCTGTCCGATGTTTTTTAATAGTACTCTTCCACAGGAGGTGCTCACGCCGCTGCTGCCATCCTATCACTAGCAGTGGACGCCTCAGCGGCACCCGGACATCCTCCACAGATGCAGGCGCCGCGGGTCATCACGGGGAGGCGGAGAGCACGGGCGAGGCTTGAGCGGTGCCGCGGTGAGCACACTCTGACGCAGACTTTTTTGTGCACTGCACTCCTCCTCTCTCGATGACTTTATGGGGCCTCTCCTGAAGCACACATCTGTGGGGGAAGGGGTGCATGTGTGCCTGCACCTCTGCGTGCGCCTCCCTCTTGATGTACGCTAGCTACGCGCGTGCCGTTCGTCGATCATGACGAGCTCGATCTCCCCATTTTTTTTTTCGGCTGTTCGCGTGTGTTGTTCCATGCCTCTCTCCTTTTCGCGTTCCCGGTTCGACCGTCGACTTCTGCTCTTTCATCTTCTTCGGCGCACGCTCCTGAGGCTTCGCTCGCATTCTCAGCTTCAGCCTCCTGCACCCCCCACCCTCCTGGTACCCGCCGCACACGACGACTCTCTGCCCTCTTTCCCCCTCCTCCCCCTTTCCCTTCACCCCCTTGCGCCTCCTCCTCGCCTCGCATGTTTCGCTTGGAGAACGTGCGTTTTTGATGTACAGCGAACACAGGCATGCCGTTGGGGATGTCGTGCCGACTTGTTCTGTTTCTATTTTCTCGCTCTTGGCGCCCGCCGTTGTCCACCCTGTTTTTTCTCTTGTTTTCGCGCCACGGGCGCCAAGCGTCCTGCGCTCTCGCTAGCTCTTCTCCTCTGCCGACATGTACATCATCGTGTGCCACGTTGCTTCGTGCACGCACACATCCTTCACGCACGTCGCCACTGCTGCTGTGATGTCTGCTAGACTTTGTCATCTCTGGAACGCACAGCCTCCTAACGGGCGCATGCTTGTCTTTGGTGTTTTACGGAACAGTGCAACGCACTCGAGCCAACGGTGTGACACTCCCCTCACACCTGTCTGCAGAGTACTGCACCCACACCCTTCCCATGCCCAGAAGACACCACATGCCAAGGCTGTTTGGATGGCGATAAAGGTGCCGAGCTGGTGGCTGGGCGGGGGGATGGCCGTGCTGCTTGGGCCCTACCACGCCCCTGTTCTGCCCTGCCACCCGCACACGCGTTCGCGCGCAGCACAGACGACGATGAGCGAGAATAGCACAAACAACGCGGCGCACGTCATTTTATTGTTCTCGTGCGTGCACGCGGGGGACGCTGAGCTGACTCTTGGATCACCGACGCGGGCGTGGCAGAAGAAGACCCGGTCGCGTTTTCGGAAAGCTGCCGTGCGACACTCGCACAAACCTCCGCACATGGCCCCTTTCCGCGCAACACCGCGACGCTTGCTGGCTGGCTGGTCGGCTTCTTCCCCCCTCGCTTCCCAGGTTATCCATTCCATCTGCTTCCCTTCCATGCCAACCCCCTCGCCGCTTCCCTCCACACAGAGAGAGGGACGCATTCGCGGACTACTGCGGGCGCCTCCTCGTCGCCCAGTACTTTTTCTGCGATTTCTTGCACGTTAGTGTTCGCGTCGGCCTTGAGCGCTTCCCACTTCGCCACTCACCCGCTCGTTGCGTCCAAGGAGGCGGCATCAGCCCATTTCCCTGCTCCACACCTCAAGGTTTTTTTCGGTCAAGAGAGACGGTTCCTGTCGAAACAGAACGCACACACACACACACACACACAAGCACATACATACACATATACCCGTAAGCAGATACACGCTCGCGCCCGGTGCAGCCACCTGCGCCGGCATAGAAGAATACTTAGCCGCAGCTCGCTCCTTTCCTGGCGAGCAGCGCCGTCATCGCGCCGAGAAGGAACGAACAAGGCAGAGGACAACGCGCGCCAGAAGACGCACTGACGGCGAGGTTGTCGATAAGAGCTCCGGACGTGAGCGCGCAGCAAGGACCCTCCCCCCATCTCCATCCCTCTTTGTGTGGCTTCCTCCTCACTCTTGTATCACGGTACCACCGCCACAGTCACACGATGAGTCGCCTTCCACACTTTCGCAGTGACTCGGACTTCCACCGCGACGAGGAAAGCTCGCAGAGCATGTCGCAGGTGCGAGCCAGACCTGCCATCCGTCTCGACACGTCACTTTCCTTCATCAGTACGACAAGCATCCGGGCAGGCACCGCGAGCGGGCCAGCCAGCCCGCTGCTTGGCGCACTCGGCGGCGACAGTATCAATGACGTCTGCAGCAGCGCTGCCGCCATCTCCTCCCCGACGCCGTTTCACATGCGCGATGTAAACGTAGAGGCGTCTGGGCAGTGCTGCCTCCAGTCCCTCAAGGCAAGCCACAGCCGCGCTGTGTCGGACTCGCGCTCTGTTCACTCATCTTCGCGGCTCTACTCGCAGCAGCAGCAGCAGCCGTCGCAGCACCAACATCGCCCTCTTTCTCTCTCTCTTTCGTCGTCCTCGCCGTCGGTGAGGAGGGACTACGACGTCCACAGTCGGCCTCGACGCGGCGGGCAAGCGCGCTGTCTCGCGTCTGAGGCGGAAGGCGATAAGCTGGAAGTCCTGGAGTCGGAGGCCACAGTGATGACGCGACCCTCCGATCCAAGGCCGTACGGCACTGACGCAGACGACGAGCCTGGGGTGCGCAGCCAGCGTGTGATGAGCTCGACGGTGTCGCCGGCGCCTCGCCATGCTGTGACGCTGCCCAGCGACTTTGAAGATGGGTTGAGCATGCCACTCAGCGAGGGTGCCGAGCAGCATGACGAGGGGTCGTCGCGGGGCCGGGGCAGCAAGTATGCCGCGCGTGCTGATGGCTGTGGGAGGCTGAACCTCGACCACGGCGCACAAGGGGACGACCAGGAGGACGATGCAGAGAGCATGTCAAGCGCCACCCCACCGCCGCGGCGTGCTTTCGTGCTCTCTCGCCGGTACAGCAGTGCGGACGTGGAGAGCGACGCGCGCGTTGACGATGCGGAGCCACCGCGGTCTGCTGCCGAAGAGGCGGAGAGGTGCACGCCGACGCGAGTGCCGTACGTGGATTTCGCTGCGGACGCGCCACGCGGGAGCACCATCCTCGTCGTGGACAACGGAGACAAGGACGAGGAGTCCGCCTTTATGGATGGCCAGCCAACCGCCGCAGTGATCGCACGCGCGAACGCGCACCGGCCCGCTGTCGCTCATGCGCCGCTTGCCGAGGGGCCCGCGGTGTCCCCCATGCTACCGGACGGTCGTCTTGTCAAGGGCGTCGTGGTGGAGGAGGCAGAAAAGGATGCGCAGCACCGCGCCCCGCTTACCGCCCACCGTGCGACTGCGGCTGAAAGAGAGTCGGTGAGCAGCCGCAGTCGAAGCCTGAGCAGTGCCGGCAGCAGCAGTATGATGAGCCCGCTTCCCCGGCCTGCGCCACACGTGGCTCAGACTACAGCGACATCGGCGAGGTCGTCGCCGGCACATGTGCGAGAGACCGTGCGCGCGGTCTGTGACGATGCCGGAGGCGCGACAGAGCAGCAGCAGCAGCGGGCTGGCACGAAGACGGTTCTGGCGAACAAGGCCGCGAACGCGCCTGTGAACACGACCACCGCCACCGCCGCGACTGCCGCCAACACTCAGCCTGCGAGCAGCACCCTGGAGTCCGAGCTGCAAGCGACGCCGATGATACCAGCGCAGCTGGACGCAGTAGCGGCTCTCCCAACTGCTGCAGACGGGGGTCCGGCGAGTGTGACGCCTCTCAACTCCTTCATGGCGCTGAACAGCATCTCCGGCCCGTCGTTGTCGGCGACGACAACGGCGATGAGTTCGCTGTGGCTTGTCAGCGGCTCGACGCCTACCCCGCTCCGCCGACTCCGCGACCGCGACAGGGAGGTGTCTGCAACGCTACACACGCAAGAGGGAGAGGCAGAGGAGACGAGCAAGGGCAGTGACACCCCCCGAGCTCAGACGGAGCGTGCGCTAAAGCTGGCGGACGAAGCCAACGCCTCCGCAGTGACGGCACCAGAAGCGGGAGTCGAATCGCACGGGATTACCCATCAGTGCTCCGCTCCCGCCGGCACTTCTGCGGAAGCGGAGCAGCTGATCGTCTCAGCAGAGGGCGTGCATCACCACTGCAGCTCCTCAGCTCCCCGACACACCGCTGCAGACTCCGCCGTGAGCCCCGCGGTCTCAGCGCCGTCCTTTTCACCGGAGCCGGCGCGCCCACAGGCTGAGGCGCACTGCCTGTCATCGCTGCCTCTCGCAGCCGGCTCTGCCGCCTCTGCCTCCATCCAGCTGAACTTCCTCTCGGCCAAAGACGACGCGGTGACGCCTGTCGACCTGCGGCCACTGCCTGCCCCTGAGGCGGCGACCACGCAGCATCGGTACAGCACGGCTACACCCCCACCTTTCACCACCGCCGGTACGCTCTGCAGGCCCTCGGAGACGGCGCCGTCGATGTCCTCGCCGTCTTCGGCCGAGTCGGCGCGTGTCAGCGAGGAGGTGAAGGAGCTGGTGAGGCGCGCGCAAGCCGAGGTGTGCCGGACACGGGAGAGTCTTTTCTCTGCCCTGCGGGACTACCGTGCCAGCTTCCACTTGTCGGAGACGTCGCCGACTGCAAAGAATACACTCTCGGCCACCGCGCCGACGCCTGTTGCGCAGTTGACTGCGACGGTTTCGACCACCGCGTGCGCGTCGCTCAGCGTCTCGCCCACGCTGACGCGCAGTCTCCCACTTTCCACTGTCACCGTGGCCGCAGCGGAGCCGTCTACGTCTCCATCGGCTGCGCTGAAAACCGCCTCTGTGCCTACTACGCGTACGTCGGGGGAGTGGCGATCTGCCGCCATTGCCCTGCGGCCCCAGCTGAGGTCCGCTGCGGACGCCATCCTGCGACGCCTGCAGGGCTACGACGCGAGGGATCACGGCGTCCTGCCCATGGAGACGGTCGTGCGTGTCACGTACTTTGTCATTACGCGACGGCAGATGCCACCCGCGACTTGGTCGCTACGAACGGCAGAGGGCGCCTTGGCTGCCACACCAATGCGTGCCTCCATGGTCGCGTCGGGTGGTGGTGCGGCGACTCGCTCCGATAGTGCGCACCTTCTGTCTCACAATGCTGAGGGCCGCCGCACGGTGCTGCTATCGGGGACGCCGCTTGGCCGTCAGCTGAGCAGCAGCGAGGCCGGTGAGCCTCGTCACCGAGTCGCGACAGCGTCACACAAGCTCTTCGAGACACCGCGCCAGCAGCGCCTCTCCCTCGATGCACACGGCACGACGACGCGTGTCGGGGGGAGCGGCTCGCCCTTCTTGTCCTCGCACCTGATCGGCGTAACGCGTCCTCGGGAGTGCAGCAAGTCGGACGCAGATGCGGATGACGAGGACAAGATGGCGAAGCCAGAGTGCTGCGGCCGTCCAGCGACGTGCATCTCTCCCAGCCGGACGCTAGAGCATGTTATGATGCTTCAGCAACGCCGCGCCGAGGAAGAGCTGTACCTGCAGTTCTACTTCACCGTGCTGGAGGCGTTCAAGCAAGTGTTTGGCGAGCGGTACGCTTGGCGCCACCTAGGGGCCACCAATGCCAGCCGCCATGACTGCGCCATCAACGTCGCCCAGCCGGCGCAGAAGCGGCGAAGGACAAGTAATGCGGCGCCGTCAGAATGCAGCGGTCTCTGCGGCCATGCGCACGTGACCGCAACAGAGGCAGATGCGGAGCAGACTCAGCTGGAGGTGGTGAACGAGTTCAACGACGTGGCAGGGCCGCTGGAAACGCTCTTTCCACGACTTCGCCAGCAGTACGCGCTCCTTCAGCGGGAGAGGCGCGACCCCGCTGCTGTGGCAGCGAAGTCGATCGTGGCGAGCACAGGCAATTCACTGATGACTCCCCGGACAACTTCCGAGTCCGCGCGCACGGAGGCGGCTGCGGCTGCAGCGGGCCTCACCCATCGCCCTCCTCCGCTGGATGTTCTCGTGTACTACCGCAAGTTTATAGAAAGCCTAAGGGAGCTCTGAGCAGGCATCGTAGAGAGAGAGGGGGGGGGGGCAGAAGCCGACATGATTTGTGCACGTGCACGCGTCGGCTCGAGAGAGAGTGGTCAGGGAGGGAGAGGGCGGCGCGTGCGTGCGTCTTCCTCTCCCCGTTTTTTTTTTTCGGGGTGCGCGTCGGGAGTAACTCCTCCTCCCTTAACAGGCTGTGTCGCGCTTGGTGTGCCACGATCTACTCTGTGCTGGTGCGTGTCGGTTTCGCGGGTGCGCCCTCTCCAGAGAAGTACGCAGGGTGAGGACGCGGGTGGAGACACGGACACCGTCTTTCATGCTTTGTTTTCTACACGCTGCCTCGTCGTGGACGTGAAGGATGTGGAGGGAGGGAAAAGCAGGGGCGTGTGCATCCGCCGGCGGCCCGGCCCCCTTTGGGGTATACATGCCCCTGCGTCCCTCCTCATCTTTTTGGTTGATGTATTTACCCCCACCCTGTACTCGTGTCCGTGTCGTTTTCCTTGGGCACTCCTCTGAGTTCTCGATCGTTTCGGGTTAGAGAGGTTTTACCGTGCCTCCTCCTCCAACCCCTCCCTTCGCCCTCTCCGACTCTGGCGTCTCCTTGTGTTTAGACAACGCGCGCATGTTGTTTGTCTGCTTGCCTCATCACCTCGCCTTCGCCGCTTCTTCGCGTGATTTCATCGCCTCCTCGGAGCCGGGCGCGTCGGGAGGGGTGCGCCGAAGGGTCAGGCTGGCAGAGAGGAGGGTGTGCCGGCAGGAGGCGTCTAGAACATGGCGCGCATTGGTATTTCCGAACATAGATCTCTGCCCCCCCCTCTTACACACCCACACCAGCGCACGTGCAGATAATGTAAGAGCGATAGTTGCTTGCGCCTCTGTGATGAGACACCACTCTTCTGACATGCGATGCGCAGCCGTGTTGGCGCACGCACACCGCACGCGACGGTGTCTTCGCATATGTGGGCCCTGTGTTTGTGGGCTACTAGATGCTGATCAGCTAGCACTGAACCTATTCTCTGTGTTTTTCTTTTTTTTTTTGCTCTGCGTGGACACACTTCGTGTGTGGGACGGCATGAGCGTGACCGTACACTCACCCCGGCCCCTCTTCCCCATCTTCCTTCATCCGCGCAGCTGCAATGGCACTCCCCTCTGCCTCTTCCTGTCCGAGATAACCAAGAAGGCGCAGAGGCACACACGCCAGCTGCCACACAAATCCAGATGCGCATGTGCATGCATCAGCGAGCAATGCGTTCCACGAATAGAGGTAACCCCCACATGAACCTTCTCAACAACGCCTGAGCGAAATGGCGGCTGCGCGCCGCTACCAAGGAGAATGATGGCGATGTGACTAGCGCAGTCCTTTCCCATCTCTCTCGCTCTGCGTCTCTGCCATCGCGCGTGGCGAGCGCTCGTGCATGCCTTCGCTTGGGGATGCCTGTGCGCGCACGATAAAGCATCCACGCGCGCACATCGCCAGCCATCTAGGCTCGCGTATGCGAGGGCGGGGGAAGGTCACGGAGGCTGGCGATCACATGCCGGATAGTTACAGCGCTCCGCCCCCTCCTCAGCCACCAATGCAGCTCTTCCGACTCCACACGCTCCCTTACCTTCTCCCTCGACACGATGAACACGTGTCTCTCTCCCTCTACACATACACACGCACACACATACCCTTAGAAGCCCGCGCATCATTACCTCTCGTGGACAGATCACGGCACAAACACCGTGAGAGTGTGACCCTCCCTGCCTCTTCCCTGCACTACGCATACACGCCTGCCCAGATAGCCGCTCACGCACATCCACGTCCACGCACGTCCACGCACGTCCATACATATAGATGCATACGTGTGTGCGTGTGCCTATATACAGGTATATCTTGTAGATCTATGCGTGCGTGTACATCGCCTCCGCTGCGCTCCTTATTTCCGTGTTTACTGTTGTGATTTGCGGTTTCTCTTTGTGGTCACTCGATTGCCATCGCTGCCGAGCGTGCGCGTGCGTGCGTGCGTGCGCCCCCCCCCCCCCCCCCGCCTTCTCCCTCCCTCTGTGAGTCGTCGAGGTCCACAATGCCGAACAGTCAGGGTAACCCCTCCCTCAGCGGCGCTGCCAGTGCTGCTGTGGGTGGTGCATCGAGGGCCTCGCGTAGCACCTTCAACGCCGCGCACATCAAGGCCGAATTCAACCAGTACTGGTACTCCAGGAACACGATCCACCACCTTAGGCGCGAGGTGTGCCATCACGCCACCGCCTGCGCCTTCTTGTCCACCCCGTCGCTCTTCTTTGCACTGGACGAGCGCTGCGGCGATGAGACGGCCGAGGAAGAGGCACGGATGACGCAGCTTCGGCGCTGCAGTCGCGTGTTCGAGTACGATGCCCAGTGGGCCAGTGACCCGTGCTACGTGCACTACGACTTTCACCAGCCGGGCCAGGTGCCAATCCAGTACATGGCTGCCTTCGACTACGTCGTCGCCGACCCGCCATTCATCACGGCGGACGTGTGGGCGCATTACGCGACGACGGCGAAGCTGCTGCTCAAGGAGGGCGGAAAGCTGCTCTTCACGACGGTGCTGGAGAATCACACAATGCTGGAGAACCTGCTCGATCGCCCGCTCTTCATTGCCGCCTTCTACCCCCTTGTGGAGCACCTAACGTACCAGTACGTGTGCTTCCTCTCTTACGAGCCCACCTGCCTCGCGCAGCCGAACGCGGAGCTGCCCGAGGTGGACGCGAAGATGGTCGCAGCCATCCGCGCCGCAAACGACCTGCGCTCTTCGGAGAGGGAGTTCGCGCTGCAGATGGCGCAGCGCAAGCGTGAGGGCGAGGAGCGGCTGCCCACTGCCGCCTTTGAGCGCGACAACGAGCTCGCGCAAAATCCGGAGGCGAAGCAACGCGCAGAGGCGGAGCGAAACGCCGTGAACTGGGACACAATCCCGATCGAGAAGATGGAGTGGGGGCACATCCCGGAGGGGCTCACCATGTACCCGGAGGGCAACGTGCCACCGACCGGGGTGCCGCAGAGGGCTGTGTCTGGCACCAGCGACGATCCGGCGGCGGCGGCGGCACCGGTAGCCGCTGAGAGCTTCGGGCTCGAGTACGACGCGTGTCGGCGCCTTCGCGCGGATCTGGACGCCTTCAAGAGCTCCATTGATGCAATGCAGCGCCACATGGACGCGCAGATGAAGCTGCGCCACCAGCGGGTGAAGCTGAGCAAAGAGCTGACTGCGCTGAAGGAGGCATCCAAGCATCACGACGACACCGCAGAACACGACGCGTCTGTCGTCACCCCGGCCGCCGCGGGCTCTTCTGCCTCTGCCATCGAAGCACAAGTCGCCGAGGCAACGAACGCCATTGCAATGAACGAGCGGGAGCGGGCCGAGCGGCTGGACGAAATGGAGCTGCTGGCGCGGCAGATAGAAAAGGGAGAGGCGGAGCTGGCGGCGCTGGCGCTGCAGCAGCCGTCCTCCGCCTCTCTTGCCACCGACACGGCAGCTGCTGGCGACGCGGATACCAACGCGGCCGGTGCAAGCGGCCAGCAGTCCCCATCCGCCGCCACCCCGTATTATGCCCCCTATGCGGCGGCCATGACGGCGTGCATTCAGGCGTATCGCTCGGTTGAGGCAAAGAAGGTGCCACTGCAGGAGCTCGCCGCCGATGCGACGCGTCGCTTCAAGTTTCCTGTCTTTGCGCGCATGAAGGAGTTGCTACAGCGCATGAAGGAGCTGAAGCAGCAGCGGTGACGCCACATTCGCTCACGTATGTTGGCGTGTGCGCGGTGCGTGCTGCGCAGCTGCAGAGGCGCACATACCTTTCCTCGGGCTCCTTGTCGACCACACCGAAGGTGCACCGCTCCTCTCCCACCCCCCACGACGTCCTTCGTAACCATCTCTCCCTCGTGTGTGTGTGCGTGTGTGTGCCATAAAGACAAAGAAGCGTTAAAACAACTGTGAAGAGCTGTACATGCGTGGGTGAGCACGTCGCTGTCTCTCTCTCTCTCTCTCTCTCCATACACTGCGTGTGACGCGCACGGCTCGCTGCGCAGAGATACGCTGACAAGCTCACGCACAGACAAGAACGAGCAGAAAAACGGAACTCGCTGACAGCAGGCACGGATTTTTTTTCCTGCGAGAGGCAAGACTGCAAAGCTGACATGGAACCCCTTCTCTGCCCGCCGCCTCCCCCCCTTCTCCTCCCCTTCACCCCTCATCCTTCTCTCCCATCACGCTTGCAACCGTGTTCTTCCAGCTCCTGCAACAAGAGATCGTAAAACATCCTTCCTTTTCTCACTCTCTCACTCGCTTCTTGTTTTCATTTCGCTCATCACAGATCGGCCCCCTCCCTCCACACACGCACACTCCAACAACCCCTCGCATACCACCGCACTCGCCCTTGTCTTTCTGTGCTCTCACAGCTTCCCCCTCCCCCATCCCCTCCTTCGTCGTCTCGCGCGTACTTCCTCCTTCGCGGCTGTTGTGTAGGGCGTTGGCGCACCGCATTCTGCCCCCTCCCCCTTAGCCACATACACATATTTTCGTTTATTCGGCTGACCATCCACTCAGCAGGAGCGGCATTATCGTGAGCTCGCATCGTCCGCAGAAGCCGCACGGCCTCCCGACCCCTCCTCCTGTTTCGTTCGCCTCTTTCTTTCCCATCCTCGTCGACACCTTCTGCGTGTTCGAGTCGACGGGGACGACAGCGCAGCAGCATCACGGATCCCCGCTACCACTCGTCTTTACTCCTTTTCCTTTCGCTTAGCCGGCGCGCTGCTGCGAGCCCGCCCCCCCCTCTCCTGCATCAAGCATCTTCAATCGATAACAGAGCCTTTTTACAGCAGCTGCGGCGCTAGAATCAGCGGAAGGATGTACGCGCTCGAAATCTCGACCACCTCGCCGTACCGGTCGGCGCCGTACTACTCCCTGGTGATTCGTAAACCGTACATTCTCGGCCAGTACGCGGGGGCCGATATCAGCCTAGCATACGAGGGTGTCTCGGACGAGCATGTGTCCATGACGGTGCTGCATGAAAAAGAGGCGGCCCGCGAGGTGGAGGCAGCCGCACGCACAGCGCCAGCAGATGAGCACGACAGCGACGTCGCCGCCAATGACGCGCTGGAGGAGCAGCACAGCGCGGTCTCTGATGCGTCCACCGAAGCTGACGGTAAAGGCTGCAGGCTGGTAGTGCGTGTGACGGCCCTACCCACGAAGGGCGACGCTGAAGTACGCCTTGGCGAGACGACCCTGAACGCGGGCGACTCGGCGATCGCTCACGACGGCGACATGCTATATCTTGGCGATGGCATCTGCGGCACTTTTCGCTACCGCCCGCTGATGGTCGGTATGGAGCGTAGTGCGTACCCCGAGGACTACATGAATGACCTGCGCCGCATGTTCGGCCAACTAGGTGCGACTCTTGTGGATGAGCCGATACCCTCGCACGAGGCGCCGGCGATTCCGATTGGGCAGCTGTACTGTGCTGCCGAGCTCAACGACAGCACGAACTGCTTGGCTGCCCTTTCCTACGGCTACTCCATCGTGCAGCCAACATACGTGTTCGAGTGGTTCGCGGCGGTGGCGAAGAACGCGGCGGCGCCGCTCAGCACGCTGCCGGCCCCGTCGCGCTTCGAGGTGCCGGTGCGCTGCACGACTCACCCCACCTCCACCACGTACCTCCGCCCCGAGTCGGACACCTGCCCGTTCTCCCTCTTTCCCATCCCGTCCACCGCCATGACCAACCGCTCGCGCGCTGACCTGTTTTCCAACCGCGTCTTTTTCTTCTTCACGGACGCTTCGGCGACGCGCTACTGGCGCGCGGTCGAGTGCTGCGGCGGCGCCGTCTACGGCCCGGGTGACGTGGCGGCGGCGAAGGAGGCGATCCACGCGCTGGTGGAGTCGCAGCGCGAGGCCGGTGCGCCCGCCAACCGCCTACCGGAGAATTTCTACATCATCATCGACAACACATCGGAGGCCGTGCTGCTGAACTCGGGGCTTGAGGCGGCATCGCCGGAATTGATGGCGTTCATCGAGGAGGCCTGCGCCAACTCCGGCGCCACTCACCTGCCGGTGATGGGCGACCACTCCCTCTTCACAGCTCTGCTAAGCAACAAGTTCTACGAGGAACCGGTGCCACTGACGGCCGAACCCCCGACTGCTGCTGGCGTGGGATACAGCACCGCGCACAGCGACCCGGGCGATGCCTTCGCGATGCCGTCGCTCAACCCCCATACGGACGACGGCGAGGAGGGCGCGGGCACCACCAGTGCAGGGGCGCCGCGGTCGGGGTATGCTAGCGGTGGTGCCGCGTCGTCCAGAGTCCGCTCCGCCTCTCGCGTGAGTGAGCGTCGCGCCACCGCCCACACCCTTTCATGGAGCCAGATGCGCTCCCGAAGCCGCCAGCGTGCTCGCTCCCTCTCCGCAAGCACCCCTGGGCAGAGCGACGGGGGCCTCTTCTTCGCCAACAGCGGGCACCACTGCGCTGTTGGCACGACGGCGGGGCACCACGGGAGGCGTCGCCTCGTGCCCTTCGCTGTTCAAGGTGAGCTGCGCGCCTTTATTGAATACTTTGATGTGCTGCGTATTCGCATCTACACCTTCCTCGTGCGCGAGGAGCCGAAGTTGGACAAAGCCATCACGGTCTATCACAGGAACTACTTCGTTGACAGGGACACCATGGACTACGCCCTGGAGGTAAAGGCGCAGGCGGTCGACTTCATGGAACGCGTGGAGGACTTACTGGCGGGTAACGTGTGCCATGGTCCGTACACGGAGTCACTGCACCGCTTCTGGGCGGACTGCAGCGAGATAAACACAAAGGCAGAACACCTGCTACACTGCTGGGACCGGAGCATGTCGGCCGCTGTCCTGACTCGCCGCGTCCTCTCTCGCCGGGCAAGCAGCACAGACAGCCGCCGTGCGACGTCGTCGCGTAGCATGACCTCGCGTGGCGCGGCGCGGGCCGCGAACTCTCCCGCGTCGGCGGCGTGCAAAGGGGAGCCGGCCACGTCCGACGCCAACGACGGCGCCGACGACACCCAAGCCGCTGCCGCTTTCGCGGACTCGCAGCACCCAAACGACAGCGAGAGTGCGTGCGAGCACCAGAACGAACACGCAGGACCCGAGGCGTCGCAGCCACTCGAGGAGGTGAGTCACATTCAAGAGCAACCGATGACGGCGCAGGACGCCGCTGCGGCGATGGGCCGCTCTGGCGCGGCGGCGGAGTCGCCAGCCACCGCCCCGAACCCCCCCTCCATCTCCACGTCCACCCGCACATCGCATCGCCGGTCGTCCGTGCCGTCGCTGCCGCATTCTCGCAGCGGCGCCGCTGCCGCCAAGCCGCGGTCGATCCCCCTTGCGGCGCGGCCGCCGTGGGTGAGCGTCTGGAATGATGAGAACAGCAGCGAACGGCAGCTGCAACAGAAGCCACAGAAGCAGCACAAGCAGCAGAAGCGGGCGGGGTCACGCAAGCCCGCTTCACACACGCCTGCACCGACCCCGGTGCCTTATCCACCCCTGCGCGAACCCTTGGCGACTCTTCAGCCCGAGTGCGCGGCCGACTCGCCGAAGGTTGTGCGTCCGCGCTCGGCAAGACGTGTCGGCAGCGCCCACGCTTGCCACCCGCCTTCGCAGCAGGAGCCGGAGCAGCAGACCCACCGGGAGGGCCTTGGCGAAGGCTCCACCAGGCCGGAGGAGACCGAGGATGAGACAGGGGTGCTGACCACAACTACACAGGCTCCCACGGAGGCACCGGTGATGATTAATGGCACCGAAGAGGGAGACGCGGGCCAAGCGCCCAGCGCCCCCGCACCCGTTCCCGAGCCGGCCCCCGCAAAGAAGACGCGTGCGACGACGTCGCGGCGCCCCTCGGGGCCGATCAAACCACGCAACAACTCCGCGTCGGCCTCAAAGCAAAACCAATCCGGCTCAACGCTGCGCCGGGCGAACGGCCAGGGCGCAGCTGCTCACGCTGCCGCCAACGGAAATGGCTACCACCAGCGTGACGCGTCTGCGGTTGTGGCTGCCAACGGCAACGGCAATACCCAGCAGCAGCGTGCCCGCCCCACGCGGAAGTACTGAGAGAGGCGCCATTATGATCTCTAAACAAAGGGATCGGCCCAGTGCAAGCGAGTGACCATAGACGAGCACGACGGGAGGAGGTGCGGTGAGGATAGGGCCCACCTGCGCAAGGCCCCTCCCTCCCCAAACGCGTAGGCACGCACGCATCGGTAGGCAGGTGGGTCAGACACATCGCCACGCGGACGCTCCGGTTTCTGCGGGAGGTGATGATGCGCGCAACTGCCGTCGCGAGACGCAGAGCCGCCACCACCACCTCCGTCCCTCCCTGTGTGCCCGCGCCTCTGTCTCTCTGTCTCTCTGTCTCTCTGTGTGTGGGCGCGAGTCTCCTTCCTTTCTTTGGTTTACATCTCGTGTGCGGGCTCGAAGCACACGCCAGCGCCCGATCACTCGCCCATTCGCAGATCTGTTTTCGCTGCTTCTCTTTCCTCGTAGAGTGTCGAGGCGGTGTTGTGTGTATCTGTGCATATCTGTGTGCCTCTGTGCTCGTGTGCGGGGTGGAGGGATCCTCGAAAGCAGGAGAACGAGGGAGCGAGTGGGCGAGGGTGAGGGAGTAAGGAAAGGCGTGGAATAAGGTTTGCGGTTGTGTGCGTGTGTCCTCTAACGTGTTTCTTCTGCTTTTCATTTTCGCCTTCGTTGTGTTCCATAAATGCGCCGGCCAGCCGGCCAGCCGGCGTGCGTGCGGATGATGATGATGCTGCTCTTCTCATGCACCTTACGTGCTTCGTCTCTTTATTGCTATTTACCTCCGCGGCTCTTCTTCGTTTCCCCTCCCCCTCTCTCCCATTTTTTTTTTTGCATACGCACTCCTATCTCTCTCTCGCGCGCGCGCGCCAGAAGGCACAGGCGGGTGGGGTGGGGGTGGGGGTGGGGGCCGGAGGACGGTTGTGCTCGCCCTTGTCTCTCTGGCCTCCACCCCCACCCCGCCCGCCTCCCCCAACGCGGCTGAGTTTTGTTTGTTCTCGTGCTCTCTTTTCGGTTGCTTGCTGCCTTGATATTTGTTGTTGTGCGTGTGTGCGCGCGGTTTGGACGCCTGACCGGATGATGATCGTCACCCCCCCCCCCCCCTCCTCTCCTCCCCTTCCCCCACGATACCTGTGCGCTCCTCCTCCTCCACCCGCCCAGGATCATCGGGCATCACTAACGCGTGTGAGGGTTGCAATCAATGCTATATATATATATATATATATATATGCAAGCGTGCACTTGTATGTGTGCGTGTGTATGGGAGCGTGCGTGCGTGCGTGCGTGTGTGTGTGTCTCCTTTTCCATTCTCTCACCGTGTGTGCGTTTTGTTTCTGTTGTGGGGGTTTCTGTCTTCGCAAGCGATGGTGGTTGTCTGTGTGTGTGCATGCATGCATGCATGTGTGTGTGCATGCATGTGTGTGTGTGTGTGCTCTCTCTGTTTTTGGACCGCTGCTCCTCCTCTTACGCCGTGTCCTTCTTCATCTCTTTCCCTCTCTATATTGCCTTTCCTCTTTACTTTTCGCTTACCCCGATCATGCTGATTCCGGGTCACCTTACCGCGCTATCACACCGGGTCCAGTGCCCGCTCTTTGTGGGGAAGCCAAGCAGCCTGCGCATCCTGTCCCGCCCCCACTCGGGGGTGCGGCTGCGGACTCGTGGTGTCGGCAGACAAGTCTGGGCTGGCGCCGTGCCGAAGAGGCGTGCTGTGACGATGATCACGCCTGCACCAGCTCGCCGCGAATCGTTTCGATGATTCACCAAAAGGTACGAAAGGAGAAAAAAAAAGGCAGCAGCCACGGCATACGGGCAGCAGTGCAGCGTCTCCGAGGGCCCTGACCCCTGAGGCTGGCAAACACCTTCCTTGAGCTCACCCGGCGTGCAAGTAGACCCGCCCCCGCTAGCGGCACGACGGACACCACCGCCTCCGCCCTCGAGCTGGACCATGGACGCAGCGCACTTTAGGTCAAGGCATGCCGTGCACCCGGGTCTGCCTGGTGCCGATCGCGCAGTACGCACGCGAAGAAGGGACGAGGAAGGGCGAGGGGAGCCCGCTAGACACGTGGCCCCGGCTCGACGGTACGAAGGCTCGTCCAAGACGTCCAGGGCTCAGCCGCGGCGCAACAGAGGGCTGGGTGAGCTGAGGTTGTCTGCGTGCGTCTGGGTGATGACTTGTTGTGTGTCTCTTCCGAAATTTCGGTTTTGTTTCATATATGGTATCTATATAAACACACGCATACAGCGCCATGCTGTGTTGTGTCATGTCGTCGTTGCTGGAGGACTGCTTTTGGCGCATGTGCGCATGCGTGTGTCGCTGCCGACTTGACTGCAACGGAGGCGAAGAAACAAGGAACGAAAGAAGCAGTCTCTAGTGGGGAAAAAGAGCGAGGACGAGGTGTGACGTGACGTCTCGCTCCCTACATGCAATCAGGAATGTATTGTGGTTCACTTACGTTTGTGTTGGCGTTGGTGGATGGCGGGCGAGGCTGGAGGGCTTCCGGCAAGGAAACGAAGCAAAACCCGGCGGTGGAGAGGAGTGGAGTGGGGGAGTATGATAGCCGTAGGAAACCAACGAACCGACTTGACTCCTCTGTACGCGTTTTTTTGACGCTCCTCGAGCGGCTTCTTGCTTATTTTTGCGTTCTCTTTTCCATGTGCGTGTGCGTGTCCTGTGTGCCGCTCTCTCTCTGTTTCTCTCTCTCTCTCTCTCTCTCGCTTTCTCTCTGTCCTTTCCACTTTTCTCTTTTTTAACGCACGCGCATCTGTGCTTCTTGTCTTTCGTCTTGTTGTTTGCGTCATCATCGCTGCTTCGTGAACTGTCTCCCTTCCCCCCTCCCCTCCCTCCCTCTCTTTCTATCCGCCCCCCTACCAAACCCTCTCCTCGCGTGCGCGTGTGCGTGTGTTTTCCCCTCTGTCCCGCTCACTGTCTCCTTGCTTGACTGTCGAGCGGAAGGGCGGTTCGATCCTTAGAGGGCTGAGCTTAGCAAGTGTGGACACACACACACACACACGCACACACACGCACACACACGCACGCACACAGGAAAACAGATGACGTCTTCTCCCTCTCCTTTTCGTGCTCCCGTGCCTGCCTTGGTGTTGCGTCGTGTTCACCGAGTAGCGAGGGAGAGCGCACCTTCTTTTCATCCCTCCCTCCACCTCTGCGCGCACTTTTATGGGAGTGCACGTACGTGTATCACTGTGTGTGCGTGTTTGTGCGGTGCATGCACCCGATGATTGTGCTTCTGTTCCTGTTCAAGTGGATGGCTGTCCCCGAGGCACCCTCCCCACCTCACACACTGCGATGCACAGAGACACCAACACGGGCGACCATGCTGCAGTGACTGGAAAGAGGGGCTGTGGGGTGAGGGGTGAGATATGGTGTGAAGAAGCGGATCTGAGCAGATCCATCGCAATGGACGAGAAGGACTTCACAAATAGATCAGTGCCATTGCATGTTGACACTACTTCGTCTTCCTTGTGCTTTCTCCTCTTGCCCCCCTCCCTCTCTCCCCCTTCCCTCCCGCCCTTCTTTCTCGCCACCGCTGCCTCATACGCCACCTCGCCTTTTCCTTTCGTGTCTCTCTCTCTCTCCGCGCCCCATTTCTTTCTTGTTCTGACGCACCTGCCCAACGATAATGGTGCTGGGGCTTGCGAAGGGCGTAGGAAGGAAGGCAGGAAGGAAGGAAGGGGGAGGGGTTTCGGTAGCTGATAGGGATGGCCCTGCTGGTGACTGCGCGTGTGCGCTCGCGCATGCCCATGTTTCAGCCTCCTGTATTTTCTAATACTCGCGGGCGTTTGCGTGCGCGTCGCGCTTCATCGCTTTAGAGCGCACCTTTTTTCTGCGGCATTCCTGCCACATGTGTTGCCGCGCGTTGTCTTGTCGCCGTCACAAGGTGGGGGAGGGCGTTGTGCTGTTGAGGCGTCGCTCTTATCGGTTTTTCTTCTTGAATGCGTTTTGCTCTTCACCTTCTCACCCCGTCCCACCCCCTCCCTCTCCTTCTACATTCTCCGGCACACGCACACACACGCACACGCACTGCTTCCGTGCATGTGTGCGTGTGTGCGTGTGTGTGTGTGCATGTGTGTGTGCGTGTTGGACGCCTCGTCTTGTGTGCATGCCTCCGTCTCGTTGACTCGAACTTATTGAAGCTCGGAGGGCGCGTTGTGGCTTTCCATGTTGTTTTCGTGCATTCTTTTTCATGGCTTGCTTGCTTTACCTTTTTCAGGTGTGTATGTGCGCGTGCTTGGCTGAACTTTATACGCCTCCACCTCCTCCTCCTCGCTGCTTTCACCTGCGTGTGCTACCTCTCTTACTTTGCTCTTCTTTTACGCGCTGTCTTGTCGTTGGATGAGTGCACTGTGGCTTCTCTTAGCGCTTGCTGCTGCTAAGTTGGGGTGAGGGGTAGCCGATGCTGGGCTACTTGCTCTTCTGGTTTCTCTTCTTGGTAGCGACACCAACATCACACACGCACACACGCCCACGCGCAAGCAGCAGCAGCAGCAGCAGCGGCAGAACGAAAAGGAAGCAACAGCGAAGACCACCTGCCAACGCGTCTTGCAATGAAACCTCTCTCCTCTCTCCCCGAGTACACATGCCTACAGACATTCACATGCGTATGTGCGTGCGTGTGTGTGTAACCTAACACTCCTCTCGGTCATCGATGGTGGGTAGGATGGATTCGAAGCGCAGGCGGCAGGGGAGAGAGACGGCACACCCAAACGAAAAGAAGTAGCGCGGGTGTGCGTGCTCTCACTCGCTCTCTGTCTTCCTGGGGTGAGGGAGAGACGGAGGGAGGGGCAGGACAGGTCGCTCGCGACGTTGCCACTGGGCATCTTTCCTGTTTCCAATGTTTCTTTTTTGCTGTTGCACTGTCCCGTCGTCGAAGCAGCTAAAAATGGCCGACACACACACAGCTACACACACACACACACACAGCTACACACACACACACACAGCTACACACACACACACACGCACACAGCTACACACATGTGCGCTTATCTGGGACATGTCGTGCACAGTGCCAGCGCAGTCTGTGTGTGTGTGTGTCTCTCCCTCTGTGTGCCGTCTGCCTACATGCTTTCTGACCTGTGGAGCTTCTCTTACTTTCTTTCTTGTGTGTGCGTGAGTTCGACGATCTCATTTTGATTATGGGTTCCTTCACTTTTTTTCGCGCACATGTGTGTAGCTGTGTGTGTGTGTGTGTAGCTGTGTGTGTAGCTGTGTGTGTGTGTGCATGTGTGGCGTCTGCGAGGTTGTGGCACCGCGGACTCTCATCATATTGACAAGCGCACATGCGCACACACGCACGCGTGCGAACGGGCATGGACACGTAGATGTCTTAACAACGAGGAAGCTGCGATACGAGTGGACGAAGAAAGAACGAAGGAAACCAACGAAACAAAAATTTTGACAGGCAAGCGTGTCTGTGTGTTTTTATTTTTGGCCGCTGCGTCTACGGGCATAAGGGAACACCCACACCCACTCATCCCCCCCCCCCCCCCCACACACACATGCAACACCGTTGATGCGCCAGTGCACGTGTTTGGCACGCACATTGCACACAGGGACGACGACAGCTACGCGTCATTCTTCTCCCTACCTGGCAATGAAAACCTCCTCTTGCTTGCTCCTTGTCTGTCTGCCTTCTTCCCCCCCGCAGCCAGCGGGCGCTCTCTTCTCGCTAGTCACGTGTTGCCAGTGGTCAGGGATCACACACTCACCCTCTCTCTCTGCGGACTCTCGCTCTCTCCGTCACTCGGTCAGGCAGACACACCCATACACACGCACACGCACACAACCGCTCGCATTTCTTTTCCCTTGAGCACTGCCCCCTTCAAGATAGAAAAGAAAAAGGGCGCGCGCGCTCTCTCTGCTTCGAGGTCGCCTGCACCCTTCCACCCTCCTCCACCTGTCGTGCGGCTTATACATATATTTCTGTTTTCGTTGTCGCCGTCACCGTCAGCAGCTGACGCTGCGGACCGTTGCCGTGCGATCCGCGTCGCGGCCTATAGCACACCGACATCGGATTCTGCCTGTTTTTCCCCCGTGCCCTTGCATGGGCCAGCGTGTGTGCATAAGCCTGCGTGCATAGGTGTGTGTGTGTGTGTGTGTGTGTCGCCCCCTTCCCTCCCCCTTTACGTTCGCACCGATGAACTTCGCCGAGGCGTTTCGCGACGCCGTGGGCGAGATTTCCTACACAGGCGCCGAGCTCATCAACGCGCTCCGGGCAGCGCGAGCGCTGCTGGCGTCGCTCCCGGACGACATCCATCTCGAGCAGAAAAAGCGATTTGATCGCCAGAACCGCCGTCTCTTGGGTGAGTTGATCGACATTCCCGTCTCAGAGAGCGAGTCGTCCGAGGAGGACAAGGACGGCGACGATGAGGAGTGTGCCGAGGGGAGTCGTCGCACAGGCACCGGCAAGGGAACCGCAGCGGACGCTGGCGCCATTTCTGCCGCGGATGAGGTGGCCGCGCCGTCATCGACGTTTTCCACGCCCGCCGCCCCGCCGCCCGCCGCCGCCTCGGAGGGGACCAATGATGACGGAGCGGTTCAATCAATCGCGGCCACGTTACCAGCGGATCAAGCTTCCCATCTCGCCGCCAGCCGTGGAAGCCTCCGTGACAGCAGCGGCTTCGTGTCGCCTGCGTCGCTTCATAGTGGCAATCCGTTGCTGCGGTCCGAGGCTACTTCTTCGTGTGACGCGCCAGGGGAGCCTGCGAAAACGCATGGGCGGCGGCGGCACCGGGGGACGAGCTCGGAACAGCGACACCGAGCGTCCCCAAGGCCGTGGGACGACTGCGACGCTCGCCACACCTCGTCAGCGTCGAGCACAACGGCATCGTCGCTGTCGTGCGATGTGGATGATGAGAAGAGGGAGCGTGTGCGGCAGCTCGAGCTGTACGACCAGGCCCCGAGCAAGTGGCTGCACCAGTTTATCTGCATAGGAGCGAAGCTGTTCGGGGAGCAGATGGAGGACTATTTTCGTGCCGTGCACACCTTGATCTACTACATGGCGGTACGGCGAAAGCGGGTGGAGCAGCGCTGCCAGTACTTGCGCAACCGCGCTGCGCAAGAGGGCACAGGGGGTGTCGATGCGCCGCTCTCTGACGCTGCCGCGCGGGCCTTCTCATATACTTCCCGCGTCAGCTGCGAGATGGCGGTAACAGCGGCACACGAGGACGGCGCCGCCGCCTCTGCCAGCGAAGAAGAGGTGAAAAATATGGAAAGCTGCGATGATAATGACGAGGAGGATGATGGGGAAGAGTTAGAGGGCTTTTACATTTCGAGAGAGGTGAAGCAGAGCATACGTGTGGGGCTGCCGGACAACGCCTTTCGCCTGCGCGACAGCATCCATAATTTCTTCTTCTCGTGCTACGCGTCCGTCATCATCCAAGGCTCCGTGTCGGTGGCGCAGATCAAGCAGGCCGCCGCCGAGGTTGTGCGCATCTGCCGCTGTGTGCTGACATGGCCACGCTACCCGCTGAACTTGCGGGCACAGTGGGCGGACGACCGGGAGGATCAGCTCCGGCAGTTTCTTAGCAAGTGGCTGGGGGAGGCGAACGGGCATCTGGTGACACTCATGATGGTGCCTCCGGAGGCGCCGGCAACGGTGGGGCGTCGCACAGGCGCACGGGGCGAAGTGGACGGTGACAACTCCACCATGGCACGGTCGTCGCTGTCTGCGGTAGATGCGGAAAGCATCATGGCTGACGATGGCAACTCCCGGCATGAAGACGACGACGACAGCGAAGATGAGGGCAGTGGGGCCGCCGTCGGCCCTAACAGCGCCAACGTGCCGCAGCAGAAGGTGTTTCTGGGGCCACAAACTCGCGGCGAGGACGCCATCGCGATGGCGTACGAGTTTGTGCGGAGCCCGGCGCCGCACAGCACACCTCTTGCACGCTTGGTGGCGGACACGGTGCCAGGGAAGAGTGTGGGCACGCTGCTTCCGTGCATCGAGCAGCCGGAGCGCCGTACCTTCAACGACGGGTTCTGCCGCCTGGCACCCTCTCTGTCGCAGAAGGAGCTCGAGCTGATCACGGAGCTGATGCAGCTGCCGCTCACGGAGATGCCAGTTGTGAATGAAGATGACAAGGGCAATCATGACCAGCGTTCGTTGCATGCGGCAGAGAAGGCGATCGTGAGGCACTGGGCATCGCCGACCTACGACCCGCGCGGGGGTGAGCTGACGGTGCTTATCAACCCCACAAACGCGTTTCGCCTGCAACTCAGCAACCCGATCGTCTTCTCCCTCGGCGGCGTGCAATGTGACATGTGCTGCGTGACAGAGCGTCGCGTCAGCTTCCAAGCCGTGCTCGACAGCGGCGTGCGCAGCGAGGTGGTGCTGGAGTACGAGGGCTGCATCGGGTACGATGTATGCGTTGCATGCAGCTACTACTACTACAAGAGCAGCGAGATGCGGCTGCTGCGCGCAGTGCACCCCAACCCGCATCTGCGCGCTCCGTTTGCCTTTGGTCGCTTCTCCAAGGCAAGAGTGCACTCCGTGCGCGCGTCCGCCTGCGAAGAGAGCGAGGGTGGTATGACGGTGGAGGTGGTCATGGGCGTTTCACCGTACGGCGTGATGCCCGTCGGCTGGGTCCTTCCTGTAGATCGGCTGGCCGAGCTGAGCGCTGCGTGCCCGATGCTCGCCGCGGAGACGGAGCTGACCGCCGACGTGCACGCGACTCTGCCTGTGCCTCCACAGGACTGGAAACAGCGCTGCTCCATCGCCAATATCAGCAGCCTCTTGACGGAGACGGACGGGCGTTGCGACACTGCCGCCGCGATGGCAAGTCGGCATGCGCTTGCGGCTGGCATGGCGGATGACCACCTGATCGAGGAAGCGGACGTGTGCCCGATTTGCCTCCAGCTGCTGCACAGTCCGCTGCCGGTGCTGCGCACCCTCTGTGGCCATTGCTTCCATGTTGAGTGCATCGGCTCGCATTACCACTACAAGCCCGCTGTTGTAGACGGCGAGGTCAACGAGAACAACGGCTGCCCCGTGTGCCGGTGCAGCGAGTACATGCCACCTCTCACGGACGCAGATGCGATGGTGAGGACGAACGTGTACAAGCTCATGCTGCGGGTGCCGGCTGACGAGGTCGCCAAGGGGCGCGGCGCGCGGGCGCGGGAGTGGGGCGGCGGCTGTGCCATTGCAGTGGGGACCATTTTGACAGACGACGGCGCGTACCACAATGCCACAAATATCGCGTCCTGTGAGGCTTTCTACGGCGTGATGCCGGGTTTTGCCTTTACCCGACACGCCACGGCCGGGGCAAGGGCGATGGAGGCGGCCTCCCCTGCCGTGCCTTGAAGGGGCAGCGGTGGAATGGTGGTATTGGTGGTGGCAGCAGCAGCAGCAGCATGTGTGCTTCACAGCCACAATAACACGTTAATATATATATATATATATATGGACAACAAAACAAGCCAAGCGGCGGGAAGTAAGACCGGCGAGATGGAGAGAAGGGCACGCAGATGCGCGATGAGGGCATGTGTGCCTTTCTGGGCACGGTTGCCCTTGTACGTATTTCCCGCCGGCTTCTCTCTGTTTCACACACACACACACGCACGCACGCACAGACTCTTCCTCTCCTCTCTGCCTCGCCCAACCTCTGTGCATTCTTTGCGTTTCGCGCATCGTACTTTCCCGCCCCATTCGGGTGCACTTGCACCCGAATGGGGCGATGGCAGAGAAGGCGCAACACGGGCGTGGCATCGTGGATGTCGAGGCACGGAAGTCGTTCTCGAGAAAGGGACCTGAAAGGGGCGGGCGGGTGCAGAAAACAAAGGCCCACAGACCACTGACAAAATACGGCGGCCTTGTCTTTTCCTGTTCTACCGCCTTCTTTCAGCGGTGCAGCCCGCACGCGTGCTCGTCGGTGGTGCGTAGATGCACCGATGAATCGACCAGTAAGTAGCCAAAGGCGGCCCTCACTCCCTTTCGTCGTCGTCGTCTCTCTGCTGACTTTGCGTGTGTGCATCCTTGCCGCTCTGCTTATCGGAGTGGCGGGTACGGTCCACGCGCAGTGTGTCATCATCTTCGTCGTCAGCGCCTACCAGCAGACGAGCTATCCCCCGTTTCCATCAACCGTTGAACGTTTTTTTTCTGCAGCATACTCGGCCCTCTGATGACGGGGGAGGGAGGGGGCCACACCGCCCAGTGCGCGACCTCACAGGGTCCGGCGCACCCCCCGCTCTCTCTCTCCTTGTGGGAGAAAGCCCGGCGGTCCCGCCCCTGCCCTATCCCCAGCCAAACGCCGAGCCGCTCCTCTGGTGGCCACAGGGCCAAGCACCGACGACGCGCGGGGGCCAGAGCGGTGCACGGCGGCTGATGCCGGCGGTCCGGTCGTGGATGGCGCGGCGTCGGGGCGACCTGCGACCGCGAGCACGCCTGTGCCGCCGACATGACGAGCCGAGTGCCAGCGTGGCTCGAAGGCATCTGTCACCCGGCCCTCGCTGCCCACTGGTGGAGGGAGCCTGCGCCACCGCGAGGGGGGTGCGCCAGGGGCGGTGGCCGGCATGACGGGGGCGGCTGTGAGGCGGCCTGCGGGGTGGGGTGTGGGTGGAGTCCGATGCCGAGGCCGTGCTCTCAGATGGCTGAGCCGGCGCATTGCTGTGCCGGCGTGTGTCTAGGGCTGCGCCGCGCCACGCGCCGGGGGGCCTGTGGCAGGGCTGCGGAGCCTCGAGGGCGGAGGTGGACCTCGCGTTGTCTGGCAGAGGAGTGGACTCACATTGGAATAGACGAAAGAATGTCACTCGCCCTGTTGCACGCCCACACGCACCCTCATCTCTTACTGTTCTAGAAACAATGTCCGCTTTTTCCACCCGTATCTCCTTTCTCTGCCCCCTTGGGGTCGCCTACACACACATGTATACATGTATATGTATATGTATGTATATATGTATGTATATATGTATATGTATGTATATGTGTATATATGTATATATGTATGTATATATATATATGTATATGTATGTATGTATATGTATGTATATATGTATATATGTATATATGTATATATGTATATATGTATATATGTATATATGTATATATGTATATATGTATATGTATGTATATGTATATATGTATATATGTATATATGTATGTATATATGTATATGTATATATGTATATGTATATGTATATATGTGTATATGTATGTATGTGTATGTATATGTATATATATGTATATGTATATATATATGTATATGTGTGTCTGTGTGTGTTTGCAGACTGCCCTCATACGCAAAACGCGATACCGAGCGTGAAGCAGTCTCGTTGCCACCATCACCACCAGCACAGCATCCGCAGCACAGCACTGTGAAAGGGCCTGTGAGTCTCAAAAAGCACCGTTTTCCTCCCTCCCGCAGCACACGGCACGGAAAGGCAATCCACAACGACGACGAGCGTAGGAGGAAGAAGGCTGAAGCATCCTCTCTGCTGTGCCGTGGTGTGCTGTCGCGTGAAGCGCCGCTGTTGCGTCGTATTGATTTCTTGCCGGTGTCGCCGCAACGCAACTCAAAGAAAAAAAGCAAAAATAAAGACGAAGATAGGAGGAGGAAGAAGCGAAATCGGAGCACTCGTTCACGTTCTCTGCGCAGTGTGTGTTGCAAGTCTCCAAAGACCTCAGACCGTGTGCCAACGTGTGCGCATATTCGATAGTTGCACATACACATCCTCCGTGCGTCATCGCCACCGCACAGCCCCCCTCCCATCCCCCGGGTACATCCGAACAACGAAGGACGCCACAAACAACAACACGGGGAAAACGAAAAAGGGAACTGCACACTGACGAGGCGAAGCGATTTCTCTCACTCCCTTATTCTTTTTGTTATATATATATATATGTGTGTGTAGCATGTGTTGCTGCTTTCGGAGGTACACGCACAGCTGTTAGCTCGTCACACACACCTCTCCAACCGTTCTCCATCTCCAGTTCCCCCCTCCCCCCTCCCCCCAAACACAGACGCCTGAATAGAGGTTCATCTTCGTTTTTTTTTACTTGCTTGGCTCTTTGCCCTTCGCACTCACGCCGTCCCCCCCCCCCCCCCCACACACACACACACTTACAAACTCTATCGCTCACTCCGTCACTCTCTCTCTCTCACGCCGTCTTTCCCTGTTTTCGTTTCTTGTCTCACTGCTGGTCTCGTTGCATCGCTTTTTCTTCACTTGTGTGCGTGCGCGCACCGCTGGCACCCCCCTTCTTCCCCAGTTTGTTCTTTCCTTTCTTTGAGTGTTGTTGCTGCTGCTGCCGCTGTTAGCTTGTTGTTGTTGTTCTCTCTGGCGCGCTCTGAACTCGCCAGTTGTGCTCCCCCCTTTCTCCTGCTATCGCTGCTGCGGTGTCTTTCCTGCGTGCGGGTTTGAGTGTGTGTGTGTGCCCCAGAGTGTACGCTGAGCCTTCACTCTCCCCTTCTCCCGCCCAACCCATACACTCCCACACACACGCGCGCGCTGCACTAGGGTGAGGTAGCAGAAGTGTACGCATACAACGACACCAGTTTTCTCTTCAGCTTCGTTTTCGTTTTTTTTTCCTGCTTCGTGTGTACACTCCGGCTACACGCACGCACGCGTACACATTGAAAGTGTGCGCGTTGTATTTGTGTTCGCTACTGGTGTGCCGTAGGCGCCGCAGCCACAGCGGCGAGTGAGCGTTGAGATCGTCTTGCGTGTCTTCCGTGTGTCTCTCCCTCTGTTTCTCTCTCTTTGGTTTCTCCGCGTGCTTTCGGTATCTACGTGAGGGAGAGGTACAACGAACACTTTTCATTGAGTTCCTGCGTGTGGCACCCCAGCGCCCCTGGAGCACGTCCTTGCGAAGGTTGGGTCGGCCTTTGATACCATCGCACAGCGGCGCACCCCAGCCTCTCCCGACGTCTGCAGCACTCTTTACCTCATACACATCCGCGCCCGCACTTCTTGTCGGCGACGTTTTTTTTTTAGCTGATTTCTCTGTACAGTCGCTGTCGCGTTCTTTCTGTTTTAGTTTACCCCCTCTCTCTTTCCCGCACGCCTTCCTCCCCTCTCCCCTTCCCTCTGCCTGCTTCCCTCCCCCTTCTCAGTGGCACTCTACAGCCCGCGTTTCTTCGGTATTGTGTTGAGTGTGGGGGTGTTCGCCTCGACTGTATTATCCCCTCCTTTGTTTTTTTGCTGTTGTCTTGGCTAAACACGGACTTCTCCGACGTGTGCGCGCTTCTCGTCACCTTCCCTCCCCCCTTCTTCCCTGTCTGTGGGTCTGCCTCCTCTCGCACAAGCAGTAACGGCCTGCATGCAGCACCGGCATCACTGTGTGCCCCTCCCCCTCCCCTCCCCCACCCCAAACACTATTTAGCAACTAGATTGCGCTCCGTGGCGCTATAACTTGTATCTCTCTTCCACTTTCTTTTTCCTCTAACGAAAAACTCGACGCTGCTGTCGTGCGCGTGCGCGCCTGGTCTGGAAAGGAGGACAGGGGCCACCACATCGACAGCGCTCTTGCAGAGACGTACGACGGGTGCATAACAGTACACACTCGTACTGGTGCGCACATGCGTGTGTTCGTCGCCCATTGAAGGAAAGACAGTAAAGAGAAAGCTGCGAGAGAGTCTCATGCACAACTTCAGCATATCCTTGAACCAGGACGTGCGCGACGGCGGTCGCCTGCGTCCTCACCGTCACTGCAGCAGCAGCAGCCTCAGCTCGGGCACATCCGTGACGACGTCAGAAGAGGCGGATGTGAACGGCGTGATGCAGCACCTGGAGGCGGCGGCCGCCGCCGCAGCGGCGAACTCAGACGGCGCTTGCAGCCTGACTTGTTGCGTGTGCCCAGGAAAGCATAACAAAGAACTGCTCTCATGCAAGCCTGATGGCGTAGCGAGCGTGTACGACAACCCCGAAGAGGACCTCATCGACGGCGACGCTGGCGAGAGCGGCTCGCGAACCGGCGGCCTTTCGCGCGAGCGCACAGGCACCGACTTATTATCGGTCAAGTCTGCCGGCGCCTCTGTGCGGCGCGGAAACGACGAGGTGGACATGGCGGCGAAGGGCATCCCGCTCGAGGTGCGCCGCTTCCAGTGCACCAAGAGCATCCTCGCGTTCAAGGAAGCGACGAAGAACGACGCGACACCGGTGCCCGCAAAGTTGGTCGACTTCATCGTCTCCCTCACCTCGTCCAAGAACGGCTTGTGCACGGAAAAGGAAATGTGCGACTGGCTGGTGGCGCAGATGTGTGACCGCATGGAGACAGGGCAGGTGTGGGTGATTGGCAAGACATCGAACCTACTTTTCGCGCTGCTCTGGCGCGGCTCGCGCAACTTCATCGAGAGCGTGCACGCTAGCGGTGCATCGCTTTTTCAGTTGTCGCATCTCGCTGACGTGATCAGGCAAACTCCGCAGGGGAACATTAGCGGGGATCGGCTTCCAGGCTCACTGCAGCCCATCCAGCACGGCTCGGCAGGGTGTAAGTCAGCGCGCAGTCGAAGGAAGTCGCCGAACGCCGTCGGCAGTAATGGCGCTGTGAAGCCGTTGACGTACTGTTTCGTGGAGGAGCTGAAGATGAAGGGGATGTGCAGTTGCGGGGCGGCCTCGCGGCTCTCACATGGGAGCGAAACCCTTCCGGGGCCAATCGACGCCACCTTCGATATACCTGAAAGAGAGATATGCTTCTTCATTACCAACACGGCCTATATGGAGGCTCTCTGCGAGTATCGCTTCCGCCACCCGACGCTGGACCTGGTGCGCGGCGAGATCTTGTGCGACTCGGACGACTGCTCCGTCAGCGACTCCGCGGGCCCGGCCTCCGATTTCTCGTCGGGTCTCACGACTCCTGCGGCATGGAAGGAGTTGCTCGACGACACACTGGAGCTCATCAAGACGGTCGCCGCGACGGACCCGAGCATCTTGATCTGTCCGACTGGTGTGGCCATTGCAACGATACGGCTGCGCAATGTAGTCCTGCTCTATGAGGTGGCGTGCCGCGCTTTGGTGCGGCTGGTGCACTCCATCTTCACCTCCCTGCGCACGCTGGTGAACTCGGTGCAGACGAAGTCGGGGGCGCCACCGACGAGGACGCAGACCACCCGTGCTGAGCAGCCGCCAAGCGCCATCACAGGTAGTGGCTGCAGTGATAGCAGCCGCCTCGCAGACATCGGTGCAAGGGTAGATTTAACGCTTTCCCCGGAAGCCGCACTCGGCCTCGTGAACATGCACTACAGTGCCATGCACCAGTTCAACTGCGCTGTCCGCACCTTCAAGACTTACTGCGAGTCGGCCCAGCACGTGTCTGCGGAGATTTCGAAAAAGGCGACCGCAGCGCTGAAGCTGATACCAGAGGATGACTTTGCCGCGTTCCGTGAAACACTTAAGCAGTTCCAGGGAAACGGCTGTGCCAAGACGGTTGACGCATCACATACTGCTACGCAGCCATCGCCTCATCAGGCGGCCAACAGCAGCGGTGTGCTTTCACCCTCCACCGCCGGCGTGACGGAAGGGCAGGCAACGGAGATGTGCAGCCCGTTGTCCACCGCCGCGGTGGACGGTGCATCTTTGCCAACCCCGGCTACCTCTTCATTCGAGAGCGGCGCGCATTCCACCTCTCTCCTAGACGCGGGGGTGCGCGATGCCGTGCTGATGCTGTACGAGTTCAACAGCGCGCAGGAGAGAGAACAGCCACCCATGTGGAGTCGGCAGGTGGATGCGGTGAGCGCGCTCTTCGACGAAAAAGAGGCCGCCATTCTTCACCGGATCTTCCAAGATGGGCTGGATGGACTCTGGAGCCAGTGGCGCGACCTCACCAACAACGCCTTGGCCGCGGCCGAGAAGGCGCTCATGACGCCATGCGAGTCAACGTCCCCGGCGCCGAAGCGGGAAAACAGCGGTGTCCAGGGCTTCCTCTCCTCGGACGGCAGTGCGCCCGAGTCTGGCGGCCACCATGGTAGCTACGGTGATGCGACGCCCCGGAATCCTGCGCATGCTCTTCGCTCTCTGCCATCCGGGTTGCAGTGTTTGCAGGCGACCGGGTTCGGCTCTAGCGACGACAAGACGGACTTCGTCTCTCCCAGCGGCACCAGTGCGAACCACAGCAGCCTCAGCGTCGCCGGGGCGGAGAAGTCGGCGGAGCGGTCCATTGAGGCGCTCCTGCAGGAGGAAGATGTGGTGGTGATTTGCAACGAGGAGTGCTCGTGCAACGACACACTAAAGCTGATTGACCGTTTTCAGATCCTGATGGACGTCCCACTTGGCCAGGGCAGCTACGGCAAGGTGTTCCGCGCGTGGGACGAGGTGACCGGGTGCTACTTGGCTGCGAAGGAGCTGCCGCTGGACTCGTCCAAGGCCCACAGCGTCGCGGTGCGCGAGGTGCTGCAGGAGTACACGGTGCTGACGGAGCTGTCGCACCCGAACATTGTGCGTGTGGTTGCCTTCATGGTCATGAAGGAGACAGCGCGCATTTACATGGAGTGGATGCCGTCGGGCTCGCTGCAGGACGTGCTGCGCCATCACCCGCGCGGCGTGCTGCGGGAGAGCGTCGTGCGTCGCTACGCGCGCGATGTGGTCTCGGGGCTCGCCTATCTGCACTCGCGCGGCGTCATTCACCGCGACGTGAAGCCTGCGAACATGCTGCTCAGCTCCGACGGTACGGTGAAGCTGACCGACTTCGGCACCAGCCTCGTTCTCAGCGACAACAACCGCACACTGAAATCCAATGCACTCGCCGGGACGGCAGCGTACATGGCCCCCGAGTGCGTGCAGGGGACCTACTCGTCCGCGTCTGACATCTGGTCCTTTGGCTGCTCGGTGGTGCAGCTCATCACGGGCCACGTGCCGTGGTACAACGCTCAGACGGGCTCCTCACCGGAGCCCATCGCGCTGCTCTTCAAGATTGGATGCTTGGACGACACAACGCACCTCGAGCGACCGCATGATCCCCTGGTGACAACCGTAGCAGCCAAAAACATCGCTGCGGCGGCTTCTGCGAGTTTCGACGCCACTTTTTCGAACTCCAACACCGCGAGCATGACCGGGTCCTTCGCGTCGACTTCCTTAAAGTCCTTCAGGGCGGCGTTGCCAGCCACAACCGTGACGTCACAGCCGGAAATCAGCCAGGAGCTCATCCACATGCTCAACGCCATCTTCGTCGTGGACCGCAAAAAGCGGCCTTCTGCGAGGGAGCTCATGCACCACCCCTTCTTCAAGTTCATGTAAGCAGCGTGGTGCTCGGGACGGAAAGAGAGCAGATCCGAAAGACCTGCTCTTGATGCATGTCTGACCTGTGCCTGCTCTCGCACACGATCCCTTCTTTCCCCATCCCCAGCCATCGGCCCCCGCACGCTGTCTTCCTGTTGCCGCTGCCTCGTTGGCTGCTGCTTCTGCTGCTTGTGCTCCCGGATGACAGGAGGAGACGGTGAGCTGAGCAGGGGAGGGAGGGGGCCACACCGCCCCAGTGCGCGGCCTCACAGGGTCCGGCGCACCCCCCGCTCTCTCTCTCCTTGTGGGAGAAAGCCCGGCGGTCCCGCCCCTGCCCTATCCCCAGCCAAACGCCGAGCCGCTCCTCTGGTGGCCACAGGGCCAAGCACCGACGACGCGCGGGGGCCAGAGCGGTGCACGGCGGCTGATGCCGGCGGTCCGGTCGTGGATGGCGCGGCGTCGGGGCGACCTGCGACCGCGAGCACGCCTGTGCCGCCGACATGACGAGCCGAGTGCCAGCGTGGCTCGAAGGCATCTGTCACCCGGCCCTCGCTGCCCACTGGTGGAGGGAGCCTGCGCCACCGCGAGGGGGGTGCGCCAGGGGCGGTGGCCGGCATGACGGGGGCGGCTGTGAGGCGGCCTGCGGGGTGGGGTGTGGGTGGAGTCCGATGCCGAGGCCGTGCTCTCAGATGGCTGAGCCGGCGCATTGCTGTGCCGGCGTGTGTCTAGGGCTGCGCCGCGCCACGCGCCGGGGGGCCTGTGGCAGGGCTGTGGAGCCTCGAGGGCGGAGGTGAACCTCGCGTTGTCTGGCAGAGGAACGGGACTCATCCTGAGAGGGCAGCATCTGCGTTTTGGTCTTCTCGAGTGCTCAGACGAGCGTACGAACAGAGATGTGTCACGCGCCGCGCTTTCCAGCGCGACGCACAGCGCTACAGCGTGCTCTGTGCCGTGGTCGCTGCCTCTTCACGAGCTCTGCTGTCTCTGTGTGTGTGTGTGCAACCATTTACCGTCCCCCGCTCTCTTCCACCACTTGATCTGTAGATATATATATATATATAGAGAGAGAGAGAGAGAGGCTGTATTGATGCTCATCTTTTGTACGTCTTTTTTTAGTTTAGGTGTGGGAGGCACACACGCACAGCTGTCTCCGTCTGTGTGTGCGTGTGTATGTGCGTGCATCTTTCGCGTTCCTTCCACCAGCGTTGACTGGCTTCGCTTCCGCATTATCGTCTGCCTCTGCTTCTCGCGCACTAGCCCAACACTCTGTGCCCCCGTTTTTGTGTTTTACTGTTATCCACACCTCTGTGTTGTTCTCCCGTGCGTGCGCTCCGTTCGCTAGGGTGTGCATGGTGTGCAGCCCCGAAGGCATGCTGTTTCACTGCGCATGGATGCCTTACTGTTCGTGAAGAGGACCAAGGATGCGTGTGCACTCCTGAGCTAACGCCTTTTCTTGTTTCCCCGCTTTCCCTTTTCCTCTGCACTGCACTGCTGGTTTTTGCCCGTGGTCGTGCGTGTGGAACGTAGCGTCTCCGTGGAGTTCGCGCTGGGATCTGAATCTGTGATGATATGCTCCAGTAGTGCGCTTGCATGTTTGTGTGTTCCTTCGCTTGCCACATGTGTGGTTTTGTGGGCTGCTGTGTGGCCTTCTCGTGCGCGGGTAGGGCGGTGGTCGCTTGCGTTCTCTCGAAGGCATGCTAGGCCTCTCACTTATATCTGGTGTCTGCATCATTCGGTGCCGTTCTTCAGGACGGACGACACGGGAGACGCGCGCGCAGGTGCGTCCACCGACTCACCCACCGACGGGCCCACATGCATACATATCCGTATGCGATGACAGGTCTTCTTTTACTGCGACTTCTCCACTGTTTTAGTTTCCGCCGTCTCTCTTTTTTGTTGGTGTTTCAGGTCTGTCCGTTTTCGCGCGCATGGATTATGCGGAGGCGACGGAGGGAGGGGGGGGGGAACGATCGGCGGCGAAGGAACGTCTGTTCTCCCCGCTGCACATACACGCACACACGCACAGCTCTCTGCATGGCCGAACTCCCGAAGGCGCCGGTGTATCGCTGTGGGTCATCGCCATCGGCATCGCCGCGTCCTCTTTTTTTTTTTCGTCTAAGTGTTTCACTCGTGCCCTCCCTCTCCCCCTCCTCTTGCATGGTATAGGTTATTGTTGTTGTGCCTGTGCTCTCGTGTGCCCGAATACTTTTCGCTCTTTTCCTTCGCTTGTGCGTTATTTGTTGGATTTCGTTCCCTGCCGCGCACACGGACGCACTCTTTCATGTCTGTCTCTGTCTCTTCCTCTTCCTCTCTCATTTGTTATGCGTGCGCGGGCCTCCCGCCTCGTCGTCCTCCTTCCCCTCTTGCAGTGACGAGTCGGAAGCAGAGAGGAGCAACCTGAAGCGATCGGCAAGGGGAGGGTGACGCACACAGATGGCGTCGCCTGCCGACGGCGTCCGTGTACTCGAGCGTCTGCACCTCCCCTCTTCTCTTATCTTGAGTGTTGGTGCGCCCGCAGGCAAATCTGTAGGTGTTTAGATGTGAGCGCGTGTGCGCCTGAGGTGCCGCCTGTCAGTCTTGCATCTGCCAGCATGGACACGTTGCACAGACACCCGCACACGTGGATGGGGCACACGTACGCACGCACGCACGCTCCCCCTCCTCTCGTTTCTCTCTCCCCTTCTCTTGCTCTAGCTCCATCCACCCACCCAACAGTTACGCCCACCGCAGACACCACGCGCATCCCCTCTTCCTTCCGTTGCGTAGGCGCCACTATATATTTTTTTTTGGGTCTCCTGCTTCGTTTTTCTTTTATTACTCTCGGGCTACGTTTCTTCGTGCTGTGGTGCTGCCGCTCCCATCCACACACACACACACACACACACACGCACACACACACGCACACGCACACACACACACGTGCTCGAGGGACGCGACGATTTCCCCCCTCCACTTCCTCCTCCCCTCTTTCCCCCTCTTCTTTCGCCTGACACGAAATCCTGTTGATGCGTGTCGAATGAAAGCGCCGACTGGGCGACCAACAAAACCGTGCACCCGAATAGCAGGCCGTGATCGAAGCTTTACGAACACATGCTACGGCAACGAAACGGGTGTGGCTCATGCGCGGCGCGGAGATGGCCGTGAAGGAAGAGGGAGGAGGCATGAATGCCAAGAGGCAGCGTGTGCTGCGTGCGCGCAGGGTGTGGAGCCGCACGCATGCGCACATGCTCCTTCACAGACCGTCTTCCTCGCGCCTCCCTCGAGTGGCTCGTTCGCCGCGCACGCACGCACATGCGCGTGCTGGGCTGCAGCTCCTCGTATCCCCTCCTCTCTGCGGCTCTACCAGCTCGGCGCTGAATCGCCATGATCTTGAACGCCCTCGCACTCGCCTCTGCGGCTGTGCCGGAGTGTGTTCGCGTGGCATCTGCCCCCTCGCCCTCCCCTCCCTCCCCCTCTTGCTCCTGTTCCATTCCGTGTCTTCCACACGCGCATGATCACTCACCCCCGTTCCCCCGTTCCCACAAGGGCGCCACGCGACCGGTTACTACTTCCACCACTGCTGCTAAACACGCCCGACTGGAGGCGCGGCATGAAGGGGCAGAAGAGTACTGTACCACTGTCGGCACCACCATTATCACCACCCTCTATACTCGCATACACAGACCTTTTCCAGAAAGCACCACCGCTACGCCATGGCCGACGCAGCCCTGTATCATGAAGAGCTGCTCGACCTCGAGCAACAGGTCGAAGCACTTCCCCTCGACGTGCACGCACCACGCCAGCAGGCTACCGCCGGCGTTGGCAGCAGCAGTAGCAGCGGCGCAGGTAGAGGAGGGGGTGGGAACGTCAACTCTTCCTCTGCGCGTGCGGCGACGTTCGCTAAAGCGCAAGACATTCTACGGCGGCTGAATCGACTCCTGCAGCAGCTCCGAGTGGAGATGCGCCTGTTGGACGGTGAGGAGCGCGGCGTGTACGAAACACACGCAAGTGAGCATGCAAGGAAGATCGCGTCGCTGCGCGAGTGGGTGCAGCAGAGCAAAGAGCGTGCTGCCCAGAGCACTGCCGCATTCATGGCGGCTGCTACAGCTGCGTCGTCGTCTCAAGGCCAACGCAGCACCGGCGTGCACTGGCCGCCGCGCGAGGGAGACAGCGATGAAGCCGAAGGAGGGACGGCCCGGTGATGTCGAACCGTGCGGAGGCTCGCCAGGCGGCGACGCGCATCAACGAGGTGCAGCACAGCACCCTGCAGTCTCTTGGGCGCTCGGAGAAGCTGCTGAACGAGACTGAGACGCTCGGACACGAGGCAGCCACGACGCTGCGGGCGCAGACGGAGCAGATCAAGCAAACCACTGTCGAGCTGGACGAGATGCGCTCCGAGCTCGGGCGTGCGAGCACGGAGTTGAAGTGTTTTATGCGCCGCATGGCTCGTGACAGGTTGATCATCTGCTTTGTGATCGCCATTGTGGTGTGCATCATAATTACTGTGGTGTTGGCGGTGCTCAAGCACAAGTGGCGGTGAAGGAGGCGGAGGGGGATCAGGGGGAGGGGGAGGGAAGCGCACAACGAGCTGGTTCGCTTGTGTGCATGCCAATCTTCACTTGAAGGTTCTCGCTGCGCAGCTGTGCAGTGCCTCCGCGTGCTTCTCATGCATTTACTCTCGTGCACTCGTTGCGGACTGTCTGCCGCCCACACCTCCCCAACGTCCTCCACATTTCTGTGTGTGTGCCGGTGCGTGCGCTTGTGCACGCGTGCGGTTGCTCGTCTCTATGCACCGCCTCCAGCAGAGCCGAAGCTGTTCAAGGCCTCCACCGCGCCGCTTTAGTTTCACGGAGGTGTGCACCCGTCTCTCATTCTCTATGATTGCTGCTGTCGTTGTGTAGGTGCGCGTGATGAGCGCCCTCTTCGAGCACACGTGCACGTATCCAAAGGAAAGGCCCCCCCCCTCCCCCGCACGCCCGGACGCCCGCATGGTGTGTGTGTGTGTGCGCGTGTGATGGCGTGGCTCTGCAGGGCGAACGGTAAGGCGTGTATGTTGCCCTTATGTTCTCGTCATTATGAGGCATGTGGCGCGACTTTCCAGGATGGGAAGTAAGTTGAACATCATCAAGCGGCGTCGCGCATCGTCGCTGAACGCGCAACGCAGCCTCTTTTTTTTTTTGGGTTCGGAATCGGGAGAGGTGATCCCTGCCCCTCATCCTCCACTCGCACATCATCACGCCACTTCACGCTCCGCCCCCCTCCCCCTCTCTCGCTTCTCCACATCTGCACGTACACGTACGCACACGGCCGTCAGCTACTCGGCCGATCTGCGCAGGCACTGGCGCCAGTCGAAACAAAGTAAGGCCACATAGAACACCATTAAGAACGCGACTGCAACGGTGTCGCCCTTCGTTTCCCACCCCATCTACCCGTGCGCGTCCGAGGAGGCAGCGAGAAGGTGTCAGTTGCGGGACGCTCCCGTTCGCTGTCACGGCGGCACCGGCACACGCTCGTTGACTGTTGCATCCGCCAGGGAGCGCGGGTGGGTGGCGGAGGCGGGCGGGGGTCTGCGGCGACGAACACTTCACATCTTTTCTACCTTTTGCCTTTTTTTTCTGTGTGTGTGCCCTGGCTTAGACACAAGCACCGCCGTAGCGTACTTGACACTTGCTCCGCCCCAACCTGGTGCACGCACCCACACCTGCAATGGGCCAAGCCGCCTCCTACGCGGAGTCTTCGGTGCAGCGAGCCTTACTGCGCTTGAAGGAGGAGGAGCAGGCAGACGAGGACGAGCTGCTGTGCGCCTGCGGCTATAGGCGAGCGTCGCTGGCGCCCAGCACGGAGGAATCGGCCGCAGTCGCCGCACGGTCATCGCAGGATGCAGAGCAGTCCGGGTCATTGCCATTGTCAGCAACTCGCTCAGCGGATGTGCAGCTTCCGCCGCCGCCCGAGGCCCTCGGACCGCTGGTCTCGCTGACACCTGAGTACTACACGCTTGATGAGCTGCGCCACGTGTTGCAATACCTGCCAGATCCGCTATGGGTGAGCCTCTACCGCGTCTCGCTGCTTTACATGCTGGACAACGACCGCGATGGCCGCATCAACTCTACCGACATCAGCTTCTTCATGGACTGGGGCATCAAGACGGTGGGTCGCGATGTCCTGCCGGACCAGCTCGCAGAGGTGCTGCAAACATACGCGGCGCTGCATTGCTGGCACTGCTGCCTTCACGTCGGCGAACGCATCGAGTCTATGAAAGCCGCAGCCGCAGCGCCGCCACAGCCTGGCCATGGCGGCAACACTGGCGCTGGCGGGGCGGGGCGCACACGTCGACATCACATTTCGTCGCCCAGCGCCGTCGGCCCTTTGCCACTGCATCAGCACCATGAGCAGCACCACAGCCAGAGCGTGCCCTCCTTCATGCTGTTGCACTTCCGCGAGGCCTTTCTGAACGCACCGGCTGGTGGGCCCGTGCCACTTCCCGGCAAGATGGACATCACGGCCACAAAGTCTAATGAGAGCACTCTGTCGCCGACGCAGAGCTCCCCGTCGCTTGCGTCGTCCCCGTCGGTGTTCTTTCAACCCATCACGGACAACGTTCGCCACGCCGCGGCGGTGCACTTTGCGGAGTGGATGCTTCGGCTTGTGCAGCACCAGGAGCGGGACCGTCGGCACGAGCGGCAGCGCTTCGAGCGTCGCGTGCGCAGCGTGGCAACCGCTGCCGACGTGAGGCTTGGTGGCACCGCCCGCCTGCGCCACTCGTCGTACGTAGCTCAACAGTCGCTGCGGCTACGCTTGTCGGCTACTTTGCTCCCCACTGAGGCCGCTAGCGCAGACGCGTCGGCCGACGGCGACGATTTGGTTGTGTCCGTGTCACGGAATAACACGCCAGGACAGCATCGATCAATGCCGTGTGCCACCCTGAACGCAGATGCCGGTGCGGTGGCAGCGTCGTGGGATGCGGAGGACGGAGCTCCGGAGTTGGAGGTGGTGGCCCCGGCGCCGTCACTGCAGTTGGCCACATCGCTCCCCTTCAGCAAGAGTCCCACGGTGACGTTGAGGTCAAGGCCCCCCTATTCCCACAGCACGCCCGCCACGTCGCTGACTTGCGTAAAGACGCCGCAGCAGCCATCGTCGCTCTCAAGCAGCGTGGCGCCGCTTAGCGTTCCGATCGCGTTAGGTGGTGGTAACGGCTCCCCTAAAGGCACTTCATCGCCGCTACTGTCTAGCGCCATCGGAGCGCCCCCCACTTCAGCTGGTAGTCTTCCCGACGTCCGCAGGAGGACCGCTGTTGGTGGCGCGCTCATTACAGACACTTTACCGCTGCATCAACCTTCGCGGCAGCACCCGTCAGCGGTGGCGCCCACCACGTGGTCGAAGTCCCTCGGTAGACCTCCGTGTGCTGCCTGCTTGAACATGGCCGTCTCGCCCGAGGACTTGACTGCTGGCGCGAGCGCAAGCGCGAACGGGGCCGGCGCCCTCGAAGGGGACTTAAACGGCAGCGACTTCAGTAACGTCAACGGATGGGTCAGCGCCTCGTCAATAGCCTCGGTAACTGGTGCCGGTGGCGCTGCTGCTGCGGCTACAGCGCCGAGTGGTGGCTCCGCGGCGTCTTTATTAGCACATCAGGTGAGTGTGCTGCTGATGGATGCGGAGGTGTTCTACGCAGAGCTGGAGGCGAACGGGTGGTGCACGATCGGGGCGGTGGAGGAGGTGTACCTGGACTTTGCCGTTGAGGAGTCTTACTGCTTGCCCTTCTGGTCCTTCTGCCGGTTGCTCAACAAGGCGTCCGCGGACGAGGTGCAGGCGGCGCTGGAGCTGCCCACAGACCAGGCAGTGGCGGTGCTTACGAGCGCAGTTGCAGTGGAGGAGTGCAGGCAAGCGGCAGCGGTTCGGCAGCTGCAGCGGCACGCCGCGATGCAGTGCGATGGAGGGCACGGTAACGGCAACCACTGTTACAGCAGTTCCCGTGGTGATGGCTGGGCGCGCAACCTGCAGGTGATTCCTATGTTTGTGGTGTCCGAGTACACGTTTGTGGCGTTCGTCGCAGCGTTCATACACGCCTACTGGGCGATGCTGGGGAGCATGGGTGTCGACCCCGTGATCTAGTCGACCTCAGCGACCCCCATCCCTCCCCCACCGGTGTGTTTCGCCTCGGGTGGCCTTCATGCATGCTGAAAGAAGCGCCACAAACTTCGAAGAAAGTTCGGACAGTCCGCAGAGAGGGCTAGATGCGAAGGGCTGGTGCCAGGTATAGTGGGCGCGCGAAGAGCAGCTCTTTATCGCCCGCACGCGTCGACGACACGCTGACGGTTACGTTCCCCCACCCCCGCCTCTCTCTGCTGTCTGGTGTGCGCAAGGGTGTGCTTGCGCTATGCTGCCATTGCTTGTGTGAGTGTTTCCCCTGTTCATCTTGTTAAGTATTTCTTCACGGTGCCTGCGTGCCCCCTCTGCCCCTGCCCCCCTCCGCCGGTCCAAATCCATTACCCGGCACTGCCCTTCGAACGACTCTCTGCGTTACAGCAGGCGCGCGAGGAGGCAGAGATGGGAAAGAGGCGGGCCGCGTCACACCCACGCACCCGCTCACAAGCGGCGCATGCTTTCTTGCTGTTTCCTTTTTTCCTCTCAGGATGAGTCCACTCCTCTGCCAGACAACGCGAAGTCCACCTCCGCCCTCGAGGCTCCACAGCCCTGCCACAGGCCCCCCGGCGCGTGGCGCGGCGCAGCCCTAGACACACGCCGGCACAGCAATGCGCCGGCTCAGCCATCTGAGAGCACGGCCTCGGCATCGGACTCCACCCACACCCCACCCCGCAGGCCGCCTCACAGCCGCCCCCGTCATGCCGGCCACCGCCCCTGGCGCACCCCCCTCGCGGTGGCGCAGGCTCCCTCCACCAGTGGGCAGCGAGGGCCGGGTGACAGATGCCTTCGAGCCACGCTGGCACTCGGCTCGTCATGTCGGCGGCACAGGCGTGCTCGCGGTCGCAGGTCGCCCCGACGCCGCGCCATCCACGACCGGACCGCCGGCATCAGCCGCCGTGCACCGCTCTGGCCCCCGCGCGTCGTCGGTGCTTGGCCCTGTGGCCACCAGAGGAGCGGCTCGGCGTTTGGCTGGGGATAGGGCAGGGGCGGGACCGCCGGGCTTTCTCCCACAAGGAGAGAGAGAGCGGGGGGTGCGCCGGACCCTGTGAGGCCGCGCACTGGGGCGGTGTGGCCCCCTCCCTCCCCTGCTCAGCTCACCGTCTCCGTCATAATGGGGCTGACGCACCGGACGAAAAACCGAGAAGACGAGCCATTGGTGAATTCACCGCGCATGCCGCACTCAGCTTGCGTGTGTGGGCACGGTCTCACTGCGTGTGCTTGCTGGTGCGCATGGCAGCGCGCGATGCTCGCGCATGCTGTTCTCCATTAAAAAAAAACGGGCCTGGGACTTCAGCTCTCCCCCCTTCCCGCTCTCTGTGAACTTTTCATACTGGCGTTTTTGTGCGATGTCCGAGCGAGCGGTGGCTGTCGCGGATGCGCACGGCAGACGCACTCGTCGCCGAGAACCGCCACAACAGCAGAACAACCCTAACAAACCCCTACGAGGAAGGAAAGAAAACGCGAATGCCCGCCATCAAGTGGTCTTCACCGGTGGTGCGGAATGAGCTCATGTCCCTGACGAGGCTGCCGGTGGAGATGCAGCGGGCGGCGGCGGCGGCTGTCGCGGCGCACAACAACGCCTACTCTCCTTACTCGAACTTTTCCGTTGGCGCCGCCCTTCTCCACGACGACGGCAGCGTCACGGCCGGCTGCAATTACGAAAACTGCACGCTGCAATCATGCTGTGCCGAGCGCTGTGCCATTGTGCGAGCCAACGTGGAGGGTCACCGGCGCGCCAACGCTGTGGCTGTGTACGGCCGCAGCTACGGCGCCGCCACCCTGACAAACCCCCCTCCGGCCAACGCTCTTTGCCCTCCGTGCGGCCTGTGCCGACAGCTGCTGGTCGAGGTGGCCGACCTCTCCCAGAACTTTGAGGAGTTCATGGTGGTTCTCGTCGCGCTTGATGCCCAGCGAGCGAAGGTGGTGCGGCTGGCAGATCTCGTGCCGGCGAAGTTTGGCCCGGCTGACATCGGCATGGACGTAACGCGGCTGGGCTGCCACCCCTCTGCATAGCTGCGGTGTGGAGTACTCCCGAGGGCGAAGGAGGTGGCGCCGCCCCTTTGCCACCACAGAACCTCTCGGCGTTGGCTCAGCAGCGGCTCGCCCTATTTTCTCGATGGCTCATCTGCGGCCAGCGCGTGCTCCTGCAGTTTGCCCCCCCCCCCCCCCCACACACCACACCCCCCCCCACACACCCACACACACCCACGTGTGAGAGCCGGAGAAGGAGCGACGCTTGCGGGAAGGTAAAGAGGAAAAAAAAAACTGCTGCCACAAAACAGGATGGCTAGTACGCACTGAGAGAGAGGAAAAAAAAAGTAAGGGCAAGGTAGGCGCCGCTACGTCTCTGTTCAGAAGCGCCCCACACGCGCTCCCTCTCGCCGGCTCCCTCGAGCAGGTTCTTCGTACTCGCCTAGTACCCTCCTGTGCACAGTGGCTTGATGAGGAGTGATCCGGTCGCCCTTTTATTGCAATGCCAACGTCGTGCGCACGCCACTGCCTTCACAGAGGGCCTGGCGAGAGGAGGGAGGGGGAACGCGATCCCACCTCTTGCGCCCGTCTGATTTCTTTCCTCCGCCGAGGTTGTTGTCCAGCTGAGGATGCCTTTCCATCTCTCTCTCCTTTTCGCCCGTCTTGTCTCTCAACGTTTTTGCGTTCGGCCTCCGCTGCATCCGTCACGGCTCGCTCTGCAACGCACGCGTGCGTCGACGGAGCTGCGCAGCGTACGCTCACCACCCGCCAGCGCGCAGAAAAACAAAACAAAGAGCGAAGGGGAGGCGTTCCGCAGGCACGCACAACGGCACCGAGCTACTGCGGCCGCCGCACCTTCACGCGCGAAGCGAGCCATGAGCGAGCCGCAGCAGCCAGAGGTGGCCCCTGCAATGCCAGTGGCGTCTGAGCACACCGTCACCTGTGGTGTCGCGGCGTCGTTGCCAGAGAAACCGGCGCTGGTGGCGATGCCCGCCCCGGAACCTACCGCTCGCCCGCCCATTACGACGGAGAAGGGCGTCTGCCCAGTGAAGGAGCAGTACTTGCGTCCAGCCCCAGCGCGCGTCAGCCTCGATGCGGAGGGCCGTACGCGCGGCATGAACAAGGGCGCCGCGCGCGAGCACTCAGGGTTTGTGCAGGGCACGCAGCGTCCCGCGTGGGAGGGAGAGCAAAATTTCTTTCTTGGGCCGACGCTGCAGCAGATCAAGAGGGTCGTTCGTGAAGCGAAGCAGCGGCAGCCCAAGCAGCGGCAGCAGGGGCGAGAGCATCAACAGAGCCCCGAGAGCAAGGAAGGCGCTGCCCCCGCTGACGCCATCACGACGGAGACATCCGAAAAGACATCAGCAGCGACAGCCGCCGAGGCGAGTGAGCTCCTCCCGGTAATTGGGCAGAAGCGTGAGCGCAGTTCCTCGGCCGAGGAGGCACCCATAACAGAAGCACCCACACCGGACGCGACCACGAAGTTGAGCAGCGATGAGCCGACGGCTCGCCCCACACAGACAGAGGAGAGCCTTCGCGAGGTGATTGCGCGCCATTCAAGCTCGCGCGGTCTATTCGCCGAGAAGCTGGTACTGGCGCCACTGACCACGGTCGGCAATCTGCCCTTCCGTCGCATCTGCAAGTCGTTCGGTGCGGACGTCACGCTGAGCGAGATGGCTGTGGTCTTCAACCTGAATCGGCTGCAGAAGAGCGAGTGGTCGCTGCTGCGCCGGCACGAGAGTGAGGACATCTTCGGCATCCAGCTGGCTGTCTCTCGCCCGCAGGAGGCGGCGACCTTTGCGCAGGCGCTGGAGGCGTCCGGCTTCTCATACGACTTCCTCGATATCAATTGTGGCTGCCCGGTGGAGAAGATTGTGAAGTCCGGCTGCGGCTGCGGGCTTTGGCAGCGCACAGGACGGCTGCGCGATGTCGTGGAGAGCCTGGCGATTCACCAGAGCCGCCCTGTGGCGATTAAGTGTCGCATCGGCCTCGACGAGGACACGCCGACGCTGCATCAGCAAATCCACCGGTACTCGACGTGGGGGGCTGCAGCGGTGACGGTGCACGGCCGCTCGCGCAAGCAGCGCTACACCAAGTTCGCCAACTGGGACTACGTGGACCAATGCGCGCAGCTCACCTCGCTGCCTGTGATTGGCAACGGCGACATCATGTCCCTGGAGGACGTACTCGAACACCGGGAGCGGCAGCCGCACATTACCTCACACATGATCGGCCGCGGCGCCCTCATCAAGCCGTGGCTGTTTGACGAGATCAAGAGCGGCCAGGTGAAGGACATCAGCAGCTCGGAGCGGCTGGACATGTTGAGGAAATTCTGTGCATACGGGATGGCCCACTGGGGGGCGGACGAGCGCGGTGTCATGACAACGCGGCGCTTCCTGTGTGAATGGCTGTCGTTTCTTCATCGCTATGTACCAGTTGGGCTGCTGGAGCGGCTGCCCCAGCGCATCAACGAGCGTCCGCCGTTCTACGAAGGTCGCGATGAGTTGGAGACGCTCATGTCCAGCGATAGCGTGAAGGACTGGATGCGCATAAGTGAGCTGCTGCTTGGGCCTGTCGAGAAGCAGTTCCGCTTCACTCCGAAGCACAAGAGCAACAGCTACACAAATGCGGCGGAGTTGGACGGCAGCATGGATGTAGAAGGCTAAAGTTAATCGCGCGTGTCGCCCTCCCCGCCATCAGTGTGCTCTTTGCCTGTTCACAAAACTGTGGCGCTGCGTGGCGCTATGGCCGCGGCAACCTCCTAACAAAACCCTCCGGCAGAAACGAACACGACGCGCTATAGGGGATGATGGCCCCTCCCTCCCTCCCCCCCGCCGCCTGCCTGTCCCGCCTTTTCTTCGCGGCGCTTCCCTCACGGCTGCCCCCGTTCCCCTGCTCCCGGAATCGCCGTCTGTCTTCCCCCTTCCCCTTTTCCTGCTTGGCCCCCCCCGCGCCGGGGTTCGCGTCTCGGCGTCCTTTCGGAGCGGCGCGGGGCCCGCTCTTCCCGCCGGGGGTGGCCGGGCCTTCCCCGCCTTCCCCCATGGGCAGGAGGTGAGGGGGGGGGGCGGGCGCTGGCGGCCTCCGGGGCGGCGCAAGCTTCCCGGGGGCCGCCAAAGGGGCGCGCCCCCGGCGCGGGCCGGGGGCTTCGGCCGTTTGCCGGGGGGTTGGTGTTCCTTGCCAAAGGCGTTTGCCTTTTGGGGGGAATGGGCGATTGTAACTGAGACATTTGCAGGCTTCGCCGGCATCTTCCAGCTTCAGTGCAGAACAGTCGTAAGCTATCAAGAGGTCGTGCTCGCTTGTCCCCCCTCGATCAACTCACTCTCTGAACGATCACTTCTCATGACGCGCTAAGTCAACAGCAAAGTCTTTGACCTCTGTCGCTGCACTTTCCCGTCAGGGGAGCAGGAAGTTTGATTCCGGCTGCCTTTCTCAGCTCTGGTAGCACACTGCACTTACTTCTGCACACCTTTCTTTTCTCTCTGTACCTGCCTCCTTTGGTTTCTACTTGGTAGTTTCCTCCCTGTCGAAGTACTCAGCTGCCCTTTCGCACATCGACACACCTCTTGCAGAAGCGCCTTTTTCCCTCTAGCCAAGTTCTCCCAGTGCAATGGACTCGGAGGAAAGCAACGTTTCCACAGACCTAAACCTGGCCCACGAGGTGGTATCTGCCAGGCACACGGAGCTCTGCAGATGTGAGAGAATACCGCGCGAGGAAAGCGCCTGCAGTGCAGAGCTACAGAGCAGTGCAAACGACAGCGTCACAGCTGACACAAAGATAAAAAGGCTGGAGGGCGAGCTGATCGCAACCAAGAAAATGCTGTGGGCAGCCGAGGATATTATTATTGATGAACGCATACTTGCAGCAAAACTAGAGCGGTCACCCCTGCTGCCTGAACCCAGTCTCCTGCTTTCCCTTTCACTTTTTTTCAACTTTTGCGCTGTCACTGGAGTCTGTTGTCTACTCCTGCGGCGCATGTCACACCGACTAGATTGAACCGCTCCTCTGCACTTCTGCGCCTTGCTTCCCGTTGCTGCGAAACTGTGTTGCTTTGGGAAGCCGTATCCTTGTTTGGCTTGCATGTTGCCTTGCAGTTCCTCGCGGCTAGGACTGGTGCAAACGGCAAGCAGTGGCGCTGTCTTCAAAAAAAAAGTGAAAATAGTAGAACATTGTTCTTGGCCTTGCTTAGACTGCCTTGAACTCTTCATACCACATTTCTATCTGTTGCCTGTTTGTACCGCTTCTACTCCCTAAACCTGCAACGCCTCAGGTGTGCTCACGTGCGCAGGGACGAAAACAAATCCTTCGTGACAGTTTTGGCTTTCCATGTGCATGTGCACCTAAAGCTGCGTGATGATAGCGGTTTGTCTGCCCTTTTTACACTGGCTCGTGGCTTGCGCTGAGGCACAACTCTGTGAGCAGAGGAGCCAAGCGTGTCGCTCTCTGCAGGACAGACTAGCCGTAGTATGCTTCAAGTCCCTTCAACGCCACAGTTAACGGTGGCTCTTCCCAGCCTTTCCTGCATGTTTCTCGTCCTTGTCCTTTGCTCGCATCTTCTGCCTCTGCCTTTTATAGACCCTCCCCTACGAGATCCTCCAGCAAGCCCCACTCAAATTCAAACACAGCCCAATTTCCCTTTTAAGGGTTTCTCGTGCGCTACACACACAGGGAAATATCAGTGTGTGCAGCCGAACGCGACAAAAAACATGCCTCGTACCATCAAGTGCATCCTCTGCGCCGTGGCGCTTGTTGCTGCTTTTGCCGCAGCGCTGGCGATTACGATGACAGTCAGGGAGAAGGTGCCAAACGGCCTCTACTGCGGCAACTACGCGAGTGGTCTTGTGTTGGGCAATTTGACTGTAAAGTACGATCCACATTTGTTTGATTTGGTCTTGAGGGGACTGGGCATGAACCTTAAGTGCAAGAATGAGGTGTTTACATACGATCCCAAGTCGCACGTGTTGACGGCGGTTTCTGCCAAAGACCCTTCTGATTGCATTGGCTCAGTCATCGCGGCAAGCGGTTTGAATTTGACTGTAACCTATAAGCCTACCACTGACGTCATCGTCCTCGATTTTGGCATTGCGAAGATTGACTGCAAGAAGTGCTCCGCCTTGTCTTACGTCCAGCCTGCTTTGTGATGCTTGCTTTCCTCTCTTCTAGAATATGCTCCTTCTGTTTTTTTTTTTCGCCGTTTCTTCTCCGCACAAATTAACCAAGGAGACCCTTTTTTTCCAACAAGTGAGTGAGTGAACGATGCTTATTTCTTGATGCTTGCTTGTTGCTAGTGAGACTGAAACAAAAAGAAACAAGCGCCAAGCTCTCTGTAATGAGGAATGGAAAGCGGCTCGGTCAACCACCACGTAAGCGGCTGGTTTTCGTGTAGAGCTGGCGCCGGTTGACGAAAGGGCGATGCATGCCCTTTGCTGGATCTTTCGCTTAAAGATCCTTTCATCAGCTGGGTCACTTCTCAAAGAGAAAAGAATGATGCTGATTCACTCGTGGATGATGCACATGGAGAATGCGATGCCTTGAACACATGTTGCCTTCTCTGTTTTTCCTTGCCACCTTCACCTCGGTGCGTCGCTGCCGGCCGCGGAAAACGCGAAACCAAAGTGATGGGGCTTGCAGAGCTTTGTGCTCTGCAACTCCTTTTCTCACTCAAGCTCTTTTGATGGAATGCTTTCTTCTCTGCTGTGAGGTTGTGGCTGCGGGTTCCTATCGTTAGTGACCTGTAATCAATCTACTGCACAGGTGACTCGTCAAGTATTCCTCGCCCTTTGGCGTGCTCGTTTCGCCACTCCGGCGCACTTCTTCTCAACCGTGTGCTGGGGCCATCATATCAAGAGGCCAACACCTCCATCTGCTTTTTTTTTTTTGCTCTGATGATGGTCATCGGCGCTTTGCATTTATTTCTGGAGATCTCCGTCGCATTCCTTTTGCGACAATGGATCGATGCCCTTGGCGTCGAAGATCAACGCGAACCGTGAACTCAAGCGCATAGCTGCCGAGAATCGCCATTTGTATGCTCGACTGCTGAGCAATATTGAAGCACAGAGCTCATCGCGGCGTGTTGCCGCTCCTTGCACCGGCCTTTATGTCAGCCGCACTCCACCAAATCGGAAGTACCTTTTCACCGGCAAAGGTGAAGGACACAACTCTCTGTACCAGACGTCCGTTTGCATTCCGCTCCATCACCGATGCCGTTTGACGGTGGCCGAGGCGAGCGCCGCATCAAGGGAAGAGGCGGAGCTTGGCGCGATTATCGATGCGCTGGCTATTGCTCCCTCATCGACGGAGTGGGCAAGGATCATGCGGGTGCTCGATTCCGATCTATTCGTTTCGTTCGCAGCGCTTTTGACCAGCCTGAACGCCCACGCACTCGTGCGAGTGGTACGTGCGCAGCGTGCGCGAGCTGGTTCCGCTACTTTGCGCGCGCCATCTGCACTGGAAACTCGACCGCAGTTCCGTGCCACAGTGGCCGCGGAGCTGGCGTCCATCGATGATGCTGAAACTGTCTCAAGAAATCAGAGCGATAAAATTGCTGCCGGGAATGCGCCCCTGAGGAGGGGCAGTGCTGTTGACCCCCAAGCGCAAACTCTTCAGAGCCGGCAGCACGCGCGCCATTATGATGTTGGCGTAGCAGGCGACTGGGCACCGAGCGCACGTGACGCAATAAAGCTGGCTCTTTTCAAGTCTCTCGATGTCTTGCAAGATCATGCAGTGGATGAGTGGCGAGAAGCCGGCCGAGAAGGTGCGCTGCTGTTGAATGAGTTGGCATGCGGGGGCTGCTGCACGAGTGAAATGGACGTTTGCGTTCTGAATTCGGCTTTGCGCTGCGGAAGCGTCTCCCTGAATCTGTCATGCACTGCTGTTGCTGAAGACGTGGTCTTGCGCTTTCGGTGCGTTGCAGGTTCTGACAGCATTAGCGTCACTACGACGTCTGTGGAGCGCGCACCCAAGGAAAGCCATACGAGGCCCAGTTGTGTACCACCAGGGAGTGTTAAAGAGAGCGGCGTCGTGGCTGCGAGCTCGGCTCCTTCAGGGGAAGCCGCTGGTCTGGTGGTGTCCGACGAAATATGTTTGCCCTTTCCGATTTCAGCGGTCACGGTCCGGCGCCCTTTTGTCGACGAAGACGCTTGCAGAGGCAGACCGGCGCTCAAGGAGCTGCGATGGCCGCGCCAATGCATGACTGGTGCTACTCTGCTGCTTTTGGCGGCTGCCAAAGCGTCGCTGTACCGCAGTGCCACGTCCACGCGCGGCGCCTTGATGTTGGACTCCAACGCTGTCCTTGAAGGGGTGTCCACTGCCTCAGTGCGCTGCAAATCACCAGTCGCGTCGGCGTTTGAGTGGCCTCGCGCACCATTCTTTTCCACCTTTTGTGACTCTGCGGCGCTGCAGCGGGGGCTCTTCTCACATGGTGAGCCGTGGAGCGTAGAATCGAATACTGCGCAAGATACCACTGGCTCGCTAGCACAAAATCAGTGGCACTGCCCCGACGTGGTCGCGATGATCGCTTCTGTGCGTGCAGCTCTCCGTCTTCCCGTGCGAAGCTATCCACAAATCACGTTCGAGCAAACAGCGTTGCATGATCCGGCGCGCCGTATGCAGGAGCTTGCTCAAGGCCTGTACGGGGATGTGGATGTTTCGACAAGGGTGCATGTATGCTGGGAGACCCCTCGGGACTGCTTCGTAGCATGTGCCGTGAGTGACCCTGCGCTGCACCACCGAAATGCGATTCAGTCTGGTTCCGAGGCATCATCCCGTGCATGGCTCTCGTGCGCAGATACCGGTTACCCTCGCGGGCCTCTTCTCCTCTTGGTTGCTGCTGTCTGCTCCTTGTACGACCAGGTCGTTAGCCGTGTCGCCACTGCCGCTGCAGAGTGCTATCCAATGGTCCCTGTAAAGAATTCCTTTGCGCGTGGCGGGCTGGACTTCCTCCTTTTTTCGTGGTTTGAGGCGTCGCCGCAGGTGCGCTGCTTCACCATCGGCACCACTCCACCAAGCTATGCGCAGCAGCCGAGGTCGGAGGCGACCCCGCTCCTCAACGGGTCGACACACCACGAGCTTGGCCCTTCAATGACGCGCGCGATGCTCTTCTACGACGTACTGGGACAACGCGTGCTGTTTGCGGAAACGCACGCCACCAACGCAGTGGACGCTGTGGCGCGCATGGATTTTCTCTCGGTGGAGCAGAATTTTCCTAGGCAAGACTTGTACGCACCACCCTCTATGGTGGCGCAGCGACCATTTCGGTCGGTGTCACGGCAGCGCCGGTGGCAGCGCTTTCGTCAGCTGCTGGAGCGCTCCTTGCAGCGGAGCATCGCAGCCGCCGACGGCACGGGGGCTGACCACTTAGCGAGGACTAGCCAATGTGCAGGACATCAGGCGCACGACCGAACGGTGGTGGCCGCAGCTGTGCGCGCGTGCATCGGGGCTTGCGCGTCAGAGGCAGGCGCGTTATGGACAGTGTTGCAGGTTGTTGCGAAAGTCGCCGCAGCACATGCGGGTGCCGCTGCGGAGAGCGGCGGCATCAACGGTGAAGGGGGTGTACATGCCCGTCAGCTTCTGTCTGCGCGCCTCTTGGAAGACGCTTGTCCGACTGCTGAGCCGTTTGCAGGAGAGGCGGGCGGTGAAGCAGATCGAGGGTGGTGGACGGGCGGCCACGATGTCACGTGGAACTGCCGACCTCTAGGCAAAGAGGCAGCCCCGCCTCGTGCTGGTGTGATGGAGGCGCAACTGTGCATGGGAGCTTCGTTCGGCGCTGCTGCCATGACCGACGGGAAGCAGGCGGCGGTGGCGAGTGTGGAAGTCATTATCTTGCGGTGCCGCGTAGACGCGGTGCGAAGCAGCGCGAGCGAGGTGACCGAGGCCGAGTGGTTGTGCGAGAAACGTGTGACTGAGCCCCCCTCGCTTTGCTGCTTCGGCACCGTCACCTTAACGACTGCACAGGCGGTCTCAGGCATCTTTCCTGCTCTGGCGTTGCTGTGTCGCCGGGCACTTGAGTACATCTATTCGGAAGCCCGCTACGCACCGCTAGCGTCGATCCTCCCACCCATGAGCGACGTTCTTGCGTGGTGCGCAGCAGCGGCACCAATGTTTGCCGGCACAGGAGGCGGCTACCTTCCGTACGAGCCGCGCTTCTACGCGGCTCCCAAGCTGCTCGGTGAGCTGCTGCAAGGTGCTGCGGGGAAGTACAGGTGCAGCTACAGCATTCCACCCCCGCGTGACCGTGTCACGAGTGCCGCATCTGGTACTGACTGGGGCGAGGGGTGCGCAGAGGTGGAGAGGGAGAGAGGAGAGGCAGCGCAGCCGTCGACGATTTTTTACACCTCAAAGCCCATTCACGTAGATATGGCGGCCAACGAGTACGCAACGCGGGGGCAGCATGGCAGTTGCCTCGCCAAACCACCTGCCGTGGCATGCACGCTTTACCTTGAGAGCCTGCTGGGGAATGGGGCGTCTCCGTCAGTGCCTGCTGTCTCGCCGACGTGTCCTGCTCCGGTGGCGATTCCGTTTGTTCTGGGACATGGCGTGGGCCGGACGAAGCGGGAGGCATGGCGATCAGCTGCTTGGCAGGCAGTGCGCCTCCAGTTTCCTGCGGTGTTGGCACAGCTGGAGGCGTACCGCGATGTGTCGGAGTTGTTGCAGCGGCCAGCGCAGCTGAACCAGCTTGTGCGCAGCAGCGGGCTGGATCGGAGCAGCGTCTGGGGTGGAGTTGCACCTGTTGTTTACAAGCTGAACTTTGACTGCTCGGTGCTCCTCCCTTCCTCCGTAAGAAATGCAGCGACAGAGGTGGCTGCTTCTGCGTCAGTTCAGGCAGTGCGCCAGTCGCAGTGCGGGGTGACAGCCGTAAGGACAGACGGCTCCAAGCTGTGCGTCGTCCCCGGCTGCACAGCCACTGCTGCCTCTTCAGGGGAGGCCTACACAGCCGCCGTCGCCGTCGTTCTCCGTGCGGTGCGTGGCGTTGCGCAGGAGGCGGCAGCACACATGACAGGAGCCACCATGGGGACCACAGCGAGTCGGACGGCATGGGCAGCTCTGTCGCCCTCGTCTCCCGGCTCTGTTAGCGGCGCGGCCTGCAGCCCGGACTTGGGCCCCTACGCGGCGTGGCGTGACACGACGCACTATGGGAAGAGCACTTGGCACGCCTACGCGGGGGCGCTGAGCGCTTACCTCGACACGGATGTGGTGGTTCATCTCGTCGCCGCAGAGGATGTCAGCGTCGACGAGTGGGGCTCGCTGTCGCGTGGGGCGGGAAGCAGGAGGAGGCTCAGCCGCCGGGTGATGCTGTCAAAGGTGCAGGTGCGCATGCGCGACGGGGGTATTGGAGCCGCTACCGCGGCTGGTAACGCTCCCCTCGGTTTCGCCGACCAGCAACCTCGGGCATCTCGCAGGATCACCTCCTTTGGGGCATTCTCTGTTGCTGCAGGTAGCGGTGCCGTCGACGCCAGTGTCGGTGACGGTGCGGACGGCATCGTGTTTGAATGCACGGCTGCTTCTCTCCTTGCTCGTCGCTGGTCGCCGCTTGACACCGGGGCGAACGGCACGCGTGCCGGTGCGGTCGCTGCAGCGGCACCACCACCCAGTGAGCACCCTTCCCGCCTTCTGCAGGAGATCACCCGGTGGCTCAGTGACATAACACAGCAGTGTGGGCTGCCGCTTGCGGTGCGTGAGGAGCTACGAGGACTCTTGTGCGCCCGCGCCTGTGACTTGGCGCGCATTCAAGACAGCTATCGATCGACGCCTGCGGAACGGGTGGAGGCGTTGTTGATGCGGTGGGTGGGGCGCCGCGCACAGGTGCGCATTCGCCGCATAAACTCCAGTGTGGTCGCGTATCCGTCTTTGGCGAATCAGATGGTGTGGGTGGCGGAGGCTTTAGTAGAGATTCAAGCGGGGCACCGGCGTCCAGGCTCGCGATCTTCTTTGCATGCTGGCTTATCTCTGGATGGCAACGCTCTACCACTGCTAGAGCAAGACGGTGAACTCAAGTCATGTGCAGGCACAAGGGAGCATCTCGATCTTCCTTGGGTGGCGGCGCGCGCTGTCGGCGCCACGGGCAACGAGGCCGCCAGGCAGCTATATCGACACGTTTGCGATGCGCTCCGCGATTTGGTGGAAACGGAGCCGTCCCCACGATCCGTGGAGAAGCGGCGGCGGCAATGAGAGAGAGCGGAGGCGTTGCACTACGATCGTTGTCGCGTGAACTTGCCGTTGGTGCTTCAGCGTGAGTGAGGAGCACTGCTTCTTATCCTTGTCTCCCATCAAGCGCGCTTCGTCCGCGCGCCGTTGTGAGCTGCACCAGTCTGCACTGGAGGACGAGGCATCAGTCAAGAACGGAGAGCGGAAAAAAAAGCAAGCGCATCCGCACATCACAGAGCACACCTATATCTGCCGCTCGGTGCTGCAAGGCTCTGAACGGGTACTCCTCGCGCGGCTCGAAGTCGACGAGGCTGCACTCGCTACCGGCAGCCGCTCTGAAGACGACGCAAGTCCTGCAGTTTGCTTCGTCGCGGCAACTGCCTACAGAGGTGGGAAGAGGGGGGGGGGCAATGGTTTCTCTCGTGTCCGACGTCCACCTCTTCATGGCGGACAGTCCCTGAACATGTCTCCCTCCCTCTGCCTGCCCGTCTCCCTCGCCATCTTCCTCTCGCTTATCTTTTTTCTGCTCTTGGGAACTCGATGATGGGGGGCCGGAGGGGGCCTCCTCTTGTTGCACCGCCGCGGGTACTTTTCGCATACACTCAGACAGCGACAGACACACCGATGTCAAGGCGGCAGCCACCGCAGGCAGCAGCCATGGGCGCCGGTGATAAGGGCCGCCGCCATGCTACTCCACCCACTAAAGCCGGTGCCTCTCGGTTTAACGTGGTCTTCAGCCGGAGCAGCGGCTCTCGCCAGCAGCGGGCGAGGCGGGAGGGTGCGCTTTCCGTCGCCCACGACGTCTCCTACCTGTACGACAAGGACAACAGGGCGTGCGTGCTGCGGTGCAAAGCAGTGGGGCAGGCGCCGAACAAGATCTTCACGTGCATGCAGCGCGCACACCGTGGGGCGGACTGGGTGGTGGGCACAGAGCTGAACCTGTGCGGGTTCGACATACTCGTGGAGGAGGTCATGGAGCTTCACTGTATTCCGTACGAGGAGGCTGTGGACGCCGCAGACAACAGCTCAGAGGCTGGCGCTGGCGGTGACCTCATAACCTTCTGTGGTAACGGCGCTCATACCGCCTCCGCGGCATCCTCTGCGCAGACCCTCTCCACCGCTGCTTCTGTAGACCCTGGGAGAGGGCACACAACTCACGCAAAGCCGCGCTTTTCTCTTCTGCCGCGCCTGAATCCTCTGCACGTCGTCACGGCTACGCCGCCACGGGCTACGCACGACAACGGCCCTTCATCACCGACGCCGTTGGAGGATGAGGAGGCGCCGTCAATTTATGCTTCGCAGAAGTGGCCTACACTGAAAACGGATTCGGTGTCTGTGGGTGCTGCTCTCACTGCATACCACCCGACGGACCCGCCACCGACAGCACCTCGAGACGAGCGTGGCGTCGACGGCAGTGTGTACCCAGATTCTTGCCCTCCTCACGAACGTCGGCAGCGCCGGCGGCGTCGCTCAGTCGCGTCCCTGGCACGGGAGCTGGAGCGGTGCTATCCTGAGTATTTTTGAGGGCGTCCTTTCCGCACTGCCGCCCGCCCCCTCCCTCCCCCCACCTACGTCCATCACGCGAGTGGGGGAGTGCCTGTGCCCGGGCCGACGTTTTCGCCTCTGCTTGTTTTGTTCTCTGCGCAACGCTGCTTCACCCCTGGTGTGTGTCGATCTCTCTGCTCTTCTTTGCCGCTGCTGCCACTCTGTGAAGAGAGCTGCGCCAGACTGGCAGGATGCACTCAAGCAACTGCTGCAGCACAAGGCGTCAGGAGTACGCGAGAAATCAAGAAAAACGAAATTAGATGTGAGCCATCCACCTCTTCACCGTCGCTTTTCCATGTGACGACGTGCATGTGCGTTGTGTGTGTGCGTGTCGCGGTGTTGAGCACCTGAGCATCATCCCTGATGGTCGTGTTGGTGTTGGTGGTGGTGGTGGGGAGGCGTTGGGTACTATCCAGTCACCATCTCTGCGTCTACGGTATTGGATATCCTTCTTCGTAGTAGTGCCGCATCTTCCATCTTGTGTTGCTATTGGTGGTCGCACAAACACACACGCACACACGCACGCACACACGCACATGCATGAATGCTGGTGACGCCATGATGCTGCTTCTTACATCTTCTTTCCACCACCACGACTCTTTCTTTTTTATTCGCCGTTTAGGGCGCCGATGCAACGGCCGTCACGTCGTCCACGAAATCTTCTGCCCCCTCCCCTCTTCTCTCCGTTACAACAACTTTCCACACGCACACCCCGCACGTGCGTAGAAAAAAACTAGGTTGTGCGGGACCCCGTTGCACCGGAACGCAACGGTGCTACGCTCGTTATCGAGTCGCCGCTCACTGACCACACGCGCGCACGCACGCACAGAAAAGAGGGAAAACGACGAAGAAGGTCGGGGTCGCGAGTGTTGGTTGGGCAGTGCGTTTGTGGTGGTGATGTGCACGTTCGCCGCTGCAGGCATCCACCCCCCCCCCTTCACTGCCGGTGTTGCGGTCGCTGCCTGTTGTGCCTTGTCGTTTTTTTGTTTCGCTTCTCGTGCCCAAAGTCTGGCGTACCCCCTTCTTCGCCCGACCCACACGCCCAAGGCGTCGTACGTGTGTGCATGTGCCCCTCCTCCTTTCTCTTCCTCTCTGGTCCCTCGTTGCTTTTTTTTTTCTCCATGTGTTACTCCCTCTTGCTCTCTGGCCGCTAGAGTAGATCTTAGTGATCCCCGAACACATACATAGGCACACGCACGCGCACACGCTTGCACTCATCAGCTGCGGTTATGCATGCCGGCCTTCGATTCTCTGCCGCAGCTCCCCGCCATCTCTCCCTCTCTCACATTCGCTCTCCGCCCCATTCCTGCCGACTAGGCGGAGGGGGACGGTGTGCGAGTAGAAGCGATGAACGCCTACTTCTTTAGTCACCACATGCCCCCGCCGCCTACACCGGCACCGCTGGTGCGGACGGCTGCCATCGCTGCAGGAGTACAGCGTCAGGGGCCGCGTCAGTCGAAACAACGACAGACACCTCTACCCCTCAGTGAATATGTGAGAGGGCCGTACAGGAAAGAAGACGAGCGATGTAGTGGCGTCAATGAAAAGGCGGCGACGCAGCCATATTACGACGTTGGCGACGCGGCGATGTGCAACGCCGCCACGCCGCGGGCTGCATTGCGTGCCGGGCCGGCTGCCATAGGCTTGAAACCTCGTCCCAATGCCACCCATACATCGTCCAGTCTCCCGTCAACTTCGCCTGCCGAGTCTCCTGTCGCAGCACCGCCGCACCGCACCGTGCCGTGCCTCGTCTTATTCAGTCCACAAGGCCCCCGCCCGCTGGAGGGGCTCAAGACGGTCACCCTGGAGCGTCCCGGCAACGTTGCTGCGGCTGTACCCCGCGGAGGATATCTGCGAGCTCGCGGGGCGTCCCTCAACCGACTATCCGCAGGCGGCCCTCCTTCTCTATCTGCATCTGCAGCGGTAGCATCCAGTAGGGCAGCCAGGCAGCGCAATGCGAAGCACGCAGCAGCGTCCGCCGCTGCGCGAGCGTCCCACCAGTCTTCTAGCGGGATTCGCTGCGTCTACGACCGTGACACACGCTCGCAGCTGTTGCACATTATTCCGGGGACGGAGGTTGACTTTTCCTCGTGCATGCGACTGCCGGCGCTCGCCGTGACACCCACACCAGCGTCGGGGACGGCTGCCACGCCTCTGCTGTTCGCGGCCACTGCCGTGCACACCATTGTGGTGGTGCAGTTTTGCGTAGCAGCTCCTACCCTGTCAACCGCTGAGCGACATCAGGCGGGTGCATCGCGGCCGCAGCTGCCGGGGTCACCGATCCCGCCACCCGGCAGCTTTTACATCGAGCTCGTCCTCCGCACCGGCACTTCCTCCGATAGTGCTCGAGGAAGGAGCAGCACCAACGGTGGGGGCAGTAGCGGCAGCAGTGGTGGGTACCGGCTGCGCTTCACCAACACCGGGCACGCCGTACAGCGACACACTCACCACACGAAGATACCCCTGCAGTGTGTGCGCACCGCGCAGTGGGTGCAGCTCTTCGTGGACCTCGAGGCGCTTCTGCAGTCTTGCAAGGCAGCCGGCGCTGTGGTGGCAGGCGGGACTCATTGTCGATTGCAGCAGCTGCGTATCGGCTCGGGCGGCAGCGCTGCCAGCACAGGTGGAGTTTACGTGCGCCGCATCATCGCCGGCCACGGGCTCCCACTTCCTCACCCCGCCATGGACCATCTCGTCACTGCGGATGGGGTGCCGGGCACGGTGCCTCTCATGTCCACGCCGATCGGCGGCGCGCAGGAGATCGCCAGGGACGCCGATGGAGAGGGGCACAGCGATCGACGAGGCTCCGGAACACTGCAGCAGCGCAGCAGCGGCAGCGGAAGTTGCTGGGTTCCACCAGAGGCTCTGCGTCTTCCAGCCGAGGCGGGGGAGAGCCTCTGCGTGTTTGTGCGAACGGGAGACGAGCATATCCTGAGCGAGGCGCCTGCCTTGCTGACCCCCGCAGAAGAACCGTCACGAGAGGGCGAGGCGCATACGAGAGACAGCGACAACAGCGTCGAGGCGACGCAGGTGCGGTTGAAGGCGAACAACTGTGCCGGCGACGCTGGCAGAAGCGCCGTAGAGTGGGCTGGGGACGCGACACAGGACACCGCAAGGCGGCGGGCAGCACAGGCAGTCACAGCAGCCGCCAGCAAGCCCCTTACCTTACCGTTGTCTGCCACTCTACCGCCGCACCAGCTACAGCGCCGTCAGCCGAACCCCGATCAGCAACAGAGCCCCGCCTTGTTGAATTCGTACCCTCACCAACCTGAGAGCGAGGCCGCAGCAGCACGCGTATGCAAGAGGCAGCCGGAACCGTCGAAGGTGGTGCACCACACAGCCCTAGAGCTGTTAAGAATGCGTGATCATCAGCAGCAGTCACAGCCTCAGCCTGCACATCAGTTCCCCGGCTCTGGAGCCGCAGCGCACGCGCCGACTTCAGCTGCCCCTCTGTCGCCTTCTTTTCCATCCTCCGCCTCTCCCTGGTCTTCTCCGGTTGACGCGGCGTCTCTCTCGGCCTCCGACGACGCAGAAATGTTCGTTGTCCGCGAGGTGTCGGCCGCCGAGCAGCTCGCTCCCGCCACACCGCCGCAGTACCCAGCGAATCAGCTCATGACGGGCAAGCCTCCTCTGCGTTGCACACCGTCGCAGCCGCCGGTTGCCAACAAGGCAACGCATCACGCGCTGAATGCAGGACACACGGGTGAGGGGGTGGTGCAGCAAGTGGGGGAGGATGTCGCGATAGAGGACGCAGGCCAGGAGGGCTTCTCGGCACCCGCAGCCGTGGGAGCGACGGGCCTTCTCTTTTCTACGACTAGCAGCGCCACGACGACTACCGCCACAACCTCAGAAACTTCAGTCTTATCCGTTGTGTCCTACTCCTCTGCTGTGGAGTTGATGGATGCGATGAGCGAGCGGGTGCGTCGCATCCACATGGTGCTGGCGGGGGTGGAAGAGGAGGCTGCCGCTGCTGCTGCCGCTGCTGCCGCTGCTGCCTCCATCTTTGCCCAGCCGCTCGGCAGGTGCCCACCGTCGCGCCACGTGACGCCGCCGCCTACGGCGCAAGGTGCTCGACCGGCCGTCAGCACTCTGACACCGACAGTGCCGCCACTTTTGGCACCACCGCCACCACTCACAGGCGCTGCTGCAACCCATTCCTCCCAGTCGCCTCCGTCTGCTCCTGGCCCAACGGCTCCTGCTGAGCTCATGGAGGCAGTCGTGGGTGGCACGCCGCGCGATGCGGTGGTCGCCACAGCGGCCGTACCCAGCCTGCCGCCAGCGTCACCAGCGGCTGCGATGGCGACGCAAACATGCGACAGTATGGCGCGTGTCGCAGTCGCAGAGTGTGCGGCGACAGCATCAGCCGCCCCGGACGACACGGATGCTATTCTCGAGCTGTGGAGTTCAGCAGAGAGGCCGCTCTGCTTGCCAGCTTCGTTGCAGCGACCAGCGACCGCCGCTGCCAAGCGTGCCCCACTGGCGGAGCGGCTACGTGCGCACCAGGCCTCTCTCTCCTCGTCTTCCTCGGCCGCTTCTTTTTCCCTCGTCGACGGTGGTGACAACGATGGCGTCGGTGACGCTCCTTCAGCCGCGATACCTCCGCCGACAAGCGCTGCCACCTCCTGGACGTTCCACTCGGTCTCCCTGACTCCGCAGACGCCTTCAATGCTGAGGGTACCCACCACTTCCGGGGCTGTAGGCGAGGCGCTGCCACGTGCTGGCGGTGCTTCCTCAAGCTACACGGCTGGTGCGGAGAAGGGTGAGGGGGCTCCACTGCTGCGGCAGGCACCGCGGCCTTTGAGCGAATCGCAAACCCCAGCTCCAGAGGTAGTGGCGGCTGTGATGCCACACTCGAAGTCGTCATCTGGCCAAGTTACAAAGGCAGTTGTGTGGCGCCGTCCCGTCCCCGTGCGTGGCCATTCCCCGTCCGTCGGCGACGCTACTCAGCGCGCGTTGCAGGATGAAGTTCGACTCACGGGCACCCCACTGCCGGGGCGGGTACGTGCTCCTGGAGCGGAGAGCGGTGGTGCAGGACGCCTAGCGACTTGGTCCGCCAGGCAGAACGCCGGTCCCACCTCCTCGGGTATGCACACCCCCCTCTCGGCCACCGTCGCTAGTAAATTGGGCGTTGCACCACAACAGGAGAGCCGTCAGGGCTTCATCGAGGGGGCACAGCTCTGCGTAGGCGCGCAGGCCCCTCCCCCGCCTCCGAGCGGCCGCAGCTTCAGTACTGCCAGCAGCTTTCAAATGTGGCTGCCGTCCTCCTCAATGCCCACGCCGTCAGCGAGTCGTGGCCGTTACCCCTCCACGATCACGCCGTTCAGCGGCGGTCGTGATCGACACTGCGATCCTTTCTCTGACTCCTCCTCCGGCGCTGGCGGTGGTCCGCGACCGCCTCAGATCGGCATCGCAGCTGCATACCTCTCTGCGCATCCACCTATGCCACATCCGTCCGTCGTGCACATGCCCCAGGCCGCTGCTGCAGCGACATTACCCACTTACAATGCTGGGGCAGCGGTGGGGCCAACGCGACTCGCTCAGCAGCAGACGCTCGGCTTTCCCGCAGCCGCTTCGACTCGTGACCCACCGCGGCAGGCACCCGTTTCTCATCATGAAGCTCCTCCAAACGACGTGCCGCTCTCCGCAAAGCTCGGCAACGGGGAGGGCCGGTACATGTACGACTGCGTACTGCAGTGCTACCTGGATCTGGAGACGAACGCTTTTGTGGACAAGACGTAAGCCCTTGTACGGACTTGGAGTGGGGAGGTGCCCCTCGCGGCGGCACTTGTTGTGAGGAGCGTCTGTCGGATCCACCCGTCCCCCTCTCTCTCTCCTTCCCTTCCGTGCCTCTGTGTTCGAAGTCCCTCGCCAGCGTACACTGCTGAATGCGGTGCTCTACGGAGAGCACCCTCGCATCCTTTCACGCGGGGCATAAGCGAACACGCCGCCCCCTCCCGCCCGCACCACTCCACGTGCCCCCGTGCCCCTGTATAATTGTGTGCCTTGTGTGCATCTGCCTGTCTGCGTACGCGCGGCCACACCGCCCCAGTGCGCGGCCTCACAGGGTCCGGCGCACCCCCCGCTCTCTCTCTCCTTGTGGGAGAAAGCCCGGCGGTCCCGCCCCTGCCCTATCCCCAGCCAAACGCCGAGCCGCTCCTCTGGTGGCCACAGGGCCAAGCACCGACGACGCGCGGGGGCCAGAGCGGTGCACGGCGGCTGATGCCGGCGGTCCGGTCGTGGATGGCGCGGCGTCGGGGCGACCTGCGACCGCGAGCACGCCTGTGCCGCCGACATGACGAGCCGAGTGCCAGCGTGGCTCGAAGGCATCTGTCACCCGGCCCTCGCTGCCCACTGGTGGAGGGAGCCTGCGCCACCGCGAGGGGGGTGCGCCAGGGGCGGTGGCCGGCATGACGGGGGCGGCTGTGAGGCGGCCTGCGGGGTGGGGTGTGGGTGGAGTCCGATGCCGAGGCCGTGCTCTCAGATGGCTGAGCCGGCGCATTGCTGTGCCGGCGTGTGTCTAGGGCTGCGCCGCGCCACGCGCCGGGGGGCCTGTGGCAGGGCTGTGGAGCCTCGAGGGCGGAGGTGGACTTCGCGTTGTCTGGCAGAGGAGGGACTCACATTGGAATAGAAGAAATGCGACCGACGTGTGGCCTTCCTACACATTGCTTCCGCGGCTCTCTCGGTCCTCCGTGGGATTCCACCTCTCTCTCTCTGTTGGCCCCCTATCTGCTCCTCTTCTCATGATGCTCTCGACGGCTTGGCCAAAGTGCATGGCCGCCTCCATTCCACACGCACACACCACACACGCACACACGCAGGACCTCACCATCGCGCATCTTCCCTTCCGGGCGTCGTCCTCTCGTGCACATATTTGTTTCGCCGCATCGTTGGCGGTGGCCGCTGCTGTCATCGGCCTGCAAATGCCGTCGGCGCACAGGCATCGTCGACCGAAGACGGCCAGCGTTACAGTCCCTGAAAAGTCCAAGAAGCACGTGCAAGGCACAGCAGACGAATCCTCGACGGGCACCAAGGCTCGGGGTGTGCAGCCGCTACCGGTGGCGGCAGCGCGAGCCTGGACTCGGCGAAAGGGTCGAAAGGCGTGCCAGCGCCGGTGGCGGTGCTCATGCGGGCGCTCGGGCTGGCTGTTGAGGCAAGTGACGGCACTGGCGACAAGGACGAGCGCGACTCGGCGTTGCTGACTAGCAGCCTAAGGTGCGACCCGTCTCGCAGCATGGAGGTGGAGGTAGAGACGAGACAGGGGTACGTCTACACAGGCAAGCTGGTGCACATTGATGACCACTACAACGTTATGCTGAACGAGGCGTTGGTGCAACGAGCCCGCAGTTTTGATGTGGAGCGGGCGGTACTGCGCGAGAAGTCGCAGCGGGAGGCACGGCTCATCGCAAGCAGTCTCCAAGGCGTGGTGGCAGAGGATGCAGACGTGATGCAGAGCACTAGTGAGCTGATGCCGCGACCTCGCTACATCGGTGCCACGTACATCCGAAGCAACAACATCTTCCTCATGCGCTTCGTTGACGCGGCAGGTGGCACCGGCACAGCAGCTGCTTCTGCGGCTTCCTCCAACTCCGCGTTGGGGCAGCTCAAGAGTGGCTTTTCAATGATGGCTGCATCGATCAAGGCCCACTTGCAGCGGGAGAAGATGCGCAACCGGGCCGCGCGCCGCAAGCGCCTCGAGGCCAAGAAGTCGGCGGGAGGAGGCGGCGGCGGCGGCCGGTAAAGGGTGTTTACGGCAAAAGACGCGCTAATCTGTCGGTGCTCAGGACACGAGTGACCTGGAAACACAACTCACACAAGTGCCTAGATACACGACGCACTGCACGGGCCATGCACTGGGGCGCTGAACACGCTGACTGGGGAGCCTGTCTGTGTGCTCTTCCACTCTCTGAGTTCTCCGCGGCATCGTCGTGTGAAGACGCCTGCTGATGGCATGGAAGTCGCTTGAGACGGTGTCGCGTCGAGGTTGCTCAGAGGATGGCAATCCCCTCGACACGCTTCGCTGGGCGAGGGATGGCCCGTCGCGTCGGCTGAAAAGTGAAGGGAGGAAAAGCTGACCTTGATAGGCACGTGTGCGCGCGCGCCTCTGTCTTACCCCTTCACGCGCGAGCGAGTACGCATGTGGGGGCGTGGACTCCGACCAACGCGCAGCGGGGGGGGGGGCAGGAAGACGCCCAAAGAGCGAAACACAAGCGCGCAGGCACGTCTCGAGCAGCGGTGCCGCCAAGCACCGTTTGACCGCTCCCCTTTTTTGCCTTGTCTTTTCGGTCCTGCCGGAGTCGATCCTTATCTTTCGAAGTTCGTCATCTCCGCTCCCCCTCCGCTCCGCTCCCTCCCCCCCCCTCCCCTCTCTCTCTCTCGCTCGCTCGTACGCATGCATTCGCTTCGACGCGCGCGTGGGTGTGCGTGCCTGCCGCTTGCGCACGTGCATGACAGTACTGCATATTTTCACAGAAACGATAGAGGCACACACGAAAAGGGCGATCGAGAGCCCGAGAGAGAGCCGAGCAGCATCATCACCGGACAGAGCGTCGTGTCACCGGTGCCCCTCCACCCCTTCTGCGCGCCGTGCTCCTCCGCCTCTTCCTGCCCCATCTTTGCCTTGGCACCCCCCGTTGCCCCTCGCTCCTGCGCTTACTATTACCTCGCTACTAGCGCAGAGCTGTCATAGATTGAACTAGACACACATGCACATACATCCTTGCGCAGCTGCCCCCTCCTCCCCCTTCCCTCGGATTGTGCGGCGTCTGCACCTCTCAGTGGAGAGCGCGCATGGGGATGTCTGTTGCCATGATTGACGCCATACCGTTACTCAGGTCCACGCATGCCAACTGCGTGTGCCCTGTGTGCCTCGACGTTTTCAAGAAACCGGTGTGCTTTCCCTGTGGCCACATCCTATGCCGCGCCTGCGCTACTCGCTGCATCGCAGCACGTCCGCGGTGTCCGCTGTGCAATCAAGCGGTGCCTAACCTGCGCCACTGTGCCCCGCTGCCTCAGCTGTCTCTCCTTTGCGTTCTGACGCGTGAGGTGGGGCTACGCGCCAGCGGGGTTCAGCCGCGATCATCCGTGCAGAACGCGGCGACGCCCTTGTCTCACAGCAATCACGACTCATCTATGAAGCGGCATCGAGGCGCCACCGCAGACGACGCGGTGGAGGCAACGCGAGGGGAGCATCAGGCACCGCGACCGCGACGGTCGTCACTGTCACCTCCGCCGGAACAGCGCCCCTTCTTGTCATTGCGTGAGCCTCGGGCATCACATCGTGTCGCGAACGCAGTCGCTGCCACCGAGGGCAGCACCGCCAACCATGCTCAGCACACGAGTCTGCCAGAGCTTCTGCGTGCCGCAGCCGGCGAGACGCAGCGACTGCAAAGTGAGTCGCCTTCGCCACCACCGTTGATTGTGGGGGAGGGTGATGATGTGCTCTTGGGTGAAGCGCCGCACCGCTCGATCATCGCTCAGGTCACCACATCTTTGCCGTCTGCCGTCGCGCATCGTATCGGGGATAGCGGCGCACTTGGACGAGGTCAGGATCGACCGCCGACACCCACACTACCTCCGGCACTGTCGCCCTCGCCAGCGCCCTTCTCCACTCCCCTTCAGCTGATGCGCAACCACATGACGGATCACGCTGATCAGCTCGATTCGACGCCGCGGCTGAGCCCGCCACCCTTCACAGCATTTGCGGTTGTAGAAGCGGCGAGCGTTACCGCTGCGGCAAGTACCACACATCGCAGTGCTCAGGCATCTTCAAGAGTACTCGCTACTGAACATGCATCGAATTCCAAGAAAGCATCCGCGTGGAGCCTGTGGAGACGCGGCCGGGGAGTGATACACTGCACGCTAACCCCCCCTGCAGCGCGGCTTCTGGCACGACAAGCTGGAGTAGCTGATGGGGCAGGTCGAGGAAAGACGGAGGCGGCGTCAAAAACGGCCTCATCGTGGTCTGCCGCCTCCACTGACACAGCCGCGTCACTCTGGCACCGCTTCGGCTGCTGCGCCCTCTGCGGCCTTGACGTGGTGCAGCGCGCGGCGGTGCGACAGCGTCTGCAACGACTCCTGCGATCCCCGACGGCGCACTGCGATCCAGCGGAGTTGGCTATGCAGACTGAGGAGAGCCTCTCGCTGCTGCTGGGGCCGTTGTGGGGTGTGTGCTGCGAGGTGCAGGAGCATAGCACCAACATCGCTCAATCACGGGTGCCGACGTGCGAAGGCGAGTACACGACAACCGAGCTCGATGCGGTGCAGGGGAGCTACTGTTGTCCTTGTCGTGGCGAGGTGACAGCGCACCACTTTACAGGCGTGGCTCACCACAATTGCCTGGCGTGGGCTGGACTTCTAGACTTCTTCACCAACACCTCTCTCGAGGACCTTCCCGCCGCCGCTGCTGCTGGGGTGTACTTCGTCCCCAGCACGACCGCATCGCTGCACATGACGGTGCCGCTGCAGGATCCATTGGAGGTTCTCGCGGCGCGCACATCAGGCCGCGTGGCTCGCTGGCAGCTGCTGGCCGCGACTTTGTGCCACATGCATCAACGGGACGCGGATGAAGAGAGTGAGCTGGGGCAACGCGTTAAGACCTCTGGTGGAAGCGGCGCAGAGGGACCGCTGATGACACCGCGTTGTGCGCTGTGCGAAGACGGTGCACCGCTGCTAGCCTCCAACTCCCCTTCTTTTCCTTTTGGGGCGGGTCTGCGCATGTGCGAGGGAACTGAGCGTGGCGAGAGCAGCTGCGGTCAGCAGTACCACTACCCCTGCGCCCTGCTCGCCGGTGCCTCGGCCTGTATCATATTCGGCTTGGAGGATGAGTGCAATGTGCTGGACGCCAGCGCGAGCACACCCGTTCGCGATCGCAGCGCTGGAGGGAAGCGCAGTGGCGTCGAACTTCCAGTGGAGGTTTGGTGCGGGGTCTGCCACGAGCGGCACGAGGTCTGCCGTCGGCGTGTGTGAGATGCAGATGCAAGAGGAGGTTGGCAACGCCGGTAACATCGTCCGCTTCCGTCTGCACCGAAGGCGCGTGCTCACTCAGTTGTGCGTCTCTCTGTGTGCCTCTCGCCCTCCCTCTCGCGCAGCTTGAAGCGGATGGCGTGAGGTTTCTCTTACTCTTTTCCGTGTTCCCTGCCGCTGTTCTTCTGTCCTCGGGGGTCTTTCAGCTGCTCTCTCACACGGCCGTGCCCCCTCTCCCTCCCCCTGCCCCTGCCACTGCGTTTTTCGCTGCGCACCGGTGCGAGGCCAACGCGGGCGAGAGGTGGGAGAGGGGGGACGAGCTGGAAGAAGAGCGGCAGCAACAGGAGCGCAGACGTGGGCACGCACCTAGACACATAGACATATTCAGATACACATACGTAGGCGTACATGGGTGCATACATATATATATATATATATATATATAGATACATATACGCTCCTGCGACCACAGGAAACACAAACGCCGGCTGCTCTCCGCCATGACACGCCGACCGAAGCACGTGGAGGGCTTAGAGTCCTTTGCTTTTTTTTTGTTTCGAGAAGAGGTGGTGTGTGGGGGGAGAGGGGAGGGGAGGGGAGAGGGAGAGGGAGAGGGAGAGCGTTGTGCAATGACAGCGTCCCTCCCCTCCTCCCTTGACTGCTTGTCGTGCACGTCTTCATGTTCTCCGCTCCCCGTCTCGCTCGCTCTCGCTCTCTCCCTATTCGCCTTCCTCTTGCCTCATCCCATTTTTCTCTCGCTCTGTTCGCTTCGGTGTGCCACGCAAGTCCATCTCTCGTGCTCTGCCCGTCTCTCTCTCCCCACCACACATCCATAGATCCACCACGCACGCATATCCCGCCACTTCTTCGGCACACCGCACCCCACACCCAACGATTCTATACACGCTTCCTTTTCTTCCCTTCCTTCCAGAAGACCACTTCTCTGACCGCTTTTCCTTTTTTGCTGTGTGTGCGCCGACGTGCTGCTGGACCGCCTTGCACACGCGCACGGGCTTCCAGGGAAGCAAGACCACCTAGCTCGGCACACGTGTTTTTCTTGTTCGCTTCTTCGAATCGCCCACAGCACATCCCAATACGATGTCGTACACCGGCGAGGAATCCACTGGCATGCCGCCGCAGCCGCCGATGATGGGGCCTGGCTCTGCGACGGCCGATCAGACCAGCATCGTCTCGGGCGGCAAGCTCGGTGGCAAGGGCAAGGGTAAGGGCAAAGGTAAGGGCAAGCGCGGTGGCAAGACTGGCGGCAAGGCAGGCCGTCGCGATCGCATGTCGCGTGCCGCGCGCGCAGAGCTGAACTTCCCGGTCGGTCGCATTCACTCTCGCTTGAAGGATGGTCTCTACCGCAAGCAGCGTTGCGGTGCATCTGCCGCCATATACTGCGCCGCACTGCTGGAATATCTCACGACGGAGGTGATCGAGCTCTCCGGCGCGGCGGCAAAGGCTCAGAAGACAGAGCGCATCAAGCCGCGCCACCTGTTGCTCGCCATTCGAGGTGATGAGGAGCTGAATCAGGTAGTGAAGGCGACCATCTCGCGCGGTGGTGTGGTGCCGAATGTGCATAAAGCACTGGAGAAGAAGTCCAAGAAGAAGAGCGCCAAGCGTGCCGCGTAAGCTCCGCCCCGCCGCTCCCCGCCATGTTGCATGCAGCCACTACACCGAGCGTGTATGTGCGCACGGATGTGCGGGTGCGTTTCTCTTACGTGTGCTAGCGCATCCACTTGGTGTGTCGACGTCTGCAAGGGAGAGCTGAGCAGATGATGTAGCCGCACCGGTTCTTTGGTTTCCGTTTCCGTGTTCTTGCTGTCGTGGTGGCGGTGAGCTCAGTGAGCGTTATGGAGGGTGGTGGTGGTGGTGGTGGTGGAGGGGGGGGGGCAGCACTAGACACCCAGGAAGGGGCAGACAGACAAAACGCGTGGTGTGTGTGTGTGTGTGTGTGTGCCCAGCTGCACCATGCAACACCAGCCGGTGGTGTCCGTCTGCATGCCTGTCGAGGCAGAGGGGCATGAGGAAGACGCGGGCGAGTGTGTGTGCAAAAAAGGCTAAAGGTGTGTGTGTGTGTGTGTGTGTGTGTGGCACGCGCTGCTTTTCCTTTCCAGGCGTTCCCTTTCCGCAGCTCACGTCTGTGCCACAGATCAGCACAGAACCTGCGGGTGGGTAGGTGGGTGGGAGAGGGATGGAGCTTGCGGTCCCCTTCTTGCCCAGCTGGATGTTTCCTGCCTCCCTTCCCCTTCCCCTTCCTCTCTGCCCCCTCCTTCCCCTCACCCCACCCCAACTCTCTCTCTCTGAGCGTCAGTCAGCCTTCATGCGGGCTGCTCCGAGCGTTCTACATAGATGATGCCTCATTTCTTCGGTTTCCATATAAAGAGGAATGTGTTCCCTTTTTGCGCTGTTGCCTCCGTCTGTGTGCGTGTGTGCGTGCGTGTGTGCGTGTGTGTGTGTGTGCGTGTGTGTGTGTGTGCGTGTGTGTGTGGTGTTGTGTGTGTGTGTGTGTGTGTGTGTGTGTGTGTGTGTGTGTGTGTGTGGTGTGTGTGTGTGTGTGTGTGTGTGTGTGTGTGCGTGTGTGTGTGCGTGTGTGCGTGTGTGTGTGTCTCCGGGTACGACCTCCGTGATGGTCGGACTATGTACGTGTAGGCGGAGGGGAGAGCGATCTATTCGTGCTGCGGCAACGGAGGCGACAGAGCCAGAGGCGAAAAGAGTACGGACCAGCGCAGTGGTGGCTTGATGAGTGCGCGCCGGGGAAGGCTGCTGCTGCTGCTGCTGCTGCTGCTTTATTCGTTGCTCTCCTTCATGTGTGTTTTCCTTCTTCGTGTGTGGCGTATGCGATCCACATGGGCGTGCGTGATGCACCTCTTCTTTTTATATCATCTCGCTCTTCCCACATGGCACATACACGCAAAACACGCCATGTAGCGCGTACCGCCGCACAGACGTTGGCTAAACGCCTTCCCCTCCTCTCCCTTCCCTTCTTTCGCTTTCTTCTTGCTAGAGTTGTACGAAACCGCGGTGGATGCATCGTGTTTGCTCCTGTTATGTCTGTGCGTGCGCGCGTCTGCTGGCTCGCCCCACCACCGCCCCACCACTGCCCCCCTTTTTTGCTCATAAATCTATGTACACGCTCTGCTGCCGCGCCGCCGTTGTCTTCGGCGCTGTTTCCTCTCCCCGCACCCCTGTGTATGTGCGTGTGTGTGTGCGCAGTGACCCCGAGTAGAGCCCTCACCCAGACCTAGACCTGAACGCACAGAGGCACCCGCAGGCACACCCACTGACAGACACAGGCCTTGTGGGTGTTGTGCCACCCGTCTCCCCCTGCGCGCGCAATATAGAAACCGCACTGCCAGCATCTGTTACCTCAGAACGCTCCACTGCATGCGTCCTCTTGTGTCATCGCTGGAGTGTGGTGGTGGCGATGGGGGCACGCATGTGAGCACACACACACACACGCACACACACACACCACACACACACACACACACACACACACACACACACACACACACACACACACACACACACACACACACACACACACACACAGGGTGCGGGAGAGAGACAGACACGTGTGCACGCACACATTCTTACGTGCAGTCGGTGCGAAGAGCAGGCGTGCGAGAGAGAGGAGAGGGAAAGAGAGGCGAACTCGTTGGCGTTGGCAGTGAGGGCACCTTGCTCCTCTTTCACGTTTTTCGTTGTGCGCGTGTGCGTGTAAAGACGCATGTGCGGATGCGACTGAGTGTTGTGCGTACAGAGGCAGAAGTGTAGTGCAGCAAAGAACAGAAAGGTGTGTGTACACGTCGAGCGAGGGGGGAGGGGGTGGGCCGCGCGAAAGTGAGTCAACTTGCACTCGCACGCGTACACGTGGTGACGAAGAGAGAAAGAACCCGTCTTTTTTCTATCCGGCGCGGCTCGCCCCTTCTTCGCAAGCTGCAGGCGGCGGTCTTTCGTTTTCGTGGCCGTCTTGGCAAACTGGCGAGAGAGGAGGTAGAGGACTGTGAAGGAAGGAGGCGGTGGGAGGGGGATGAAGGGGCCCTCGGCCCTTTGAGGTCTTCGCCACATCTCACGTCCATCTCTATATTTCTAGTTGTCCCCTCGATGCCCTTTGCACAGAGTCCCCTCCCCCCTCTTCCCTCCCCTCATCTTCCCACCGCCGCCACCACGTGCCACGAGGTGGAGAGGTGAAGCGAAGAAGGCGATCGAATTCGCTCCTTCTTGTACTGCACGTCTGTTTCGCGTGCGCTGTGGATGCGCGCGCACGTGTGCATGCATGTGCTTGCCCTCACATCTTGTGTACCATCCTATGCGGCTTCTATGTGTCTGTGCGTTGTCTCCCGCCTTTCCTTTCCGTCTTTTTTTCCCTTTATGCCGCACTCCGCCCCACACCTCTCCTCGCTCATACGCCGCCACCTCCGGAGCATCCACAGAACAGCCGCGGACACCGGTAGCTCGCACCGTCGTGCAACCCAGGTGCAGCCGACGTACGCAACGTGGTCTTGCATCTGATTGAAACATCTTGAACACGCCCGCATAAGCGCTCTTCATACCTACATTATCTCGCAGGTGCCAGACAAGCTCACGCGGACGGGTCCCTGCGCAGGTGACCCAGTGTTCTGTCTTGTGTCTCCCTCTCTGCACACATACACACGTAGGACTGCTCCACTCCCTCTCCCTTGTTTCTTCTCCAGAAACAGAGTGACGTGGGGCAGTGTGGAAAAGGGAATCGGGAAGGAGGCTCGCCGTGCTACTCGTGTTATCGGTACTCCCCCACCCCCACAGCGGGCCTTATTCTAGCTCGTCTTCTTCCATGTAGCGTTTTACTTTTTCGCGATCTCTAACAGGCCATCACCGTCTACCCCGCATCTCGCAGCCGCACTGCTGCCGCGTCGTTCTTCTCTCTTTTGCTCGTGTCTGCCTCCCCCGCGCCTCTCCGCCGATCGCATAGCTCAGACTCGTCTTGGCCCCCCCCTCCCCCTCCCCCCTCCCCCCTCTCTCTCTCTCCGTGTGTGTGTGTGATTGCGGTCTTTGTTTCTCTACGCTCTTCTCAGCATCCACGAGCGAGCCGCCTTGTTCTAAACCCTCTTCGCGCTACATCCCGCAGCCTCTCCCTCACAAACACACACACACACACACACGCACACTTGCCCATCACTGCCACCGCTATCGTGCATCCGCGGCGCTTATCTGGGAGTTCGCGTGAGTGCGAGCGGTGCCGCCCCCTTCTCTTCCTCCTACCCGCTGACGCCCCTTTCACTGCCTTGGCTTTGTGCTCCTTGTCTATCGTGATCACTAGTAGTAGTAGTTGAGGACTAGTACCAGCTGCCCTTCCCTACCTCCCTCCCTCCCGTAGCCTGCTCTTGCTTTCTCTTCGCCTCTTCGTTTCTTTTTCTTTTCTTCGACACGGCTGCTCGGGTCCGATGCTGCGTCTTAGCCAGCCAACCTTGACGGCGATGCGCTGCGTCGCTGCTGCCTCTGCTTCTGCGACCGCGGTGGCGTCGACGACAAGCTACTCGTCCACCAGCGCGGCGCTCCTTGCGAATACCCGCGCCATCCACGGTGAGGTGCGCCACCATAACACGGACTACGACAACACCCGAATTCCGTGGGACTTCACCACAACCAGCTACGAGAAGATTCACAACGAGATCTTGCCCAAGTTTCCACGCGGCCGGCGAATCTCGGCCACCATTCCGCTGCTGCATCTCGCCCAGCAGCAGCAGGGCGGGTACATCCCGGTGACAGCCATGTACAAAATAGCCAAGATTTGTGAAGTGCCACCGATGCACGTCTTCGAGACGGTCACCTTCTACTCCATGTTCAACCGGCACCCGGTTGGTAAGTACCACATCCAATTCTGCCGCACCACCCCCTGCATGCTGTGCGGCGCCGATGAGCTGATGGAGCGCACCATGCACTATCTGAACGTGCGCATGCACGGCACGACGAGCGACGGCCTTATCACGATTGGGGAGATGGAGTGTCTCGGCGCGTGCGTGAACGCACCAATGCTGGTGGTGAGTGACTACAGCAACCCGCCCAACTTCTCGTACGACTACATGGAGGACTTAACGTGGGAGAGCATCAAGACGCTCGTGGAGAACCTCCGTGGCGGAAAACCTTTCAAAATCGGCCCGCAGCGTCCAGATCGCAGGCACGCTGAGCCGGCGGGTGGGCGCACGTCGCTCCTGTTCAAGGAACCGCCAGGTCCGTACTGCCGTGACTTCGACGCCGAGCCGGACAAGAAGGCGGACGCCGCGTCGCCCAAGAAGTAGTCGTATCCTTTTAGCTCTGGTGATGTGTGCGCTGATTGGTTTTCTCTGCCTACCGAAAATTGTGGGGTATGTATGTATGTATGTATGTCTGTGTCTGTGTGTGTGTGTGTGTGCGGGGGGGGAGGGCAGCGGGTGTGGCTGGATCAAGCCGAGTGGTAGAAGGGCATCGGGGGTTTTGCAACCGCCCCTTATATCCCTTCTCCACTCCTTTCCCTCCCCGCCGGTGGCGCTTCGCCGCCGTGTACAGGGATAGATGGGCATGAGGATCCGCCGTGGCTTACGACCCCCCCCCCCCCAGCGCCCTTTCTCTCTGTGTATGCGTGTGCGACTGTGCGCACGAGCGAACGCCTATGCTTGAGCCTCTCAAGTCTTCTGCACCTCTCTCCCTCTGTCCTCGATCTGATAAGCGCCGCTCGCCCGCTCCCAATCACCAAACACCTACCTCGACAGTCGTGGAACTCGTCGCCTCGCACAGCAGCACCCCGGCGGATGCAGCATCTCTTTCTTCCTGTGCTTCTCGTCTCCCTCCCTCTCTCTGTCACGCACATTTCGTTCACGTGCGTGCGTGGGTGAGCATATTCGCTCCTGCGCGTGCCACGGAAGGATACACTGACCTATCACCCGAGGTGCGGGAAAGCGGGGACAACGCACGCGCCTCGTCTGTCTCCTCCGTAGCTACACCACCCATCTCCCCACCCTCTGCACACACGCCGGCGACCACACAGTTTATCCAAGGACAGAGACGAAAAGAGGGAAGCTGCAAACGGATGTCTTCGCCACCGGTGTCAACCCCGTCGTCCCAGGTGTCTGCCGCGGCCGGCGCTGCGACCACCACTGCAGCCAAGAAGACAGATGACGTCTCGGACCTCATGGCGGCGATTCAGAGCGTGCTGGCGGAGCATAATGTAAAGGATGCCCGATTCATTCTCGAGCTACCATCAACGGCTGCCGCTGCTTTCACTGTCGCGACTGCTGGCGACGCTGACGCGCCGGGGACCCGGGGAGCGGGTAATGCGTCATCGGTGACTGCACCGATCGACTCTTCTGCGCCGAGCACTGAAGGAGGGGTGGCCAACACTGCGCTTCTGATGGGGATGCAGACCACCCCCGCTGCGGTCCCAACCCCTCCACCGGAGCATCAGCGACCCCCACCACGCGCTCGGTCTCCCTCGGCGCGGCAGCGATCTCCCGCCTCGTATCACACCGAGTCGCTCCTGGGGCATGCCCTTCCCGCGCCCTCCACTTTGCATTCATGCTCTCCTCCGCTGAACGACAGCATAAGCTCGCTGGGTGCCACGGCGCGCCCAGCGCCGGGGGCGGCCGCCGGCGATGCGAGCGGAACGCAAACGACACCGGGCGCGGCAGCGGAGGAAGGCCCCACGAACACCATCCCCGCGCAGCCGCCGGCTCAGCCGCATCCGCCACATCCGAGGCGCGATGTCGACGCCATCACCTCGGATGACGCTGCGGCCGCTCTCACAGGCGAGGCCGCTGCAGAGATCTGCCGCGTGTCGAATCAGCTCGCGCATGACATCGCGGTCGCCGAGGCCCAAATGTCGCGGAAGGAAATTCTGCAAAAATTTGTCGGCCGTAGCGTCATCCTCGAAGATAGGCGGCAGCGTGAGGCGCAGCAGCTGGCTCAGGCGTCAACGTTGCCGTGGAACGGCATCCCGCATCCTGCAGTGCCGTTCAAGGCGGAGGCGGCGAGTGCGCATACGAAAGCATCTTTACAGCCTCGCCGCGGTATTCCAACGGCCGCTACCAAGCCTCCTGCGCAGAAGCTCAGCGCTGACGCCACGATCCCTAGTGGCTCCGTGACGAGCGCTTTCTCCGCCGCCGTATTATCTCCCCCTCTACCGGAACCGCAACAGCCGCAGCGTCGCAGCATCGTGCGCCTGACCCCGCCATCGAGAACCCCCGTCCGCAGCGGCGGCAACGGCGCCCCCGGCTCGGTTCTGCCGGATAGCAGCTCCCTACCCTCTCTCGTGTCGGCCAAGAAGTCCGCCGTGCCTGGCAAGACGCCCGTCTTCAGCATTCTCAACAAGGATGGGAGCCGCCTGCTCGATCAAGGCGGTGCCGCGATGACGCTGCGGACATCGTTGCCCGGGGCGCTAGCGAAGGCAGGAGGCGCATCTGTAGCTGCGGCAGGGGCGGCCACGAATGTCGGTGACGCGACAGAGGCGAGTCGGTCCAGCAGCAACAGCAACAGCAACAGCGACAACACTAGCATCTCCCATATCCGTCAATCACGCCCCAGCAGCGTTTCCCTCCTCGCCGACGACCGCGCGCCGCCGTCGCCGGTGCACGAGCCGCTGCTCGGCGTGGCGGCGGAGGAAGAGGCAAACCGGCAGCGCAGCATCCTCATGCAGACGCAGCCCCGCTCCCCCGCGCCGGAGCCGCAGCCGGCGGAGAGTGCCATCAACAGGGATGATAGGGAGGTGCTGCGGAAGATGTTGTCGGAACAGAGCAAGAACAACACACGTCGCGCCTTGCAGCTGCAGAACCAGTCACGTCTCTCGCACACGACACAGATGGCGACCGCGCCTGTGATGGGAAAGAACCAGCCCACCGCTTCCGGCGCGTTTTCCACCGCATCGACTCCGCGCTCGCCGTCTAGGCCGTCTACTTCGGCTGCCGCCGCGTCTTCTCAGCCTTCTCTGCGTGCTATGCTGCAGGAGCAGCAGCAGCTGCGAGACGCCAGTCGCCGCAGCATGGAGGAGCACAATCGACTCATGCAAGCGGCTCGAGCTGCACGGACGCCGGCGTCCGCGTCGTCGAATGCGTTCGAGACATCTAAGACACCGCCGGTGGCGCTCGCGACCCCGCCAGCGCACGCGACAACGGCAGCGACCGGCGCCGCAGCTGCCGCACCGGTGACGGTGAAGGAGGACGACGCGGCGCACCGGAAGGCCGGCATTGCCACCTTGGCACGAGCGTCGCCGCCGGGGCACAACACGAACGGCACATTCACGCCCAGCACCTCCAGTATTCAAGTTGTGAAGTTCACGCTTCCCCACGAGGAGGAGGCGCGGCAGGCGGCGGTGCAGCAGCTGTGTCGCAGCCCCTCAGGGACGCAGCATCTGGACACCAAGGACCGCTATCGCGCCCTCCTAGCCGAACAGCAGAACGAGTTCACTGCGCAGGAGGCAAAGGCACAGGACTACAAGGTGCTACTGAACCGCGCCGTCGAGTTCAATCGCTTCCAGCAGCAGCAACGAACCAAGCCGTCTTAAAGAGCCAGCCAACCGGTGTCCGCCACAATTTGTGCGGCTTGATGGATCGTCGAGGCGGTGGTGATGATGCACCTTCGCGTCCGCGCCGTCCCCACGGGGAGGGCTTATGTACATAACACCAACGTACAACATGTATTTTTCTCTACCGCTCTTTGTGCATGTGTTGATGTACACAGACCGACATGGGTGTGGCGGACTTCGATGTATATGCGTAAACAAACAAAAGGAGGGCAACTTCCCCCCCCCTTCAAAAGATTAGCGAATACCGTTGATTCGGTGTCGTTCTCACTGTGTGTATGTGTGTGTGTGTGTGTGTGTGCGTCTCGTGCGCTGACGTCAGCCTCCGACACACCTCTACCTACCTACCCCCCCTTTCCACCAGCAGTCCATCCGTTGCCCATGCACATTGAGCAGACAAATACGCAACAGGCAGAGAGCGAGGCAGAGGAAGCGGGAGGGAGCAAACGGTGGCCATGCTAAATGTATGTATATATATATACATACATACATGTGTGTGCGTGTGTATGTATCTGTACACACGCACACACACACACACACACACACACACATAGCTGTATAGTTCTATGGAGCTGTGCATATGCACATCTATCTATCTGTCTATCTATCTAATGTATGTATGTATATGTATGTATATGTATGTGTATGTATGTGTATATGTATATATGTATATATGTATATATGTATATATGTATATATGTATATGTATGTATGTATATATGTATATATGTATATGTATGTATATGTATGTATATATGTATGTATGTATGTATGTATGTATGTATATGTATGTATGTATGTATGTATGTATGTATATGTATGTATATGTATGTATATATGTATATATGTATATATGTATATATATGTATATAGATAGACACATACGCGTTTGTGCTCGGCGTGGAGCTGTTGTGGAATGTAACCCGAGAAGAAGCGCACGACAAAGAAGGCGGGAAAAGGAACAGCAAAGAGAAGAAGGCCAGGCGCACAGTCACAGACGCAGGCACAGGTGAACGAAAACGAGCAAGGGCAAGAACCGCAACATGGACAACAATAAGATTGCTCCACTTCCCCCTACCTCTCCGTCCGTGCGTGTGTGTCTGTGTGTGTGTGTGTGTGTGCTCCCTTCCTATCCGATGTCACTTCTGTGTTACGTTTCGCGTCGGGCTGCACTCTGTCGTTCCTTATGAGTATTCTTCATTTGTGTATCTGTGCTCTTTCCCTTCTGCGCCTTTTTCTCTCATGATCATGGTCTCGTCCTCTCACCGCGCACACGTGTGCAAGCGATAAGGATACCGGACTCCCTCCCTCTCCCCCTCCCCCTCCTCGCCACGTTTCACGACTTGCTTCTGTTTAAATCTGTGTTGCTTCCCACCTTCTTTGTATCTTTTTCTGTCTTGTGATTTCACGTACCTTCGGAACGATGCAGTGATGTCGGCACGGCCGCCACACACACGCACACATACACACAGACGCCGCTTCCCCTCCTTTCCCCTCGGGCTGCGTCACGGTTTTGCGCTGATCCTTCTTCGCACAGAGTACGTTCTCTCTTGTCCGTTTGATTTGCCGTCACGCTGCGTACGTGCTCGACTGTATCCCTTACATCGCATCCCCCCTCCTTCTCTCCCCCACACTTCCTCGCTGTCAACCTCGCTCGGTCTCTCAAGTGGGGCAACGCTGCGGCTGTGAAAGGGGGAGGGGTAAGAGGGGAGACTATGGGCGGCGGCGCGGGCATATGTGTGTGCGCACCTCTCTCCCTCTCTCGCTAGCTCTGTGAGCGTGCGTGCACGGAGGTTTGATCGACATTCTTTTCCTTTGTGCTTCGCATGTAGGCGCCAGTCGTTTTCTTCGTGATGCTTGTGTGCGCGCGTAGCGAAGCTGTCCTTGACGCGGGTCGATGCTGGAACATATCATCTCAAAATCTCAAGAAGGGAAGCAGAAGACACGCGTGCCAACTTTCCCTTGGGATGCCCAACATGTTTGTGGGTGCACCTGACATGTTGTGCGAGGCTTCTCCCCTGCTTCTTTTCTTCCGACATGCACACAGTGCACTCGTTCTTGGGAACTGCCCGCCGTCGAAAGCCCTATCACTTCTTGCCTCCCGGTCGGCGTCCTCCCCTACTCCGCACCAACTGCACAGTTGGGCGCGCCTTCCTCACCGAAGTCCACCTTTGCTCTCTATCTCCCTGCTTTTGCTCTTCTTCCCCATCCTTCCGCCTTCACTGCCTCTTTCCATCACTGCCTGCGTGTCTGCCACATCGTTCGCCCCCTCCCCCTCCTCTCTTCCCCACAGTCGACAACAACAGCCATCGCCTTCTATCATCCTCTTCTTTTTCTGGAAGCATATTTCTTGCACCTTTTCCCACGCATTCTCTCTCTCGGTTCCTCGCTGATCATAATGGCATCCGCAAACCCTCGCAACCAAATTCTGGCCAACGCCCTCGAGGCGGTCGGCAACACCCCTTGCATCCGCTTGAACCGCGTCCCACAGAGGCACGGCATTCAGTGCGAGGTCGTGGCCAAGTGCGAATTCTTCAACCCCGGCGGCAGCGTGAAGGACCGCATCGGCAAGCAGATGGTACTCGACGCCGAAAAGAACGGGACGCTCAAGCCGGGATCCGTGATTGTGGAGGCTACAAGCGGCAACACTGGCATCGGTCTCTCCATGGCGGCGGCGATCCGCGGCTACCACATGGTGATTACGATGCCGAAGAAGATGTCGCACGAGAAGGAGACGACGCTGCAGTCCCTTGGCGCCGAGGTGATCCGCACGGAGACGTCTCTTCCGCACGACCACCCGGACAGCCTCATCGGGGTTGCTCGCCGCCTGCGCGATGAGAAGGGCTACGTGCTGCTGGACCAGTACACGAACCCCAGCAACCCGGGTGCGCACTACGAGTTTACTGGCCAGGAGATCTACGACCAGTGCGGCGGCAAGGTCGACATGGTAGTCATCTGCGCCGGAACCGGTGGCACGATCACTGGAGTGGCCAAGAAGCTGAAGGAACTCATCCCCGGAGTCATCGTTGTCGGTGTAGACCCGGTAGGCAGCATCATCGCCGATCCCGAACACCCCGGCGAGCCTGTCATGTACCACGTCGAGGGAATCGGCTATGACTTTGTGCCAGACGTGTGCGAGCGTAAGTACGTCGATCGCTGGGTCAAGACGCGCGATCAGGAGAGTTTCGACCTCGCCCTCGAGCTGCACCGCGAGGAGGGTCTGCTGGTCGGCGGTAGCAGCGGCTCCGCGATGGCCGGCGTGGTGGAGGCAGCCAAGGACCTTCGCCCGGATCAGCGCTGCGTCGTGCTCATGGCGGACGGCATCCGCAACTACATGGGGAAGTTCGCCGATGTCAACTGGATGGTCGAGCACGGCTTCCGGCAGGGTGAGGTGACCCGCCCCACCTACGACACGCTGAAGAAGGAGCTGGAGGAGGTCAAGGCGAAGCTGGCCAAGTACGAGAGCGGCGCTCAGTAGAGAGGCGGCGGCAGCAAGAGAGAGAGAGAGTGAGTGCGAAGGAATGAGGAGGAGGCAGAATGGATGGGGGTCCGGGCTGATCGAGGGGACCACCGCGTGCCTGCGTGCGAGGTACCCCCTCCCCCTCCCCCACATCAAAAGAAGAGAATGCCGTCATGCTGCAGCAGCTGCCCAGATTAAACTCTCCCTCTCTCTTCCGTGCCGCTACGCCATGCTCTGCCCGACGCTCCTCTTCTTCCCCCACCCCGCACCATACATCCTTCTCTGTTTTTCCTTAATGTTTCCGCCACAGCCCCCTTCCTTCGTTCGTCTAATCCGCAGCAGCACCTCCACCGTTGCGAGCCGCTGCTGTGTCTTGTGTGGGCTTGCACACGTCACTGCGTCTTCATCCGTCCCTGTTACACCGTTTCTCTCCACCATCACCGCCACCGCCACCGCCACCCGCTGGGATGCATCGATGTGTGCCGCTGCCCCCCTCTAGACCCCATTCCGTCGTCTCTCCTCTTTCCTCATTGCGTGCGGGGTATGCGCCCTTGCGTGTATGCGTGTTTATATGTCTGCATGCGAAGGCAGGGGGCCGGAAGCCTCGTAGGCTCCAATCCGTCATTCTCCCCCTGATTCTGAAGTGAGCCGCTCACCACCTCTTCTTCTGCACGTGGGTGCCGGTGCCCCTGTGCTTTCCTACCCCCCCCCCTCCAGTCGCACCCTAACTCATCGTCAAACCCATCTTGGAATAGATGGAAAGACGATAAGACGATGATGGGTGCACACGGGCCAGCGCACATTGGTCGCGGCCGGTGTTTGTGATGCCTTGGCATCTTCTCCGCCTTCCACCACCTCCACCCCGCTTCGCGGGCGCGCTCTTCCATCATTGATGCTGTGCTGTGCACACGTACTGCACATATACACGTACACCGATGTGTGTGTGTGTATGGACAGCACGTGTGAGCGCGCGTGTCTGGGGCTTGTTGTGTGTGCTTCTGTGTGTTAGTCTCTTCGTGCCTACCCCCTCTTTTCTCATCTCCCCTTGAAATCAAAATATCTCGCTCTCGCTCTCGCTCTGTGTGTGCGTGCGTGCGCGTGTGAGCTGTTTCTTTTCATGTCTTTGACTACGTTTACTTCTTCGCACGCCATTCTTCGCTTCTCCTGCTCGCCTCTCCCCTTCTCCTGAATCGAAGCGCGTCGGGGTAGCACGCTCTCGCACCTCATCAGCGTCATGCTCTTCCACGTGTGCGAGTCGGTGGGTCGGGAGGTGGGTGGGTGGGTGGGTGGAGGAGGCCGTTGTGTGCTCGGTTTTTTGGTTTTCCTTACCTGTTGCGTGGGTCTTCCATTGCTGCCGCGGCTTGGGTTTGTGCCTAGCCCAAGGGCACCTATGCAGGCATAGGCAATGGCGTGGGTGAGATGGGAGGCGTTAGATGAGGTGGATGGGTGGGCGGGTTCGAGAGGAGAAGGAGAGACAGGGTAGCGACAGCAGAGAAGTCAAGAAGAGCTCTCGTGTAGGCATGAGAGCTGCAGAGGCCAACACATGAGGCACCGCCGTCTCTGCTTGTTCCTCCTCTGCTCATATCACCCTTTCTAAAGCAACAAGGAAGGAATCAAAACACGATATTCGACGAAGCAAGAGGACGTGGCAGCAGTCTGCGGTGATGCCACTTCTCTCCTCCGGTCGTTCTTTCGCCTTTTCTCTGTTGGCTTGTGTGCGTCCCTCACGTCCTGCTTCAAGGCGCGAAACGCAGGAGCGCCATCTGATGCACACATATCACAGGCGGGTGGCGACGAAGAAACAGAAAGTGAACCCTCATGCTAGATAAGCAAGCAGGCGCGCGCACACGCACACACACACACACACACACACACACACGCACACACACACACACACGCACACACACGCACACACACGCACGCACACACACACACACACACACACACACATGGACACCACCGCGCCCACGTACGTTTAACGTTGAAAGCGAAAGAAAAGGATAGCGGGCGAACAGACATCGGCGAAGGGTGCGAGGAACATCTCCGCGTAAAAGAGAAGGAAGCACAGAGGAAGAAGGCAACGCGCAACACGTGTTACCCCGATGCGGTGATAACACCACCCCTCCTCCTCCTCGAAACAGTGGAGAAGATGCAACACTGCTGCGCCGTTGTGTGCCGGTGGGTGTTTGCGTATGTGTGTGTGTGTGTCCGTGGGGGAGGGGCGGGTTAGCGGGACGGGGTGGTCACTGCGCCCGTGTTTGCCCTGCGTCGACAGATGACTCGGCGCATTGGCGCACGCGTGGGGGCTTGAGGAGTGCTCAGAGCGTCATGAGCTGCGCCTCGTGCGCGTAACTTCTCTGCCGCAGCTTCGGCACACGTCATCCACTTCTGTTCTCGCCCCCCTCCCTCTCTCCCTCTGACGACGGACGGACAGCCTTACGTCGCGGGAACAGACTCTCGCGCACACGCCCACCACCACCACCACCACCAACGCAGTTCCATGCGACGACGACAACGACGACTCTCTCTTTCTCGATAGCACTGACTCTTTTCCTTCGCTCTTTCACCATTGCGTGCGTTTGCAGCTTTTCTCATCCACGTCGGCAGCTGCGACTCTTCATACGATATATATATATATATATATATCGTGCCCTGCAGCCCCGATCTCATTGCTTCGCTCCTGCATCCTACGTGCGAGCCGTGTGTGGGCGCGTGCGAGCCGTGTGTGGGCGCGTGCGAGCCGTGTGTGTGCGCGTGCGAGCCGTGTGTGTGCACTTGACTCTGTATGCTGGCGTGGAGGCGGCATAGGCAGAAAGACAAGCGAAAAAGGCAGGCGGGAAGCACGAGAAGGGGGCCTTTGCTGGTGCTTCGAGGGACATCCACCAGCGCCAACCCCCCTCTCCCGCAACCCCCCGCTCCTACCTTCTCTCTCTCCGCCAATCCAGCCTTGACACTCACTCAACGTCAAACCCGCCGTCACGTTAGCAGAAGGTTTGACGGGAGGGGAGGGCTGCGTCAGCACCAGGGACACATTACAAGTGGCATCAAACAACAGCGGACGAAGAAAACGAAAGCCAGACCATCTCATTCTTGTACGCACAGCTCCACGTGGCGTGCGTCTCCTCCATCCCTTCCGCGGGATACGCTTGCTCCCCCATACAACCACTGAGAGAGAGAGACATACGCGCAACTATACAAAGAACATCATCCCCCCCTCCCCCAAAAAACAAAGAAAGGCGTAACTTCGCTCGCATCTCTGATTTCGTACACCACTTCCCACTCTGCTCTCGTCTTCTTGAATCCCCACCTCGGCGGTCCACTTGGAGGATCGCTCGCCCTCATCCCCCCTCTCCCAGCGTGGGCGGCGCGTTTCTGTGCCTGACAGCGCCGCTGTCTCTCGACCCCTTCGCATCTCGATCTGAGCGCTCTCTTGCCTGGCTCTCTCTTGTTTTTTGTTCTTGTTGTATCGTGGTTGGCTTGCCTCCCCCTCCTCCTGCTCCTCCCTCCCCTCCCTCCCTCCCTCAGTGCACTTTCTCTTCCCTCAAGCGTCAGCCAGGCGCACACCTGTACGCACCCACTGTGCGATTTCACCACCCCCTTCTTTTGGCTTTCTCCCTCCCTCCCTCTCTCTCGTTGCTATCTTTGTCGCCGTGAGGGGTTCCTTCTCGCGTCGCGCCTCTGCTCTTATTCCCGTTGTATGCGCAGGATCTGTGAACGTGTGCTCGGAGGTACGTCATCTTCTGCTTACTCCATCCGCGCCTCCTTGCCAGTGTGGCCCCTGCTCCCTTCCTCTTCTCTTCCCTTCACCACTCGCACTCGACAACCGTTGTTTGAGGCTGTGCGCTGCCTCATCTGCGCCGTGCGCGTCCCAGCAACGAAAGAGGAAGCAGAAAGAAACAGCGCGCGTGGGGCGTGCGGGGTGGGACGTTATGGCGTCCGTGGAAACGAGCTCCATCAGTCGCCTTGACTTTGGTGGCAGCACAAGCAGCAGTCGAAATAGTAGCGCGAGCAGCAGAAGCAGCACTAGTGGAAGCGGCCAGAGCGGCGTGCTACACGTGGACAGCGCTGACTACCACGATACCGTCAGCCCAGCGGCGTCGTCGCCGTTTCCAGAATCAACTTTTACGACAGCTGCGACGGTGGAGGGTGGCCCTGCCTTGGCTGGAGTGCCTTCACCAGCGAGTGGCTCGGCCATGCGCCACACTGCGTCGAGCGGGGGCTTCTACAGGTTTGCGGCCACCGCATCCTCACCACTTCCGCAGCTGCCTGCTCGCTGGTTGCGGCAGCCGGACGCTTCGTCATCTCCTTGGCCTCTGCAGCCGCACGACCAAAGGCAGCAACAGACGGCCACAACGCGGTCACCAACACGAGCTTGTGACAGCATGTCAACGGCTGCTGTAGCGAGTCGCCATGCTCGTCCGGCTCCGGCCCGTCATCGCCTCGCGCAGACGGTGACATTGCTGCAGCCGCTACCGGCACCGCCGCGTCTGGGCGATCGTGTGCCTCACCGCCGCCTCGCCGGTCACACGCAGCGGCCGAGGAGCGCCTATCAGCACCGTCTGCAGCTCTCCCGCGCCCTTTTTACTTTCAACCGCTGCGTACAACAGAGTCGGTCTGCGTGGCTACGACGGCGTCCTCGTCGGAGTGGGTCCTGCTGAATGTTGGCGGCCGGCTCATCACAACGACCGTCGGCACACTCATGGCGGATCCTGACAGCGTGCTAGCGTCGCTGTGTGCGTGCCTTGTCCCCTCGCCAGGGCGGGGCGACATCGTTGCCGGGAAGAAGAGCGGTGCACGTCGCAGCGCACCAATCACAACACAGGAGGCCTCGGGGCGCTGTGGTGCCGTCGCCCACGCGACGCCGCCCGGGGAGGAGGCGCCCGAGGGCGGAGTTCGGTGCGACCCGCTAGGGCGTGACAACCGCACTCACGCCGCCAACCTCGCCGACGGCCGCGACGCCGACGGCTTGCGCAACAGCGCAGCGGAGAGCGGTGGCGGCGACGCACAGACGCTGCCGACGGAAGCAGCGCCGGACGCGGAGGTGTCGCCGGCCGCGGAGGATGGACCGCAACATGCGCCCCAGCACGACAATGATAGCGTGCCGCGGGACGGCGATCGCTCCTCCCTGTTCTCTGAGCTTTACACATGCCACCGCCCATTGCACCACTCTATCGCCTCCGCTGCCCCGACCTCGGCAGCACCACCGCCGGCGCTGCAGCACGTGTCGCACCAGCATTCTTTGCTCTCCGTGATGCGGGAGTCGCGGCCTGACTACGTCGCAGCTCACACGCCGCCGGCAGTCAGCCTGCCAGTGGGTGCCAGCGTTGGCGAGGGCGGTGACGGCGAGGCGGTAAGCCCGCAGCAGACGGCCTCTGCCATACCCCTTGACACAGACGGCGCCAACGCCATCTTGCTTGACCTGGACGCGGACTACTTCCTGCCGATCTTGAACTACCTGCGTCACGGTGCTGCCATGATCCCACACTACCTCAGCGTGGCCGGGGTGCTGGCGATGGCGGAGTACTTGAATGTGATGGGGCTAGTGCGGCTGCTGCGCGGTCCACCGAAGCCGCGGCGCGTGATGTTGTTCAGCTGGGGCTCCGGCGGCAACGGGGAGCTGGGAACCCATGCCACACGAGACGAGCCGACGCCGACCATGGCGCAAGTGACGCCGTTCGGCGTGCGGGTGTGCGAGATTGCGCTGGGGGCGAACTACAGCTGCGCCTTGAGCGACACCGGCAGCATATACACTTTTGGTAACGGAGAGTGGGGTCAGCTGGGTCTCGGCGGAAGCGGCTGTGCCGTGCGCGTTGGCAGCAGCCCCACAGGTGGTGGCGTGGGCGGTGGCAACGGCGCCGGCCAGGATGGTGTCGAGGTGCCGGTGGAGCTGCTTATCCCGCGCCGGATTCCGCTGTTTGAGCAGCTGCCGGCGGTGCACGTGGCGGCCGGGTACGCGTTTGCTATGGCCATTGTGGAGGGCCACCACGTCTACTTCTGGGGCAACAACAACCACGGCCAGAGCGGCCGCGGACGCGCCCACTTCGACTTGCCGACGAAAAAGGTGGATGCGCCAGTGCTGGTGGACACGCTGGAGGGCAAGCGCATCATCCAGCTGAGCTGCGGCAGCTTCTTCGCGCTGGCGCTAAGCGATGATGGCTTTCTGTACAGCTGGGGGCTGGTGGACTGCGTCGGCCTCGGCACGCCGGAGGACGTGGAGCGTCGCTATCGAGACGTTCTGGGCGAGTCCCTCAGCAACGAGCGCCGCGCTGTCGTGCTGACGCCGCAGCTGGTCACCGTGAAGGGCAGGCGGCGAGTCGCTCCCGGTGGCGCGGCCGTGACTGCGCCGGAGCGCGTTGTGCGCATCCGCGCCGGACAGTGGCACAGTGGTGCCATCAACGAGCACGGAGAGCTCTTCACATGGGGTGTGGGGTATCAAGGTCGGCTCGGGCACGGCTCCAAAGCCCCAGCCTACGTGCCGACGCTGGTGCGCGGCGCGCTTGAGGGTCACCGGGTAGTGGACGTGGCCTGCGGCTCCTTCCACACCGTCGCCCTCACTGCCGCGGGTGCCGTCTTCTGCTGGGGTGACAATGCGAGTGGGCAGTGTGGCACCACCGCTGGCAGCCCCGACGCCTTCACCGCGCCGTATCGGGTCGTGGGTCTCGAGTACGTGGCCGGCGGTGTGGCTCGCAGCATCGCCTGCGGCCGGCAGCACACTGTCGTCGTGATGGAGGGTCCGCAGCCGTGGTGCCCGCAGCCATGCTGCCGCGCCGACGCTGCCGAGTCTGGGTACCACTCCCATGCGCAGGTCTACTGCTTCGGCGAAGCGACCCGCACGGCAAACGCAACCGGCTCGACTGCCTCTGCTGTGGCCGCGGCTGCTGTGAGTGGCGCGACGCGTGGCACGGTTTCCTCCAGCCACATCGGGGTGTCCGTGGCCGCCATGAACGCAAGCACTCTGCCTACCTCTCCGGGCCACGGTCCGTATATGACGGGTGGTGCTGCCGGCGGCTACCAGCCTGCTCTCGCACCTGGCGGTGCTGCTGCTGCGTTCCCGACCCGCTCGCCGCTCCCGTGCACGGGAGGCCATCATCACCCACACTATCAGCTCGTGCCCGGCCTGCAAAATGTTGATGTGCGAGGGGTCGTGAGCGGGCTGCACCATACCTTCGCCTACGTCGAAGAGCTCTGTGCCGATGCACTGCGGGTCGCTGACGGATTCGGTGAAACGTTGCCTACTGCGACACGCGGCTGGGAGCACCGGCCGAGCTACGCCCCTTACCCACCGCCGCTGCTGCCACCCCAAGCGGCATCGGCAGCGGAGAGCCACGTGAGCCACTCGGCATTCACGTGGGGACCAAGAGGCTGCAGCGGCGGCGGCACTACTGTCAGCTGGGTCAGATCGTTCATGCCCCCAACACCGGCATCGCAGCGGCCACTCTCCGCGTACCGTGACCCGTGGGCGGATGCCCCAGTCGAGAGCAGCACGGACAGCGTCGGCGGCCGCATCATGCCACTCACTAGGACCCGTACAATGCACCCGACGTCATGGAGCAGCGACCGCGTAACGACGCCTTTCACAGGTGCTGCCTCTTCGCAGCAGCACCATCGCTTGGCGAGCCCCCTCACGCGTAGAGAAGAGGGTGCGTACTTGGAGGTGAGTCGCGGTAGCGGCGACAGCGGTCGACTTGCCGGCTCCGCTGATGCCGTTTGAGTGGGACAGGGGCCGCCCGAACTTCGACGGACCTATGCGGGCGCGACTGTGTGTGCTTGTGTATGTGTCTGCCTTTCACTGTCTTCGTGTTTTCCAGGCTGTTGCTGGTGCTCGCGTGCGTGTGCGTTGGTGCATATCTCGTTGTCGACTGATGACATCAGGACACTGCTGGTGCACTGGCCGATGCCGTGTGGGGGAGAGGTTGACGCTCACAAGGGAGGGGGCAAGGCAGACTGCCACTGCAGCTCACCAGCAGAGCACGAGCGACAGCCGCGCTGAGAGGAGCCTTTCTTCCCGCTCTTCGTCTGCAGAGGAAGTGCTCCATGCGAGCAACACATGAAGGAGAACGCCCGCGAGAGTACGTCTATGCATACTTCTTTCCGACATAAACAACGCAGCTGCGCTTGGTGTGCGTGTGGGCGCATGCTTGGGAATGTGTTTGCGGTCGGAGGGGGTACTTCGGGCGCGCACGCAAACGCGGTCCCGGCGCGCTGGTCCTCTTCGCTCCGGTGGTGCATCCCTCTTCCCTTCATCAGTTGCAGAGGCACGGAGTTCAACCGCCTGCTTTCACGCGGGGCTACCTCCCTCCCTTTTTTTTGTGCTTTCCCGTCTCCTCCGCCACCCCCCAGCGCTGCGCGAGTCGTTCGCATGCTTTCATGCCTCTGCGCCGCTCCTCGCGCCCGAACTCACCATTGATGCCGTCTCACCACACCACCGTCTCCCTTTCTCTCTGCCCGCTTCGCTCTCCCAATCTCCGTTTCTTTCAGCTCCTGCGTAACGCGCGTAGCACACACGCGGTACGCCTCCTCCACAGGTTGTGTGTGTGTGCCGTGGCTCAGATGTGCGCATCGGAGGGATGTCACCACTTGGCGGCGTCAGGTGCTTGAGAACTCGCCTTCGCCCTCCAGCGCACTCCTCTCCACCTCTTCTGGTGATGCTGACGGCGCGCCTTGGAGAGGGAGTGCTGGCGACCAACTCTCGCTCGCTCGCCGACTCTCGGCACCCTCGCGTCTGATCTCCTGCTCTGCGCCGGCAAGCGAGTGGGCGCGAGTCCCTGCGGGCACCATACTTATTCCTTCCTTTGTGTACTCGGCTCCTTCACGTCCGCACGCATTCCTCGCGACACGGCGGTGCGACGAGATCGGGGGACGATGGGGGCCCGTCCCCCCGCTGCCCAGTGGCGGCGCGCGCCTTGCTCTGCCTGTGAGTGCGCCTTCCTGTTGCCATGATGGCCGCGGATGGGCGACCGTGACCGCACGGCCCCTTGTCTCTCGCTATGTCTTCTGTCCGTGCGCCCAGTATGTAGGCCTCGCCCCCCCCCCCCCCCCCCCCGGGCCCCTGCGTGTCCCCACTCGGCGGCACCGTACGCTGGAAGGGCGGGTAGCGCCGCACTCTCGCCGGTGCGCACGCACAGGCGTATGCGCGTGTCTGTGCTCTTGGATGGCAGACGCGCTCGACTCCTGCCGGCATGGCCTCGGTGTAGGCGGCCCGACTGCACACACACACACACACACACGCCGGAGGTCGGATCGATGGAGACGGATGTGCCGACTCGCCCATGGCCGCGTTGCAACTCCTTCCCTTTCGCCGTCTCTCTCTCGCCTTCTCCTCTTCCTCACGGTGGCGAGGAAACAGAGGCATTCTCTTGTATTCAGCGCAACGACTGCAAGGGACGCACGCACCGCCGACAGACGAGCACACAGTCAGGGAAGCGGGAGTCGAGGAGCCGCCACCCTCCTTGCCACTCCCGTGTCATGGAGATTGCGAGCCACCCTCGCCTCCCCCTCTCTCTCTCTTCGAGCCTCCCTTCGCGCTGGTGTGGAGGAAACGCAAGCCCCTCTGCATCCCTCATCCCAGGACGATCTTTCCCATGCTTTTTTATGTGTGCTCGTTGTCGTCGTCTTGACTCTCGCATCGTCCCTCTTCATGACCCCGCTTCAACATCTTCAGCGACGGCAGTGAAACAGCATAGCTGAGCCGCATTCACATCTCCGTCTCTCTCTGGGTGTGTACGACGGTGCATCACGCGCATCGCCACCGAGAGGACGCACACCTCCGCGCACAGGCAGTACATAGCCACACGCTTGCTCTTATTCGGCACATATATGTATATATATTGTGGGTTTGGCTGTGTTGTGTACGCTGTCATGTGCGACGCATACGCTGCTTCACGCACGCACACGCACACGCAGACGCAGGCGCCGGCGCCGGCTCACACATAGGGACCGGGAGGGAGAGAGGGAGTGCAGGCGAGCAAGCCAAGCAAGCACACCGCGGCCTCGAAGGCAGGTGAGGAACGCTGCCTGGCTTGGCATTGTATGCTTGTGCTGTCTGTCTTTCCTCTCGCCCCACCCCACCACCACTGCAAGCTCTCCCGTCCTTTTCCATCTCACTGCCTTCATCAATTTCGGCGCATCTGTGACCCCTTCCTTCCCCCTCCCCTCGATGCACGCGCGCAGGCGTGTGCACACACGGTGACATCTCGGCTTCACTCTGTCCTCCCCTCCCTCCTAGCTCTTACCGCCCTTCTTCCCTTGTTCGCGACTCGTCATAACCTTACTCCCCTCCGCGCCCCACCCTTATCACTCCGACAGTTAGTTGCGGCAGATGGGGTGCTTGCTTAGCAGCTCCGTCGTGGATCCGCCCACATCGCTGACGTCCATCGTTGGCCCCCCAAAGGCGAAATTTTATAACGGCCTCCTCGAAGAGTCAGGAATCATGCGTGAGGGCGGCACCTGCAGCAACAAGGAGTCGAGTCGGCCATCGACGAGGGCGAGTGCAACAGCCCATGGTGACAAGCCAGAGAATGCTGTCGGCACGGACAAGCCCGATAGGCCGATCCCCAGTGAAGGGGGTTGCATGCCAAAGTTCAAGAGGGGAAAAACGTGGCGGCTGCACTGCAGTTCGTCGGAGTCTGTGAAAGCGGCTCTGACTTCGAATGCGGCTGACGCGGCCAACCCGTTGGCCCCGATGTCGTCGGTGAACTCAAGCAATGCAGCGTCTAGTCTGGCAGATGCGCCACTGAGTCTGCTTCCGCAGCTCGCCACAAGCTCCGCTGCCGGCGCTTCGCCGTCTGCAGCGACGAGGCCCCCGAGGGAAGCCGGATACCCTTCAAGGATCTTGAGGCCGTCTTCCATCGTTTCAGTGTCGGCGGCTTCTCACGACATGCAGCTCGCGCGGCAGCCGCTAGAGCCGCAGCATCTGAAGCTGCCCTCGATGGGTTCCGCCGATATGCATGCCACACGCGAGTCTTTGCTCTCCGACATTTCCGACACCCTCAGCACCGAGAGCACACCGACTCACAGCCTGCAGGACTGCCATTCTGCAAACTGCGGCAGCACCATGAGCGCTTTCCTCCGGAAAGCGGAGGCTCTGGAGGCGAAGTTTCAGCAGGTCCCACTGAGCATCGAAGAGGATCTCTTCGTTTACGACGACATAGTCATCTCAAAGGTCGAGGCGCGCGCCAAGCAGTGGCGCCTGGCTGGTCGCAAGCCTCAGCCTGCCAACATAGAGCCCAGCAGCGACAGTGGTACAAGCAGGACTTTAAAGAAGTTCTTCTCCTTCAACGACTTCGACGTGTGCGTGGACGAGGTAGACTTCATGCCATTGAGCCAGGCCACTGTCGAGGCCGCGGCGACGTTGGCGTGGGATGCGGTTTCGGAGACACCCAAGCACGGCTTGAAGCACATAACAGTGACGAACACGACAGCCAAGGCGCCGAACACGGTGGCTCACTTCCTGGCGCGGTCCCGCTCAAAGGAACCGAGGGTAAACCGGCCGCTGCGCAGCTTTCAGGTCAATGCCCTCCTAGGGCACGCGACTCGCGTCAAGTGCATCGCCCTCTCGCCGGCCGAGACGGACTTTGCCAGCTGCAGCAACGAGGACGCCTCCATCACGTTGAACAACTTCGGTGTCGGCAGTGAGGTGGGCATCTTCACGGGCCATCATGACACCATCATCAGCGCGACCTTCTCACCGGATGGCAAGTACCTCGCCACAGCCAGCAAGGATGAGATGATGATCTTGTGGGATGTGACGACGACGAAGATCCTCCTAACCTTCGCGCATCCCAAGGTGGTGATTTGCTGCTGCTTTGGACCAGATAGCAAGCACCTCGTTAGCGGCTGCCAAGACCGCGTGTGCCGTCTCTGGGACACGAAGCGGGGGCGAGAGTGGCTGAACTACACGGAGCACGAGGGCATCATCATTGCCATCGCGTTCAGCCCAGACGGCAACTGTGTATGTAGCGCCTCGGCGGACAGGTCGCTGCGGGTGTGGTCGGCCGCGACGGCCAAGACGCGGTTCCATCTGCTTGGGCACGTTGGCATAATCCTGTCGTGTAGCTACACCTCCGATGGGCGTCACATTATCAGCAATGATGAGTCGCTCTTGCGGGTGTGGTCTGCCGAGGACGGCAGCTGTAAGCTATCTCTCTCGCCGGTCGACGTCGCTGGCACGTTGCAGCTGAACCACCGCGCGCCGAAACTAGGGTGGACGTTGTCCAGCGCCGCCCCTGGCTCCTTTACGCGATTTGTGCTGGTCGCCTGTAACAACCGCTTCGTGTACGTCATCGACATCGACACCGGGCGGGAGGTGGCGAGCGCTTTCTGCAAAGCCCCCGTGTATTGTCTCACCGCCGGCAGCCACGAGAAGATGGCCTTCGGCGACAGCTTCGGTAACATCTACATACTTCGCTTGATGTAAACGTGAACACCAAATGGAAAGTGAAGTCGGAGAGGGCAGAGGACTCGGCAGCGCGCTGCGCGGTCGTCTCGGGTGCTTTTCTCGGGGAGGTTGTGCATGCGTGCGCGTGCAATCATGAGGGTGCGGAAAGTGTGTGTGTGTGTGTGTGGGGGGGGGTCGGTGTGGTGTGTGATGAGCGGGCGCGCGCTTTCCTTTTTTTTTTCAAAAAAAAATTCCTTTCGCGCACGTAATCGATTGGTCTATTGTGATGTATACTACTCCTACTGCGTTGTGACGCTACTGTCTTCTCGCCGTCGTCTGGCTTGCTCTTGCGCTTCATTATGGGTATAGGCTTCTCGTGTTTGCTGGACGGTGCTGCTCATCTTTCTCGGTATCATCGGTGCTCTGCTATTTCGTATTCCTCCTCGGAGAAGGTGCAAGACTGTATATATATATATATATTTGTATGTGTGTGTGTGTGGGAATGCGTGATTTCTTAGCTGCACCCACAACCGACATCCTTCGCAAGTGCATTCATGCGATTGTGTGCGGAAGCCACCGAAGGATGTCCCTCCCTCCCTCCCTCCGCTGCGATTCTAGCGTTGCCGTTGCTGTTCGACTTCATGTATGTATATGAACGAGGGAGGGGGGGGGAGGGGAAGGCATGCGTGTGTGTGTGTGTGCATGTGTGTCTGTGTGCGACGCTGTATCTATCGGTCATGTGCGCACCCTCCCCCTTATTCAGCGTGTGTTGGGTGTCCATCCCTATCCGACGTGGAGGCGCCACGGATCACCGCAGAAACACGGACGTGTCACAGGTCCTGCCGACTGCCGTTCGGGTTTTCTTTTTCTTTTTCTTTGTGTTTGGCGTTGTGTCGTGCCTCATTCCACCACTCCCTGCTGCCGCTGATATTCAACATTCTTTTTTTTTTTGTGTGTGTGTGTTTTCGTTCCTCCTTGTGTCTACCCCTGACGTTGTCGTGTGCGCCCTTTCGTTCCGTAGATGTCTTCGCTGTGCGTCACCGATGCCGTAAGCGCACACCTTCGTCTCCACTTTCTATCCATTCCCCTCTCTCACTGACGCCTGCCTGCGTGTCGCGCGCGCTCTCTCGTTGTGTGTTTATTTGGAGGTGCTTCGTGATCGAGGGCACCTCGGCGTTCTCCCTAGCTCCACCACTGCTACTTTGAACGCCACCAACTTCATTGCCGCAGACACACAAGCACCAATGAATGTGAGAGCGGTGGCGTGGAATGGCAGAGGTGGAGAGAGAGAGACGCGCGGTGCGCCGGTGGCGCGTTGGCGGCAAGGGCGGGAATCGGGCAGATAGGGTGCCAGAGAACGACGTCACATGGCAGTCTATGTACGTGCATTCACCATCATGACCAACCGCTCTCTAGAGCGTATAACGCACCGCACATCTCGCGCAGAGGCGCATTTCGCTTTTTTACTTTAACAGTACACTCACACTCGCTTCTTTTCTGTATATCTGTGGCTCTTCTGTGCGCGCGTCTCTCTCCGCCCTCGACGTCTTCTCCCTTCGCTTCACTGCCGTCGCCTCTTCGGCGCCGTGCTCTCTTCCCCTCTTCTTTTTGGAACTCCCTTGCACGCGGCGAGGGGAGTGACAGCGTGGAAGGAAGGGGGTCGTGGGTGGTGTTGGCAGTGGTGGGGGACGGCACGAGAGGGGGGGGTGCGCGGAGGATGGCATTGGCCGTGGTCGTGCCCGCCGCTACGGCATGCAGAGAAGGATAGGAGACATTCACGCACACACACACACACACACACACACACACACACTTATATACTTGTATGTAGAGAGATTTAGCTCGTTGGCCGCGCTCCGCTTCGTTCTCTCGCGCTCTGCCTCCTGCTCCCTTGCCGCGTCTCCGTCGCGTCTTGCCTCCCGCCTCGCGCCGGCTCACCGTCAGCGGCGCCATACCCGCTCGGCCACCCCTGCGTCTTTCCTCCTCCCCCCTTTTACTTCTTCGTTGCGCCTGCTCCCTGCTCCTCCTGCCGCACGGGCCCACGGGCACACCCACGTGCTTCTTCGTCAGAAAGAGCGAGGGAGGGTGGGGGTGGGGGGCTGCCGCTGCTGCGGAGCAGCAGCGGGGGTGATGGGATTGCGTTCGACTTTCTTTGTTGTTGCTATATCTGGTGCGTGCGTGCGTGTGTGTCCGCTTTACAGCCGCACTTTGCGGCGTCTTCGGAATATTGGATCCACTTCGCGTCTTTGGCTGCTGCTTCTGCCGCTTGTGCTCCCGGACCACAGGAGGAGACGGTGAGGTGAGCAGGGGAGGGAGGGGGCCACACCGCCCCAGTGCGCGGCCTCACAGGGTCCGGCGCACCCCCCGCTCTCTCTCTCCTTGTGGGAGAAAGCCCGGCGGTCCCGCCCCTGCCCTATCCCCAGCCAAACGCCGAGCCGCTCCTCTGGTGGCCACAGGGCCAAGCACCGACGACGCGCGGGGGCCAGAGCGGTGCACGGCGGCTGATGCCGGCGGTCCGGTCGTGGATGGCGCGGCGTCGGGGCGACCTGCGACCGCGAGCACGCCTGTGCCGCCGACATGACGAGCCGAGTGCCAGCGTGGCTCGAAGGCATCTGTCACCCGGCCCTCGCTGCCCACTGGTGGAGGGAGCCTGCGCCACCGCGAGGGGGGTGCGCCAGGGGCGGTGGCCGGCATGACGGGGGCGGCTGTGAGGCGGCCTGCGGGGTGGGGTGTGGGTGGAGTCCGATGCCGAGGCCGTGCTCTCAGATGGCTGAGCCGGCGCATTGCTGTGCCGGTGTGTGTCTAGGGCTGTGGAGCCTCGAGGGCGGAGGTGGACCTCGCGTTGTCTGGCAGAGGAACGGGACTCATCCTGAGAGGGCAGCATCTGCGTTTTGGTCTTCTCGAGTGCTCAGACGAGCGTACGAACAGAGATGTGTCACGCGCCGCGCTTTCCAGCGCGACGCACAGCGCTACAGCGTGCTCTGTGCCGTGGTCGCTGCCTCTTCACGAGCTCTGCTGTCTCTGCGTGTGTGTGTGTGCTCGTGGGTGGTACGACGCGAGCAGCGTGCGTGCATGCATTCCTGTCACTGCGTGCACGTATGTATTACCGTTGTATTCTCTTCCGAAGGCGTCCGGTCTTAGCTTTTTATTTGCCTCTTCGGTGTTCCCCTCTCTGTGTGCAGTGTCTGGTGGGGCGCGCGGTGAGCGTTGCGTGAGCGTGTGCGTGCGTGGCTGTGTGCCTCTAGGAAACGGCAAGAGAGAGACTTGAAAGCTTGATGGTCGTGGGGCTGAAGATAACACCGCGCCTGCCTTATTATTTGTGCGCGTGCAGACATGGACAATGCGTGTTAGTGTGCGTGTTCGTAAGGCACAGCAACCAAAAGAAAGGAAGGAAGAGCGGGCGTGGAAGTGGGAGGGGGAAGAGAGAGAATGGAGGAGGAAGACACGGGTCGTGTAAAGCGGGCACACACATACACACACACACACATGAGCACGTACGCCAGGCCCTTGCGCGCCGTGCCACGCTTTTGCTTGCTTTTGTGTCTTACAGGTATGTGCAGTTTCCGCTCTCCCTCTGTGTGTGTGTGTGTGTGTGCCTCCGCCTGTTTTCCGTTCTTCCGATGCCTCGCTCATCGACAGCAGCAGAAGCCGCTGCGTGAAAGCGCGAGTGATCAGAGCCGCTGCAACCTCCGCGGTGGTCATCGCAGCGCTGACGGCGTTTCGTTTTCGTTGCTGTCCTCTCGCTGTCTCTTCACCGTCAAACCTCTCTTTGCGTACGCTTTCTTATCATTGTTCCCATCCTTCATGCGGCGGCACGGGCATTGCCTGCGGGGTTCTCTCCTCTGAACCTCTCGCACTCCCACCGTCCATGTCCGCTCATCACCTCTCCATCTTCCATTGGCGGGCACACACCCACACACACACACACAGGCGTGCACTATTCATCACTGTACTCCTTATATCCCCTTTCCACCGCCGCGCACTCTCTCTTACACGTACGAACCCTTTCTCCCTCGCCTCCGTGAAGCTCATAGGCCCCCTCCCTCCCGTGTCATCCTCTCTTTATCCTTCCCTCCCTTGTTTTTTCTTGCGCCGTGCTCGGAATGGCGGCTCTCTTGCCCTCAACAGCGCCACGGAGGATGCCGTACCAGGTGGCCGATCGAATCCACGTTTACGGCCGCGTGCGGCCACCTGCCTCCCCCGACGCACCGCTGTGGATCACCGTGGACAGTAGAAACACGACGTTGCACTGCGGCAGCGCGGAGGAGGTGCTGCCGAAGACAGAGGCCGTTTCGAAACAGCGCTCGCCAACCACAGCGCGTGCGACTCGATCGTCACGCTTCACACTTGACGGCGTCGTCGGCGATACCCGAGGGGGCGCCGCGCAGGCTTTCTTTGACAGCACCGCCCGTTCCTGCGTGGAAGACTCCCTGCTGAAGGGGACGAGTGCCACGGTTCTGTGTTGCGGTGAGAAAGGCACCGGCAAGACCACTACCATGTTTGGTGACGTGGCCGTTCCCGGGCTGTGCCAGCGCATCCTCGCCTCGCTCTTTGCCGTGGTGGAGGCATATTCCGAGCCCTCAACGCCCACGTCTCTTTCAGGCGTGGCGATGACTGCGCCCTCCACATATGACCTCGCGTCCCTGTGCTCGAGTGGCGCAGAGGAGGAGGAGGCGCAGCGCGGCTGTCGCACGCGGTTCCTCGTCAAGCTCTCGTGCCTGGCGCTCCGTGGAGAGCACGTGGTGGACCTGCTCGCCGAGGCAGCACACGACGCGCCCTCAAGCGGCGCGTCGGCGTCGGCGTCGCCGCGGGCAGCGCCACCCCCATTACCGGCTTCCTCGTCGTTATCGCTCTCTGCGAGGCCCAACATCACCATGGATCCACGAGGCAGAGTGGTGGTGCGCAACGTATCGAAAGTCACGTGTTGCAGCGCCGCCGACGCCATCGCGTTGATACACCAAAGTCGTCGTGCGCCGTCTTCAGCAGCGTCGCCTAGGTCGCCTGGCCACGTCGTCGTCATAGTGGACGTCACATGTGAAGAGGGCGAGGAGGCAAGCGCATCTCACCATATCGTCCGCACGGCCAAGCTGCACCTCGTGGACCTGGCAGCCGCGGAGCAGCCGCGGCACCGCAGCCAAAGGCCACAGCCGCCGCCCTCATCCACATCGCCCTCGATGCCGGCTGCTGAAAGCGTCGTCACATCGCGCGGCGGCCGCTCCGAGGATTCCGCGATCCGGCATTCGCTTGCAATACTGCAGCAGGTCATCACGGGGCTCTCGTCTTCGTCGATGGCGGTGGACGATGCGCCGCCGACGCGGCCTCCATACAAGCAGAGCAAGCTGTCGATGCTGCTCAAAGGCCACCTTGGCGGCGGCTGTCGCACTCTTGTCATCGCGCACGTCCGGTCGGAGGCGGCGCACAGGCAGGAAACGTTGGCCACGCTGCAGCTGGCGCGGCAGCTCTTGTGCGTGCCAGAGCATCCCACCTCTCGGGTCGTCGAGGACCCCGTGGTCCGGGCACGCCAGCTGCAGCGGCAGGTGGCGGCGCTGCAGGCGGAGCTGCGACTGCAGATGGAGCTGAACCAGCGCGCGGCGAGCTCTGCAACAGCCCTTGCCGCCGCCGCCGCACCTGTCGATGCACCGGCGGCCAGGAACGCGAAAGGTGCGAAGAAGTGCTTTGGCGATGCCTCGGCCACAGACGCACCGGCGCGGTCGTCCAAATCCTGCACTGGACGGGTGAGTGACCGGTGCACCTCGCCGTCGCAAACACCGGCCGGGGCGGCGAGCGACTGCCATCCACTGCTGCACCGCGCCGCCTCGTCATCTGCTACGCCGGTCTCGGCTGCCCTGACGACAGGCGTAATGAACTTCGTTGCCGGACGGATCGCGGTACTCCCAGTCAGCACGGTGCTGGAGATGAACACGTGCTTCGAGCTGCTGCGACAGTGTGTGGCAGAGAGGGACATCCAGCTTCGCGCCGCACTCACAGACCTGCGTACGGCAGAGGCTGCTACAGCGGCTGCATTCACAGCCCTGGCAGCGAGCAGCGCGCGCAGCTCCGTTTCTGAGCGCTATTCAGGGCGATCCATCTGCGGCGGAGGGGCCGGCCGACGCCGGATGTGCTCGGTACGGGGCACGGCGAGTTTAGCGAGGGACACCCCCATCTCGGAGGGCAAGCGTCGCCCTTCGATGGACTCGGCTCTTTTAACGTCGATCACGCAGCTGCCCAGATGTAACCCTGTGCGTACGACGCTCCTGCATGAACTGAGCCCGACTGTGCCGGCAACTGCTGGTGTCAAGGCAGGAAAGGGGTACGGCAGCGCTCCATCGGCTGCGGGGTTATCCCGAGGTGAGACCAAGGACACAGCCCCGCTTTCGCCGTTGCCGGGGCTGAGCGTCTTTCCATCAACGGGGCCCAACGCAGCTGCCGCCACAGCCAACGCCCCGCATGCCGCTGCTGCTGCGGCGTGGCCGGCGAATGAGGGAATTACATCTCCAGAAAACGAGGAGGTCTTTGTCCCCACCTACAACGAAGCGGCGTCTTTTAAGCCGTTCGCGCCGTCGTCGTCTCTCCAATGTGCGCGGGTGGTCTCGAGTGCACCGGTGTCGCTGATCCGCCCTTTGCCGGCATCGAAGAGCATGGCAAGCGCGTCGCGAAAAGCCTCCGCCGCCCGGGAGCCGTCGACGCCGTGGGGCCGGGCGCCCACCGACTCGCTGGGACCGCTTTCCTCGACCGAGGTGAACTCCACGATGCAGGTGCGGCGATCAAACTCGGCAGCTGATTCAGCGCTGCAGGCTAGTCCGGGCGAGTCTTCCGCGTTCCACATCTACACAACCCAGACAGCGGAGGGTGTGCAGCAGGTGCAGCAAGTGCGACACGAGGAGGAGGCACTGGCCAGCCTAAGACTGCGTCTCGTGGCGGAAGTGACGGGTGATAACGGTCACAGCGGCACAGCCCTAGAAGACGAGTGCCGCTACCACGAGGGCCAGCTAACACGACGTCGCGAGGCGCTACTGCGGAACTTTGAGTTGTGGTATCGCGCTCGTGTGCCTGCCGAGGACGACACCACTGGTGCGGCGAATCCGTTGCAGAAACCTGCAGAGAATTCAAAGAGGCTGACGCTGGGGACGATGCGGCGACGGCTGCGGCGTCCTGCCACTGCTGGAAGCGCAGGGAGTGGTGGCGGTGGCAGCGATGTGGGTGTGCTCAGTGGTGTCGCCATCAACGGCGTCGGAGGTAATGGCGCTTACGAGGTCTGGGGTGGCGTCGGGCCAGTTCTGCGGCCTGCCGCCTCTTTTTCCTCCGCCACACAGAAGGAGTCGGCTGACGAGGCTGCAGCGATAGCCATGTCGTCTGACACCTTCAGCGCTGCCGGTGTTTTGCCCGCCGCCTACTGCTCCATGTGACCACGGCACGCCGTTTGAATCTGGGCTTCGTACACGATGCAGAGCTTGTCTGCCACTGCGGGTGGTGGCTGTGATTGCGTGGTGTTGTGCAACGGCGGATGTGGCTGCTGCTTGTTTCTCGCAGCAGCTTTTACATGTGCAGTGCACCCCTTGCACTTCGGCATCACAAGCGTGTTGGTGAAACGGTCATGGAAGCGAAATGGGGGAGGAGGAGGAGGAGGAGGGGGGGGGGGCAGGATGGCAGTTGGACGGAGGGTGCCGGTGGCTCAAGCACGCACAGCGAGAGGGGGAGAGCGGGCAATGCTTGTATGTGCTTCCCTCTCTCGCTCGCTGTTTCTCTTATTCTTATTTCGGGTTGTTCGTCGATGTCCTGCCCTCCCCACACTCCTCCCTTGCGTGCTCGCCTGTCCTCACACACATGTGCGCGTGTGCTTTTTTTTTTTGTTTGACCGCTTCCATTCATGTACAGTAGCCGCTTGCACTACTCGTTCTATGTAAGAGGGAGGGGCGGTGATCGATAAGGACGGGGGGGGGGAAGGGGGCGGGAGGATGAGCAGGGATACAAGGGAGGGGCGTTCGGGCCCAGACGATCCAGCATACACGCTTTTCCTATTATTGCACCACCGCACAGACATAGAGAGGTGCGCGCGTGTGTGTGTGTGTTCTGTGTGTCCATTCACTATGTACATGTTCTCTCCCTCCTTGCCTCTCCTCATCAGGCCGGTCTCTCTCTCTCTCCTTCTTCTACCTGCCCTCCCTTTTCTCGTCTCTCCTGCACCGTCTGTGCTGCTCCCACGGCACCACGTAAAAGAGGAAAGACTGCGGCGGCAGCAGAGAGGCTCACGCGGAGCGGTGATCAAAAACGAATGCTGCTGTGCTGTCCAACAGGAAGCGCACGCAGAGGCGGGCTGGGACGGAGGGGGAGAGTGATGCGGCTGCTGCTGCTGCTGCGTATCGTTCCGTCCCCCTTTTCTGCGCGAAGAAACTCGTCGAGACCACCGTATTATCGTCGGGCACGGGCTTAGACACGGTTCATCACAGATGCGCCCATGAATGGGCTAGCCTGCTTGTCGTTCTCCCTACTCCCTGCCTGTCTGCCTTTTCCCTCGAACAACCCGTACATGCCCCATCTTCTCCATCCAGCCGTCGACTCCTATACCGCACACACGCTCACTGTCTCTCTCTCTCTCTCTCGTCGCCCTCCCTCCGCGCACACAAGCGCTTCGCTATCCGCCTTTCGCATCGCCCGCTTAGTTGCGACTGAAAGTAGGCGCAGGCGGGTCTGCGTGCGTCGAGTCTTGTTGTTTTGTGTTCTCTTCGGTATCGCCGTTGTACCCACCGCGCAGCCCTCCATTCTTTCCTCCCTGCACACACCACCCCTGTCACCACGATGGACGTCATACCGCTGGTGGCACAAGAGATTGCGGCTCGCTATCACAAGCAGGCAGGGGACCGCCCCATGGGCTCCGCCGTCACGGTCGACCTTGCAGCGCTGCTGACGCGTCTCTGGCTGCTGAAGGAGCGTGGACGATTTGATGACGCCGGCGATGTCGCGGCGAGCGTTCTTCATATTGAAGCCCTGGCAGACGACGTGCTTGATTATCTTCTCCATCGCTGCAGTCTCCCTAGCCTCTCCACGTTGTCCTTGCAGGTCCGCTGCGACACGCTGCGCACGTCTCGCGAAGAGCAGCAGCACAAGGCAGATGTGAAGAAGGAGGCCATCCGAGTGCAGCTGGAGGGGGCACTGATGTCCATGGAACCTGGGATGGTGAGCGCCGAGCAAGTCTGGAGCTCTCTCGCGGTCTGCTTTGTGCATCACTACAGTGGCCTTGGCTCACTGGCGTCGGCCACGGCGAAGGCTGGTGGCGGCAGCAGCGGCACCTCCCACAGCGAGACTCTCTCCGCCGTCAGCGCGGCCCTCCCTCGGGCACAGGTGACTGCGTTCCTACGCCAGGACCGCGTGGAGCGGGCGGGCCAGCTGCGGCAGCTTCGTCGCATCGCATGGGGACTGCGGCTCTATCAGAAGGAGACGGGTCGAACCGCTGGCATGGACTTGATGTCGCTGTCCACCACTGTGGACACACCGCTGGCGGAGCTTGAGGCAAAGGCGGAGGAGGCGATGGCTGAGCTGGAGCCACGGGTGCGCCTCACGCGTGCACTGCTAGTGTCTCCGACCTGTCCTCTCGGTGCCGCGGCCCAGCAGCAGCTCAAGGAGGAGTACCACCACCTTCTTCTGGTCCAGCACGTTCTCCGGCATGTGCAGTGCGGTCTTCAGCAGCTCCGCGAGTGCATCAACAGCCGCGTCATGCAGCCATACACGTCGCTTTTAGCTGAGCTGCGGCAGTTGATGCCGGCGAGCAAGGCGGCCGCAGCTGCGCAGGCGTTCTCGTCCGCGATCACTTCCGCCTCTTCACCGGCCGCCGCTGCCACCGCACGTGGTGGGGCCGCTCCGAAGAAGGTGGTGTTTCCCAAGTTCATGGAGCTGGCTGACGCGTATGAGGCGGGCATGCGCTGTGCCGGTGAGCTTGCACTTTGGTCGACGCTGCTGCGGGTTGCAACAGAGTCCGCCGCTGGATACGACTCGACGCTGCCCAGAACCGCCGCAGAGGAAGCGCTCGCCCTCGCGGAGGCTGCACCGGCACCCCCTGTCACCTCTGCGAGTGCCCTGGCTGCCGAGGTCGGTGCCCTGCTTGACTCCGACGCAACGCGGCAGCGACTTCCTCCTGGTGCTCACGTGCGCTACCGCACCGACCTCCCGCTGCACACGGTCGACCCTACCGTGGCGCGGATTTACCCCGAGTCTCTGTGCGCTATGCGAGGCTACTGCCCCGTTCAACTCCTCGCTGGGCGTCCAACCGCGGGGCTGCTGATACCTGGCCAAGTCCCGTCAGAGCTTTCGTCGTCCTCGCCGTCGAAGACGTTGTTGGGATGTATGGAGGTGAGCGGCAGCGTCGGCCGCGTCGCCATGGCGCGCCCACTCTACTTCATCTTTGCGGACGCGGCTGCAATACGCGCCTTTGCGGCTGATCCGTGGCGGTACGTGGAGGGCTGCCTGCACGTCTTCCACGCCGCCGATCCATGCCTGACTCTTGTGATGGGGAGAGCCGACGAGCTGCCGCGCGAGCTGTACTTGGAGGGGGCGCGCGTGGTGGAGCGGCGGCGGAGTGACTTAGCAAACGCACAGCACGGGCAGGAGAACAGGCAGAGCTGCGGCACGCAGACGGGGCAGATCGACTCTTACATCGACCACAACTACTTCTGGAACGAGTGGGATCTCCGTCGACACGCGCTGAAGCTGGCCAATCTCATGCAGATGCGTACGCATTCCTCGCAGACCGCCGCGCTGCACTTCCGCCGTGAGGCAGCGACGCAGGCGGACCCGAGAAAAGACTCCGAGGCGCAGACGCTGCACAACGCGGCAACGCAGCCGCCGCATGTGGCGCAGTATCTGAAGGGGCTTCGCGGCACTTACACGTCGGCGATCGAGCAGGTGCGCAAAGTCATCGAGCACTGAAGCAGATGCCGTGTCCTTGTCTCCGTATGCGCGTGCGTGTGGAGGTGTGCTCGATGTGGGGGAGTCTTCATGTGCTCGTTCTTGGCCGCCGACTGCTTCATGCGTATGTGCGGTTGTTGCATGGCAGTCGTCCATCCTTCCCTTTTTCTGCCATCTCCCTGCCCCCCGTCTCCTTTCCACGGACGCTCATTACTGTTCTCGTCTTCGTGAGGGTGTGTGATGAGGCAGCGGGTCGACGCTGATCATCGGTTTTCGTTTTCCGTGAAGAAGTTGTGCTCCGTTGCTGCCTTTCGCAGCGCGTTCGTGGATCCCTTCCCCCTTTGTTGGCCGACGAGGCACCGCCGGATCCCTTTCTCGCGGGGGCATTTCTCGCTCTCGGCTCCTCGCCCCGCCGCCCCGCTCCCCCAATGACGAGTGCGCGTCTTTCTGTTTCGATCTGTGTGCACTGAATGGCGTTGCTGGCATGTATACTATACTCATGTAAACTAGCGAAGACGACAAGCGAAGGCGTTTGGTGATTCAGTGGGTGGGAGGGATTCAAGGCAGTCCGGCGTCGGTGCTCCTCTCGCCTCGCCTCACCTCTCTCTCGCTCTCGCGCATCGCTCACCGATGTTCTCTTTCTCTGTTCAGCTTGAGCGCGCACTCTTGTCCTCGTGTGTGCTGTTTACGTCCATTCCAACCCCGGCCCTCTGTTCCTTACTCCCCCCCCTCACACACACACACACGCACAACCTCCCTCGTACCTCATGGCCTTTGCCCTGTGCTTGCACCATATATCTATATCTATCTATCTATCGGTTATAGATGCATGCGTCGTACTGCAACGGGCGGTGCGCTTGAGAGAGGCGAAGAAGGGCGCAGAGCCCTTTCTCAGTGTTGTCTCCCTTCTTGTGCGCGATGTGGCGCGCGTCATCGGCACGGATGGTTCACACGGAGATGATTGCGGCAGCGCTTCCGCCTTTCAAAGAGAGAGAGGCAAAGACGGAGACTCAACGTAAGACGAGCGAACGTGTTATTCGATATTGTTGCCCCCGTTGTCTCTGCAGCCTCTCTCTCTTTCTTTCTCTCTCACAGTGCGTCGACTTGGTGACGTGCTGAGCTCTCTCGCCTCTCCTCTGAATTGTGCGGACTGCGTGAAGTGTTGGTGGCCCATTTCGATCACACGAATGTGGACACACGCACGCCGTCTTCCCCTCCTCAAACCACCTCGCCTCACTAGTTTTCTTTGCCTTTTCTCTCTCTGTGTCTGCTGCCCCCCTCCCCCTCCCCCCCCCCGCAACCATCCTCCCATCGCTTGCCAACGGATGGGCATCCATTGCGCTCCATATATATATATATATACATACACACATATCTATCTACATATGTGCGTATACATGATCAGCTCGCTCGCTCTTCGCAACGCACTCGCTTCGTTTTTGTTTACTTGTCAGAGTTGCTCAAATCCGCGTTTCCCTGCTGCGTGTTCGACCGTGGCTTGTTCCGCTCCTCGTCTCTCCGTCCCCGCCGTCCCTCCGCCTCTCCGCAGCCATGTCTCTCGCGCCGATCGAACACCGCCTGGAGCAGCGCTTTCGCCGCTACTCCGCCATCACCACCCAGAGCGACCCCCGCAACCTCGGCAAACGCATCCCATCCACCCCCGGCCAGCAGGTGCTGGCGGAGCTGCTCGCCAAGGAGCTTCAGGCGATGGAGCTGCAGAACGTCATCTGCGACAAGTATGCGACGGTGACGGCGGTGAAGCCGGGCAATGTGCCTGGCGCTCCGCGCATCGGATTCATCTGCCACCTCGACACCTTCGACTGCGGTCTCTCCCCGCATGTGAAGGCTCAGAAGATTCGCTACACGGGCGGTGATGTCTGCCTAAACAAGGAGAAGAACACTTGGATGAGGCTGAGGGAGCACGCAGAGCTGAACAAGTACGTTGGACAGGACATTCTTTTCAGCGATGGCACCAGCGTGCTCGGCGCGGACGACAAGGCCGCCATTGCGTCGGTGATAGAGATGGTTGCTAACCTCGACTCCAGTAAGGAGAAGCACGGCGACATCGTTATTTGCTTTGTGCCAGATGAGGAGATCGGCTTGGTAGGCGCGAAGCACCTCGACGTAAAGGCGCGCTTCAACGTCGACTTTGCCTACACGCTCGACTGCTGCGAGCTGGGAGAGATGGTGTACGAGTGCTTCAACGCCGCGAGTGCCACGATTAAGTTCACAGGTGTCTCGGCGCACCCGATGTCGGCCAAGGGCGTGATGGTGAACCCGCTGCTGATGGCCGTGGACTTCATTTCCCAGTTCAACCGCGAGGAGACGCCCGAGTGCACGGAGCTGCGCGAGGGGTACTGGTGGTTCGCGAAGATGGATGCGAACTCCACCCAGGCGAGGCTCGAGGCAATGGTGCGCGAGCACGACCTCGACAAGTACACGGCCCGCAAAACGTACATGCTCGACGTGGCCAAGAAGGTGCAGGCCAAGTACCCGACCGGCAAGGTGGAGATTGAGATTGAGGACGTGTATGCTAACATCGCAAACTCGCTTAAGGATGATTTCACCGCGATTGATCTGCTACTGGAGGCGATGAGAAAGGCGAGCGTGAAGCCGAACATTATCCCGATGCGTGGGGGCACGGACGGCGCAGCGCTCTCCGTGAAGGGCCTCCTCACCCCCAACTTCTTCACTGGCGCGCACAACTTCCACTCCTGCTTCGAGTTCCTTCCCATCCCGTCCTTCGTGAAGGCGTATGAGGTGTGCCGCAACATCGTCCTACTCGGCGCTGAAAAGCGCAAGAAGACGCCGTCCTTGCTGTAGGCGCGCTGAGGCAGAGCACGCCAAGCAACAGCAATACGCAGGCAGACGCGCAGGCGTATAAGCGGGTACTTAGTGCGCAGAAGATCTGCGCCGGGAACGTCCCGCTCGCCCAACACAGCGCCCCCATCCGCTTCTTCCCCACGCGTTGTACTCGATGAGCGGAGAGGATGGATGGGCGCGGGTCTACGTGTGACAGCTGTAGATTTCCGTGTCCGGCATCTATCACTATCGCAATAATGAGGGTGAACGAAAACGAGATGCCCGACAGCCTCGTGTCGCCGTTGCGAGAGCGCGGGAGAAGGGGCGCAGGTACCATGTCAAAGAAAGGCGGGGACGTACCGAGCGACGTAGACATGCGCATGTACCTACATAGAAGCACATGTGTGCAGTGCGTTGCGTGTCCCTCGCCCACGGAAGGCGGACGCGCCCCTCAGCGCGTCTCCTATCCGTGTCTACCCCCCTGTCTCTGCGTCTCTCTGTGTGTCTCTTTCTATTCGCTCGTCCGTTCATCTATTAAAATGTTTTTTTTTTTCCTGCTTTCTTCGCTTTACCGCGTGTTTCTTCTTCCGTTGTTGTTGCTGTTGCGTATATCACATGCATACAGGTATATACATACATATGTATATACCTGTATGTGCATCTGTATATACTGTATGTGCATCTGTATATACTGTATGTGCATCTGTATATACCTGTATGTGCATCTGTATATACCTGTATGTGCATCTGTATATACCTGTATGTGCATCTGTATATACCTGTATGTGCATCTGTATATACGTGTATGTGCATCTGTATATACGTGTATGTGCATCTGTATATACGTGTATGTGCATCTGTATATACCTGTATGTGCATCTGTATATACCTGTATGTGCATCTGTATATACGTGTATGTGCATCTGTATATACCTGTATGTGCATCTGTATATCTGTATGTCATCCTGTATGTGCATCTGTATATACTGTATGTGCATCTGTATATACGTGTATGTGCATCTGTATATACCTGTATGTGCATCTGTATATACCTGTATGTGCATCTGTATATACCTGTATGTGCATCTGTATATACGTGTATGTGCATCTGTATATACGTGTATGTGCATCTGTATATACCTGTATGTGCATCTGTATATACCTGTATGTGCATCTGTATATACATGTATGTGCATCTGTATATACCTGTATGTGCATCTGTATATACCTGTATGTGCATCTGTATATACCTGTATGTGCATCTGTATATACCTGTATGTGCATCTGTATATACCTGTATGTGCATCTGTATATACTGTATGTGCATCTGTATATACATGTATGTGCATCTGTATATACCTGTATGTGCATCTGTATATACCTGTATGTGCATCTGTATATACCTGTATGTGCATCTGTATATACATGTATGTGCATCTGTATATACATGTATGTGCATCTGTATATACCTGTATGTGCATCTGTATATACATGTATGTGCATCTGTATATACATGTATGTGCATCTGTATATACCTGTATGTGCATCTGTATATACCTGTATGTGCATCTGTATATACCTGTATGTGCATCTGTATATACCTGTATGTGCATCTGTATATACATGTATGTGCATCTGTATATACATGTATGTGCATCTGTATATACATGTATGTGCATCTGTATATACCTGTATGTGCATCTGTGTGGGTGGGTGTGTGTGTATCTATCTAGATGCAGATATCGTCACCCGTATCGTCACGGGGCGGGCTCTCGTCACTCTGTTTGGCCTTGTATGTGCACATGTGAGACACGGGGGCGGTGCTGGTGGGAAGGGGATCAAGTTCGTGACGCAACTGTTGGGGCATGGGTGGGTACCTCTCTACACGCAAAACGGGACTTCGGGGGTGGGGTGGGGTGAGGTGGGCGGCACGCCGCGGCTAATGAAGCTCATAGACATGCGCAGGGACACATGCTCAGCAATAGCCCACCCATCTGCCTCCGTGCACACACACGTGCGCTTCAACCCGCAGCGAAAAGGCGCACACACGGAGACGCATAAACGTACGCATAGGCGGGATACACGCCGATGGGTAGATGTGCCACACCGGCTTTCGTCTCCTCTCCGCCTCCTTGTCCCTCTCTCGCTTCTCCACCTGACCGCACCCACGGAAACTTGAAATGCCCATGCTGGCCTGCTCTCTTTATCCCCCTCCCCTCTCTCGCGTGAATGTGCGCACATATATGTCGGTGTGTGTATCTTGATGTACGGCTAACGTATTCTTTTTCGTTTCGTCTCTTCCGTGCTGCCTCATTATCGTCTCTATCTCTCTCTCCTCATCCTCTTCGCCGCCCTCGTCTTCGACGAACACCCCTTCATGGGGGAGCCGGAAAAGGCGTGCGGACTGAGGTGGGTGGTGCACTGTGCTTGCACATGCGCATGCAACATACACAACAACTCAAAGAAAGCAATAATGGATGACAAGGTGGGGAGATGCCACCACGGCTGCAGCGCCTACTGCAGTGCCTCCTGAGGCTTGCTCACGCGGCTGCTACGTGCCGTTACAGCCGACCTACACGCACGGCCTTGCCCCTGCTGCACGTGTGGTCTTCGCTACCTCGCTATCCCCTCCATACTTACTCTCTCTCCCTCAACACACCTGCGATGCACTCCCCCTCCATGCCCACACTTTCCAGTGACTACTCGACCCTTGCTCACCCACGCACACACCCAGCCACACACACACACACACACACAAGCACCTTTGTGACGCTTCTTTGCAGGAACCACCTTTCTCTATCGCGGGTATCACTCGCTCCCTCTCTCCCTCCTCTCGAAAGAAGAAAATTCGAACGCTGTTACGGCGCTGTTCTGTAGAATCGGATCGGCCCCCACCCTGGCCCCTTCTGCCTCTCTCTTCCCTATACCACCCGTGTAGCGCCCCCGTCTCTGCACACCACAGCCTCGCCGTTAGACGCGTGTGCGTCTCCCTCCCTCTCTTTTGGCTGACATGGCCTCGTCAAGCCCACCGCGGCGGATGCGCGCACTGCTACCGCCTCGATCGGTGTTGGGCGCTCCTTTTTTTGTTGTTGTTGCAGCCATGCTTCTGCTCCATGGGGCGCCGGTGCGCGGATACGATGGGGATGCGGTAACTGCGCCTCCCTCTGCCTCGACCGCTTTCACCGAGGACCCCTTTACTCTTCCCACAGCTGCATCGCTGCTGGACGTGCTGGCGGGCGGCTTTTGCACCACTACTGGGGAGGGCGAGGAGGGCAGCTGTACGCCCTCGGTGTCGCGGCTTCCCACGCACCCTGTGCTCATCCTCTTCACAGAGAGCAGTGCTGGCCATTCCCCCATGCTTGCTGCCCTGCGCGCAAAGGTGCGACAGATCGCAACCGACGTACCGTCATCGGTGCTGCGGGTGCACGAGTACGTGATACCGATGAGTGCCACCGAGCGCCGCCTAATAGAGTTGTTGCTCATTGGTGCCAGCCACCTACCTACACTGGCACTCTTCCACGGCAGAGTTGGAAAGGTGCAGGTAGCGCCCGGCTCCATCATCTCGGCGAGCCCCTTTCAGGCACCAGTGCTGTACTCGACGACGCCGCTGGCGAGCGCCAGCTACTTCGAGCTGCGCTCCTGGGCGCTGAGTGAGCTGCCGGCCCGCTACGTCGACCCCGTCACCTTTCACCTTATACCAAGTCTCCAGTTTGTCTTCAGCCCGGCCGAGGTGCACGACACGCTCCAACTTGTCCGCGACGCTGTCGAGGCAAGCGAGTCCCGCTCCGTCCTCCCGGCATCCGTGTCGATGGTCTACATGCGACTTACCAGGCACGGTTCTGAGGAGGTGCTCGCCGCTCTTTCTTCTATCGCCACACAAGCTGGAAACGCGGTGCTGACGCTGGTGACGGAGTCGGCGGAGGTGGCTGCGGCATGGGGTCTACGCGCAGAGCACACCTTCACAATGGCCCCGTGGTCCAGCACTGTTGCGGCATACTTGAACGGCTCTGCATCTGCTGGATTTGTGGCAGCTGTCCCAGATCTATCACCACCTCAGTCCACCGGCACCGTTACCGAGCTGGCAGAGGCGACTGCTGACTCGGCAGCATGGCGCGCTGCCTGTGCGGCGTCGGTCCGTGCCGAAATCGCGCAGCTGCAGAACTGGCGCCAGGCGATGAATGCCTTCAACACCACGAGCCCTCTTCGCAGGATCGACTCAGCTACGCACCTCCTGCACGAGTTGAAAGCGCTGCAGAACGCACTGAAAATTGTCTTTGTGCTGCGCGAGAGTGACAACATGTGGTTCCATCACCACCTCGAGGTCGCAGCCGCTCTAGCGCGCCGGCTGCAGAGCACAACGGTGCTCTACAATACAACAGCATTAGCGAAAGGGTCGAAGGCGCGCAGCCGCGTCGAGCGTTCTTGGACGCCAACCATGCGGAGCGACGTGTTTTGGCTAGATGCTGAGCAGCTGCCGGCGGTGGCGGACGGACTGCATGTGTCGCAGGTGCCATCGGTTCTCATCTTGGTGCCTCTGCAGTCGCGCTTCGGTGAAGGTGGCGCTGGCGACAGGGCTGATGCTGCCGCTGCCGCCGGCGACGACGACCAGGCGGCCGCTGGCGCGTCTGAGGAGACCGGCCTGCGCCGCCGTGACCCGTTCATCGGCATACACACAATTAATCGATACGACCTTCTCAAAGCTGCCTACATGGACGATGCGCAGATGGCCGACGAGCCGGTGTCTGGAAAGGAGGCGCTGCCTCTTTTCCCCAGCGACAGTGACGCCCTCCTGCGTTTCTTGGCCAGTGGTAGCTTCATCGGTGCGATGCAGTACACCATGAGCTCGACCCAACTCAGCACGCTCCGGGCGAGGGTGACGGAGTTGCCGGATGCCGTCCAGGCCGCCACGGCCAGCGGCGGCATCCCCAACAGACACTACCTCCAGCTGGACCGCCGCTACTACCCGTTGCGGGCGGCGGAGGAGCCGATGGAGGGGCCGTCGTACGTGCGCCAGATTCTGAACGGGTCTTCGCCGCTCCCGGTGCTTGGCAGTGACGACTCCGACACAGAGGTAGGGTGGCAGCAGGGTGCCGGGTGGAGTGGCACGCACCCCCGCGGCACCACCTCCGCGTCACCGGATGAGGCGGACGAAAGGCTGCGCCAGCGCCGCGCCCGTGAGGAAGCCGCGGCGCTGAAGAGGAAGGCGGTGTGGGAGGCGAACTTGGCCAAGCGCCGACGGGAGAAGGCGGATCGAATGCGCCGCAAGGCTGCCGAGGACGCCGCAGAGCGGGAGCGGCAGCAGGAGGCTTTTCAGCGGGAGGTGAACGCTGCGCTGAAGGAGGAACAGGAGGGGGCTGGCGGTGGCGCTGGTGGCACGTCGGCATCGCAGCTGGAGGGCCTGTGGGTGCGCCGCCCCACCTTGGACGATGTCTCTGAAGGCCTTGTAGGAGAAGGGCGCCGCGACCTCCCCTTACGGCGCCCCTCTGGTGAGGAAGTGGACTCGCAAGATGCGGCGCAGATTTCGCGTCGGCAGCGTCGACATCGGGAGTATCGCGAATGGCTGGCCGACCGTCAGCGCATGGTGAACCGCTGCGTCACGGTGACGGAGAAGGGCAAGCGCTCCTTGATGACCCGATGGGAGTGATGGGCGAAGTGCTCGTGTGCTTGTGCCTGCGTGCCCTTCAAGGGGACAAGGAGTTCCGGTGGTGGTGGTGGTGGTGGGGGTCAGGTGATTCTCTGCATCACAGGCTTTTGCTTTCCTCGCCGTAAGCCTTCTCTGTTCGCTTCCACGTCCCTTCTGCCCAGCCTTTGCCGTGTTGTACGCGCACCGCACAACTTCGTCCTTGTTGTCTTACGCGCACACGCGCACCTCTTCTTCGGCGCTTGCGTGCGCGTGAGGCGGGAAATGGTGCCTGCACACGTTGTTTATGTCCTCCCTTTCCGCTCTTCTCGCTGCCTCCTCACTGCTCGTATCTCTTTCTTCGGTGCGTCCTGCTCCACTGCTGCGCATGATGGGCTACACACATGCGTGATGGCATGCAAGGACGCAACTGCAGGCCGGCACAGACAGGCAGGCACAGAGAGACGTGCAAGACCGCCTCCCTGGGCAGTATCCGCACGCGCGGCCCTGGTCACCTGACGCAGGCACGTATGGAGGCTGCAGAGGTATGATTCCCTGGAGAGAGTGGGCGAGACACTTTAGGGGGCTGCGCTTCAGCGTGTGTGCGCGCGCGACTGCGACCCCGCGGATGTCTCCGCTCCTACAAGCGCTGTGGGGTCGACTGCGGCACAAGCATCCCATTTTGTTTCCGTCAAGACCCTTTCGCTCCCGCCTGCTCTCTCGTCCGCGGACTGGTCCGCTCCACTTGTGTGTGCGCATGTGCCGTTCCCTCTTCGCTCTTTCTGTCTTGTTGTAGACGCGGCCTCGCGCCGCCATCAACGCGCCTGGACGCGTGTCTATCCGCCTCCTCATTTCTTCAGCCCTGCGCGTGTTTTGTGTGTCTGCTGGTGCAAATATGAACGGAGGTTGTGCATGCATACGCCAATGTATGATGATGCTGACGGCGCGCCTTGGAGAGGGAGTGCTGGCGACCAACTCTCGCTCGCTCGCTGACTCTCGGCACCCTCGCGTCTGATCTCCTGCTCTGCGCCGGCAAGCGAGTGGGCGCGAGTCCCTGCGGGCACCATACTTATTCCTTCCTTTGTGTACTCGGCTTCTTCACGTCCGCATGCATTCCTCGCGACACGGCGGTGCGACGAGATCGGGGGACGATGGGGGCCCGTCCCCCCGCTGCCCAGTGGCGGCGCGCGCCTTGCTCTGCCTGTGAGTGCGCCTTCCTGTTGCCATGATGGCCGCGGATGGGCGACCGTGACCGCACGGCCCCTTGTCTCTCGCTATGTCTTCTGTCCGTGCGCCCAGTATGTAGGCCTCGCCCCCCCCCCCCCCCCCGGGCCCCTGCGTGTCTCCACCGGTGGCACCGTACGCTGGAAGGACGTGTAGCGCCGCACTCTCGCCAGTGCGCACGCACAGGCGTATGCGCGTGTCTGTGCTCTTGGATGGCAGACGCGCTCGACTCCTGCCGGCATGGCCTCGGTGTAGGCGGCCCGACTGCACACACACACACGCCGGAGGTCGGATCGATGGAGACGGATGTGCCGACCGCCCATGGCCGCGTTGCAACTCCTTCCCTTTCGCCGTCTCTCTCTCGCCTTCTCCTCTTCCTCGCGATGGCGAGGAAACAGGGATTGTTCGTAAACTAATTTTCGATATTCACGCTCTTACACGAACTCTCGCAGTCATCGGCTGATCACTGGCCACTGTCCCCACCCTCTCCCGCGAACAGTATGTCTGACGCGGAGCCTCACCTATCCCTGCAGTCGTTGACGCCTGTCGACCTCAAGCAGCTGTCGAGGCAGCAGAAAATTATGCTGCTACAGGACTACCGCTCTAGCGGGGCACGAAATGCCAACAAGATGCTTTTCTTAGCCACGGACCTGCTGGCTGGCGGGTCGAGTGGGCTGTCGTCGAGCGAGCTGTACGACGTGTACGAGCAGGTGCTGATCGCCTCCCTCGAGTGCGGTCGTATCGAGAACGCCACCATGTACCTGAACCTGCTAGAGAGCCGTTTCGGCAAGAAGTCTGTTCGCGTCAGCCACCTGCGCGGCCTGTGCCTGGAGGCGCAAGGCAAGATCCCGGAGGCACAGAAGCTTTACGAGCAGGTGCTGAAGGACATGCCAACGAACGACTTCTGCGTGCAGCGGCTGAGCGCTATCTACAAGAGCAACGGCCACTACAAGGAGGCCATTCGCGTCCTCGAGGAGGACCTCGTGTACACGGACGAGGATGATAAGCAGCACACATACGTAGAGGTGCACCGCGGCGACTCCTTGCCGACCTATCGGGAACTGAGCCACCTCCACTACCTCCTCGGCAACAATGACAAAGCCATATTCTACGCGGAGGAGTGTCTTCTGTTCGACAACGAGTCCTACTTTGCTCACGTGCGCCTCGGGGAGCTGTACTACATGCGGCGTGATCTGCCGCGCTGCGTCATCGAGTACTCGCAGTCGCTCCTCTTCAACTCGCAGCAGAACAACTCGCGGGCGGCCTACGGTTTGTGGCAGGTGACAAATGAAATGCTGCGCCAGCACCAGTCCGGCGTCAAGAAGATCGAGGACGAGGCGGTGCTGACGCAGACGCAGGACCTGCGCACGTACGCGGCCGAGACGCTGCGCCGCATGTACGCCGGCACTGCCATGCTGTCGGCCTTGGATGCCTACCTGCAGCGAGAGGCCTAGGGCTGCCCCTTTATACGTGTACGTGGGCCTCTCCCTCCCTCTCTCCCCTTTCCCTCGCCTTCGTTGGTTTAGCGTATTTTTTTTTTCCGGTTGCTTGTTGCGATCGGCGGAACTGTTTGTGTGGTGTGGTGCGGCTGCACGGGTGTCGCAGTCCCCTGTCCGCGCTTCCCCGCTCCCTTTTCACGCCTACACCACTTTGTCCCATCCCCCACTGTCTGCCTGTCTGCCCTCGCTGTCGGTCTCTCGGTCGAGCTGCTCTGGGTGCAGGAACGTGTCCGTGTATGTTGCTGTAACGTAAGGCAATGCGCAACACACCTAAAGGCGGCGAGCTCAACGTGCATGAGGAGCAACGCAGCTGCAGAAGCGAAGAAGATATGGCCCGGGGCGAGTCGGTGGTTAGCAAGTAACGCACAGCATGTCTATCCCCTCCTACTCCATCTCGACGCTTCGCAGCCGCTGCCATCCGGCCTTCCTTGCGTGCGCGTGGCTGGCTGACCATCAATCTCAAAGTGAGCGTCCCAATGTTACTCGGTGCGTGCGCTTGTGCTGGGGCATGCTGGCGTACCGCCGCTTCCACAACGGGAGTGCACGCGTGCGGGGCCCCACACAGGAACATGCATGGGCGTACGTGCGCGAGAAGGCGCCAAAGGCACGTCAGCCATACAATGGCGAGCGCGACTCCTTTCTTTGTCGCACAGGTGTTTGGGTAAGGGGCTCTTCGGTGTTTCGTTCGTTGTGGGGTGCGCGAAGTGCGAAGATTCTCCTTCGTAGATGGCAGCGGGCCACACCCCTCTCTGAAATGCCATCGAGTCTCACGTACACGGGTAACACGCCTCTGCCACCTCCGTCCCGCCCCCTGCTGTCACATGCATGATGCTGCTCCTCACCTTCCCCTCCTTGGCCACATTGGCCCTTCTCCGTTGCTTCTCTCCTTCCCTCTCCACCTCTATGCCGTCGGCGGCGCGCGGCGCGTGTCGTTAGCAAGCGCCCCATAGATCAGAAGGCGTCACACAGACATCCGCACACACGCACATATATATATATATATATACAGACGGACGGGCGGACGCACACGTTCTCGCGGCACCTCCCCATTCACTTATCTATCCCTCCTCAAAAGACCGCCTTCTCACGCAGACAGGGGGGAGGGAGGAGTTGAGAGGTATCGTACTGCAACGCTGTGCTGCGCTCCCCTTGAGGCGCGCTTGCGGGGGTGCGCGTTGCCTCTCTCCCCGTTTGCATCAAGATCGGTGCTCTTACACGACTCCGCGCGCCACTGCCGAGACGAACTACTTCCGCTGTGTGAAGGCGACGAAGGTGACGCGGCGGCTTATCACTTACGACTGACTCTCGACTTCGGTTGCCCATCCCTCTCCAGGCCTCCCCCGGCGCGGACGCAGCACTGGCACGATTTGCTTTACTGCTCCTCATCCGCAGCATCTGTACCGCCCGCCTCTCCTCTCCTTTCCATAGACCTGTACTACCGTTCCGCGGCAAAGGCACAAGCGGGCTCGTGCGCGTGTGTACTCTTCGGGACCTTCGGTTTTTTGTTTTCCGTTGCACTCCTTTTTTTTTTTGTTTTGCTCAGCCCCCACGCCTTCGCTTGTGTATCTCCGCGGCTTCTGCTCTCGCTTCCTGCCGGTCAAGCGCCACTCGGTCCCCGCTGCCCGCCAACATTCCTTCCGCCGGCTTATCGCCTGTGTTCTTGCTTGGGGTGGGTGGGGGGGGGGGGGAGGTGCGGCCACGTTGGTTTGTCGAGCCCCCGAGAGCACCGCCACGCGCTGAAAGAGGCGCACCATCTCCGCGTGCGCTTTAGGCGTGGGGGGGGGGGGGAGGGGGAGGATGAGGGGCAGCGCCGAAAATGGCCCCGACGGCAGCCGCCGGGCTTCTTCGGGGATGATGGGTAGCGGTAGCGGCAACGGCGGCAGTAGTCGTGGCAGCGATGATGACGGTGACCGCACTGGAGCGCGACGACGGGGTTCCTCGCAGCGTGTCCTGCTCCCTGACGGCGGTTTTCACGGGCACGCCACGTCGACGCACACGAATCCGCGATTTCGAGAGCCTTCTTTGACAGTCACAGGACGCAGCTCGTCGCCTCCAGACACTCCGATGAAGAGAGGGAGTGCTGCGGCAGCATCAGGCGTGAAATTGTTCTCACGCCCCGCCGCAGCCCGCTTCGTCGCCGCGGACAATACTCCTTCCCTTTCCGCAGAGTCGACGACACTGGCTGCAGCGGCAGCGCATGACGTTCGCGACACGGTCGAGTACCGTGCGGCTTGGGACCTAGAGCTGTGGAAAGCAGTGCAAGCAGACCGCTTCCGCAAAGAGCTCGAGAAGCAGAGAAACGTTGCATTCGCGGATCTCGAGCGACTCGTGAAGCGACGGGAGAGGGAGGCACGGGTGGCGCTGCAGCAGCGCACCACGGCAGTGGCGCTTCGCGAGGAGGCGGTGCAGGCAGTGGAGACGCACCTTTCAGAGCGGCAGCAGCGTGTGTCCGACATGGAAAAGGACGTGCGGCGCATGCGGCAGCAGCTACTCGATGCACAGCAGCGTGTCGAGGATGAGGTGCGGGCACAGGTGCGGCTGGCCAACGACACCATTGCTCACCGCGCACGACTACTCGAGGAAAGGGTGAAGGCGGCGGAGGCGCAGGCGCGGCGTGCAGATGAGAGACAGCGGCTGGCGCAGCAGGAGTACTTGTCCCTCTATGAGGCCTTCAGTCGATACCGTACGCAGCAGTTGGCATCCCCTGGCTCCGCTAGCGGCGGCACCACTGCTACTGCAATGGGTGGGCCTGCATCCTCGTCTTTCTCGGTGGAGCAGCTGCGCGCTCAGTGGGAAACTGAGCACCAGCTGCAGCTAGACAGGCAAGCGCAGCGGCATGCGTTAGACATGACTGCAGCTCAGCAGCGGTACCGCGAGCTAGAGGAGCAGAACAGAAGACTGACGGCAGCATTGGCACGCCGACGGGAGCAACTGCGCCGTCACGCAGAGAGCGCCTCACCGCCGCCTCCACCGACATCAGTTTCGCAGCGGCCACCGTCCCACGCTGGCCGCGAGGATCACGAGGGGCCGTCGGGCAGTGGCACCGCCGCTTCGTCATCCTCGACCCCGTCCTCGAATGTTGGAGCTGCGACTGCTGCGCTGCTTCAACCAGCGCACAAGGAACCCCTTCGCGACTTTGTGGAGCGCACCAGTCGCGAGCTTCATCGTCTGGAGACAGAGCGGTCGTCGCTGGTGGAGGGGAGCAGTGGCGCGTTGCGTGAGACGGACACGGTGATTGTGCGAATCGACGCCCGCATTTGCGAGTTGCGAGAGCATCTTTCTGCTGTCGCGAGCCGGCGTGATGCCGGATGGCGTGACCGGGTAGACGGCACGGAGAGATGGGAGAGGGCGAGGCTGGAGACTGGCCCGCTGTGATGGCTCTCTCTTACCTCACCCATACATATGCATACATGTATGTATTCTGTTCGCCGTGTGTTCGCTGAAGCGGCTGTTGATGGGCCGCTACCCGTCGCTCCTTGTTGTTTGCGTGTCCTTCCTTCGGTGTTTTTGCGCCCCATTTCTCTTGTGCTAGTAGCCACGCACAAGAGCGTAAAAGGTACCCCCCTCCCGCCCCCCTCCCCCCCCCCCCACACACACACGCACATCTAGCGCACACCGACGCACGCACCACACGCACATGTCGCGCAGAGACGCGTGCCCTGTAATGCTCTAGTGCGCACCTCCTTTCTCCCTCCTCGGCTTCTGTTCGACGCGTGCACACCTCTTCAACCACCCACCTCCTCTCTCTTTCTCTACGCGCGCCATGTTGGGCGTGGTGCCTCTCACGCAGCGCTGAAGCGGCTACGGTGAGATGCGGAGGGGTCGCCTCTGGAGCTCGTTCTCTTTCGCTGCTCAGCAAGACTTGAGGTCGGTACCCATTTTATGAGGAAGGCGGTTCGGACCTCTTCATGCCTATCCTTCGTGCTTCGGTTCTTGCTCTCACACCTTCTCCTCGGTGACTCCGTGTCTGCATCGTCCTCCCGCACACTCCTCTCCTTCGCGCAATGGGAGCCTTTATCGCCTCCCTTGTTTCTCCTCGCTACTCACGCCCACGACATGATGCTACAACCTCAGCGCTTGTGCTGATACGCACACGCAGAGGTGTCCGCATCTATCTTCGATACATGCACCACTACATGCGCATAGCTAGTCCGAAGACGTGCTGAGACGCGAATGGAGATGCATCGCATCCATGAACATTTTCCAGAGCAGCAGCGTTGGCTTTCGGCAGGGGAGGAGCCTCGCCGAGGACACCCCTGCCCCATCGGTGGTGCGATACCCTATTATAGCCTCCGCACCCGGCGACAACAGCACTCAAACATCACTGTCGTGCGGAATTGGTGCCAGCGCCGCTGCGAAGCAGTCGACAGACCTTCCAGCGCTTCTGGCGGCTGCGCAGCAGACACGCCCCATAGCAGCCAAATCAGGTCCAAGTACGTTCCCGTCGGTGCCTTACTACGGTATTCTCAGCCGCTTTGAGGTTCGCATGGATGTATCCGTCGAGCGTGGTGCGCGAGCACCGGCATGGTCGATCTCAGACCGGCAGGGGCGTCTGCTGGGATGCTGCTGCGCAATCCAACCACAGCGATGGCCCGTATGGCGCACCTTCAGCGCCGCCTGTACGACGTCGCCGAGCGCTTTGGCAGCGTGTACCACCTCAGCAACGGTGCGACACTCTCGGAGAGCGTGATGGCGCCACTGCTGCCGAATCAAGGTGGTGCTTCTTCAGCTGCATCTTTCCACTCTCAGCTGACTTACGGGGCATACGTCCAAGCACTACACGACGCTTTCCGACGCTTCAGTGCGCTGCGGCAGGCGTGCGTTACCATGGAAAAAGCAGCATCGGGCGCCCGCGCTGCTACAATCGGTGATGGTATGGTTACGCACCACACCTTCTATGTGCGCCTTCTGGGCCATCCATCGTGGAAAGATCTCAACGCTCTGCTATGCGTGGAGAAGGGTCGACTGCTTGTCTGCCTCATCTCTTCTTCTCGGATAACGCAGAAGCACTTGACGGCGGCTTGCGCCGATGCTGGGGTGAGCTTGGCTTGGCTTGGCGGGGCAGCGCTCATGGCGGAGCCGCTTCAGCTGATTCCTGGAGATGTCAATCCAGTGTGGGCGGTGTGGGATGCGTTGGTGAACCTCCCGCTGCTCTCGCCGTCCTCGATCCACCGAGATGGGGGCGAGGAGAGGCGCGCGAGTGGTGCCGGCGGCGCTGCGGACACCCTCGACAGCGCTTCGGCAGGGGCGCGTGAGGCGCTGCGCAGGGTGACGCAAACCAGCTCGGCTCTCTCCGGCTTTCACATCTCGCTCATCTCGTCGGTGGCCTTCCAAGGCGCTGCGCGCTTCCACCACGTTGGCCGCATCGCCGAAGAGGCACCCGTGTTTGCTCAGGACGAGCGCCCTTCCTCGTCATCTCTGTCGGCGACGTCGGCGGCGAGGCAACCGACGCGCCAGGCCGTCGTCGCCCGCCGCTACATCTGGCGCCTCATTCCCTCCCCGCCATCTTGCCTCACCGTCGCCTCAACGTCCTCGTCCGCATCAGCGCTGTCGCTGTCGTGTTGTGCGGTGCTGCCCTTCTTCACGTCGAAGCTGCTCCAATGCCTCGTGGAGGAGTGCGGGCTCATCGCCTTTGCGGTGCACTGCGGCGGCCCGGCGGAGGTGACTACGCATCTCGGCGCTCCATCAGGGTCGACCGGATCTACAGCTTCAGGTGCAGTTGGGGTGCGGCTGGTGCACAGCAGTGCGCCGTCACTGCTCACGCTGCAACAGGGACCCAGCTCCTCCTCGTGCCTTGCGTTCAGCCGTCTGAGCGGCGCTGTCTGGGTCGATGCGGAGACGCGCGAGAGCCTGAGCCTCGGTGGACTCACCGCTGCGTTTGGAGAGCCCGACAAGGATGCCGTGGGGGACGAAGAGGGGGACACCGAGATGGAGTTCGAGGTCGTGTCGATTCGCTACGAGCGGCACAGCGAGCTGATGACGATGGAGAAGGAGCCAAGCAAGGTGAGAGTCTGTGCCACCGCCGCCGCTGTCGAGAGCAGCGGTAGCTGTCCGGTCAAGCGCGCTCGCTTCGATGCCGCTGACATCGACGAAGAGGACCACGACGATGCCTTTGTACGACCGGCGCAGTGGGGGCCATCGTTTACGTTTACTGTGTCGGTGAAGCGACTCATCACCGTCGATGATATTGATGCGTGACGCAGTGGTGTGCCACTCTTCTCCATTTTTATGAGGAGATGATGTGCGTGGCATTGTTTGTGAACACATGCGTGGTGCGGTTGCTGTATGATGATAGTGCGTGTTCTTGGGTGCATGTGTGGCTGTTTCTCTCTCAGGTGTCCGCGTGGGTGTGTGCAAGCCTTCTACTCTCAGGTTGTTGTCTCTCAAAAAAAAGCATGTCCGCGGCAGCTTAAAGAAGAAAGAAGAAGACAGCACCACATCGTGAATGTGTTTGTGCGTGTCGATGTGCGTGTGCGTATGCGGTTATATAGCCGCTTTTCATGCTTCGCGCACACATCAAAAACCTGGTCCTCTCTTCCTCCTTCCCACGCATATTTGTGGCCACCTTACGGATTTTGCCATGGTGCTGTGGTACGAGGAAGTGCACAGGCGCACACACTCACCAGCGACGGCACTGGGCCATCCTCTGCGTCTCTTTGGCTACGCATCCCTTTTTTTTTTTTTTATCTCCGTCGTTCTCTCAGCCGTCCACGTCTTGCTCCTCTTCTCCCGCTTTCGCATATATGCCACCACGCACATACACATTTTCGCATCAGTACATGCATGCATCTAGATGTATGTATCTGTATCGGTGAACATGTGCGCTACGCCTCCCTTTTTTTTTTTTTCGAACATGTTTCCGCTGTTTACGGAGACGGCTGTCTGAAGGAGCTCCGCACATTCACTCTACCTCTTACCCGGCGCGTCTCTCCACCTTTCTTCCATTGCGGACATTGAGACACGTCCACCGCCCCCGACACTTCCCACGTCATGATAACATCTTTGGCTGCTGCTTCTGCCGCTTGTGCTCCCGGACCACAGGAGGAGACGGTGAGGTGAGCAGGGGAGGGAGGGGGCCACACCGCCCCAGTGCGCGGCCTCACAGGGTCCGGCGCACCCCCCGCTCTCTCTCTCTCCTTGTGGGAGAAAGCCCGGCGGTCCCGCCCCTGCCCTATCCCCAGCCAAACGCCGAGCCGCTCCTCTGGTGGCCACAGGGCCAAGCACCGACGACGCGCGGGGGCCAGAGCGGTGCACGGCGGCTGATGCCGGCGGTCCGGTCGTGGATGGCGCGGCGTCGGGGCGACCTGCGACCGCGAGCACGCCTGTGCCGCCGACATGACGAGCTGAGTGCCAGCGTGGCTCGAAGGCATCTGTCACCCGGCCCTCGCTGCCCACTGGTGGAGGGAGCCTGCGCCACCGCGAGGGGGGTGCGCCAGGGGCGGTGGCCGGCATGACGGGGGCGGCTGTGAGGCGGCCTGCGGGGTGGGGTGTGGGTGGAGTCCGATGCCGAGGCCGTGCTCTCAGATGGCTGAGCCGGCGCATTGCTGTGCCGGTGTGTGTCTAGGGCTGCGCCGCGCCACGCGCCGGGGGGCCTGTGGCAGGGCTGTGGAGCCTCGAGGGCGGAGGTGGACTTCGCGTTGTCTGGCAGAGGAGAGGACAAGTCACGCGAGAAACACAGCAAGAGCTATTCACAACATCTGTGATTCTTGTCATATTTCCTTCCTGGTAGAGCTGGGCTCTGCTTTCGCTCATCTAATCCCTTCCTCTCTTGCCCTGTCTTGTGATTCGCTTCCCTAACTTCTTTAACACCTTCCTCTTTCCATTCACTTATTGTCGCCCCCTCGCTAACTTCCCTACTAACAGACGATATCGACAGTCATACACACCAACAAATTTTTAATGCTAACAGCGCGCCTTGGAGAGGGAGTGCTGGCGACCAACTCTCGCTCGCTCGCTGACTCTCGGCACCCTCGCGTCTGATCTCCTGCTCTGCGCCGGCAAGCGAGTGGGCGCGAGTCCCTGCGGGCACCATACTTATTCCTTCCTTTGTGTACTCGGCTTCTTCACGTCCGCATGCATTCCTCGCGACACGGCGGTGCGACGAGATCGGGGGACGATGGGGGCCCGTCCCCCCGCTGCCCAGTGGCGGCGCGCGCCTTGCTCTGCCTGTGAGTGCGCCTTCCTGTTGCCATGATGGCCGCGGATGGGCGACCGTGACCGCACGGCCCCTTGTCTCTCGCTATGTCTTCTGTCCGTGCGCCCAGTATGTAGGCCTCGCCCCCCCCCCCCCCCGGGCCCCTGCGTGTCCCCACTCGGCGGCACCGTACGCTGGAAGGGCGGGTAGCGCCGCACTCTCGCCGGTGCGCACGCACAGGCGTACGCGCGTGTCTGTGCTCTTGGATGGCAGACGCGCTCGACTCCTGCCGGCATGGCCTCGGTGTAGGCGGCCCGACTGCACACACACACACACACACGCCGGAGGTCGGATCGATGGAGACGGATGTGCCGACTCGCCCATGGCCGCGTTGCAACTCCTTCCCTTTCGCCGTCTCTCTCTCGCCTTCTCCTCTTCCTCACGGTGGCGAGGAAACAGAGGCATTCCCTTGTATTCAGCGCAACGACTGCAAGGGGACGCACGCGCCCGCACAAAGTCGAGCCCGACTCTCGTGTACTCCTTTCCGCTTCCTTTCAGCTGCCGCTCGTTTGGTGTTGGTTAGCGAGGAGGTGTTTCACCACCCCCTCTCTGCCCTCCCTCGCCTTCCTTCTCCACCTCTCTTGCGGGTCTGCCCGCCCGTGCCCGTGGCTCTCCCTCGCCCTCACCGCTTCCTTTTCGTGCTTTTGACCAGCGGCTCTCGCCTCCGCGCCGGCGCTGCACCCCATCGCTTCCCCTCCCCGCCCCCCTCATCCGGGTCGCTCCTCCCGCTCTCTCCCTGCCGGACTGGCAGACGCTCCCACTGCCTCCCCTTTGCGAGCTACTATCGCGGGTCGTCGCACCATACAATGTACGCAGACGCGACCCATCCGCGCCGTGCTTGCTGGTGCGGCGCAGGTGGCGTGGCCGGCTGTGTGAGGCAGCGACATGCGTACCGATGCTCGCGACTCCTGGCTGGCGTTTTGCTGATTGTCGGCGCGCTGACGCTCGCCGTGTCCACGGCGCCTACGGCGTGGGCTGCGGGTGCCCACGTCTCGCCGGACGAGCCTGTGTACCTGCTGAACGCCATGTACTCGTTGAGTGACTACAGCGCGAAGCATGCAAAGGCGCTGTGGCTGGGCATCGACTCCGCGCTGCACGCGGTCGGCTACACCGCTGCGAGCGGCCGCCCCATCAAGATCATTGAACCGGGCCCGACGGACGACCTGTCGGACATCGTAGCTGTCGTGATGAAGGCACTCAAAGACTACCCGACGCTTCTTGGCGTGATTGGACCGTACTCTGACACGCGCCTTGGTGCTCTGATAAGCAGCCCTGAGATTCAGAACAGCGGGCTGATGTTCCTGGGCCCGTTCACCGGGTCCAGTGCTATGCGTGTGTGGAACGAGAACTTGTACTTCATGCGCGCGGAGCCACGGCTGGAGATCATGGCAATGGTAAAGCACATAGCGAATACCTTCCGCGCACGCCGCACTGCGTTCATGTATCTGACGGGTAAGTGGTTCGGAAGCTTCGAGCACGAGAGTCTTGTGGAGCTGATGGCGTCCCTTTCGCTCGACCCGCCGGCTGTGTACTCCGCGCCGTACTCGACGAACACTGCTGTGAACATGACGGCCTTCGACGCGATGGCGGACACGCGCCCGCAGGTGATCATCGTCTGGGGAATACCTGCAGGGCAGGTTGTGGAGTTCCTGCAGGCTGTGCTGACGGACCCGCGTACGTCGTCGGCGTACATCATGTCGTCGTTTGCGCTGCAGCAGACGACATTCCAGGTGTACTACGATCTCGCGATGGCTGGGAAGCTGACGCCTGTGGGCGGGCAGATCATGTCGAGTGCCACATCCTTTCCGCTGACGGAACTTGTGTCGGTCCATCTGAAGGTCTTCAGGGCGCAGATGGGGGATTACATCGAGAAGACCGGCCGCGTGGACGCGAGCCTGTGGGCCGACGAGGCGAAGGCTGTGCAGAAGTACGGCCCGTGGGAGCATGAGGCGTCGTCGTCGGACTCTGCTGCATACGTGAACAACTTCTTCAACGAGCACCCGTGCGTAACGCAGCTGATGATTGCTGGGTGGATTTCGGGCTCGCTGATCGCGCAGACGCTTAAGGAGGAGAACCGGGGCGTGAATCGGACGGCGTACAGACAATACATGTTCTCTCAGCAGCGCTACATCGTAGGCGAGGACTTTGTTCTTGGTGACTACGGCGGGCCGTGCAACAATGTTGCCAAGTTTCTGGGCGCTGTGTGCTACTGTAACCAGGGTGGGCACTCCGCTGTCCTTTCGAGGCTTGACAAAGCCGTGTGGACGGTGGCTGGCGGGTCTGGCGTCAGCTTCACCCAGAGCACCTGCTACTCCGATAGCACCACCCTCCCGCGGCCGCTGAACTTCCTGACGCTGATCTTTGTGGAGCATCCGCTGCTTGTGCAGGTGGGGCTGAACGTTAACACGAGCATACCAGCACTTGTTGCCTACCTGAAGTACAACGCGAGTCCCGTGAACGTGGTTGCACTTAACGTAACAGATACTACACCACAGGCGCTGCACGATGCGGTGACGACGAACTACACTACCGACATCGTCGTAGGCACGACAGTGAAGGGTATGAACGTTGATGAGTACTTGGTGCTCTCCCCCCTCCACCCTCGGCCACACCTAGTAGAGCCGTTAAGAAACTACGTGTATCTGATGCCAACGCTTGAGCAGCAGATGTTCGTGCTGTACGCGAAGCTTTCGGCTGTGAGGGGCGTGACGTCGATCGACTCGGCCGTGCATGTGATCCTGCACGACTACGCCAGCGATGAGGTAGCGAACATCACCGCTGTGCTGCGCAAGTCTGCTGCGAGGTTCGACTACGGCAACCCGAGTGTGACTGCGGTGCCCTCCACGAAGACTGTTGGGAGTGCGCTTGTTCGCGGGCGGATCAACGTCGTGCTTGCCGTGACAGCCGCGGATGTGGCTGACATTGTCGACTTTCTGGTTGAGGAGAAGACCTCGATTGTTGTGGTAGTCTTCGATGACTTGGTGATTCAGTACTCCACGCTTGTCACTGCCCTCAACTCGAAGCCGGCGTCTGTGCAGGCGCGTGTGATCACGTTCACTAACCTGCCGCTCTGGAGCGACACGTCGGAGAGCGCGCATGCTGCCTCTAAGCTGCTGACAATGTTTCACGGCGCGCTGCCTGACCCTTCCCAACACACTCCGGGGTTCCTGAGCGCCGTTGTAACTGGCAGTTTTTCTGCCTCGATGAGGAGGCTTGCGGACAGCGTGCACAGCACTTCGCTGACAGACATGGTCTATCGCGAAGGCTCTGTGACCACGACTGGTGTATCCTTTGGCAGGTTTCAGTGGGGCTGCACGACGACGCCAACGGACAGCCTCTGCGTGTACCGCAACTACGGCGCGCAGGGCATCGTGATGCTCTCCGTGCAGCGGATGCTGGACCCGACGGTGCCGCAGCTGTCTTCCCCGATGACGCCTACAATGGAGTATCGGCCGCGCCAGAGGTCGCATGCGCTGACACCTGCGCAGCGCGGCGGTGTCATTGCGGGCACTGCTCTGCTCACTGTCGTCTTGCTTGCGGTTGTTGGGCTGGCTCTGTACTGCTGCATGGACAACCGCAACAACGACGCCGCGCCGAAGGACTGTGACGAGCCGGTGACGCTGCTCTTCACGGACATCGAGAGCAGCACTGCGCTGTGGGCCGCGCTGCCGCAGCTGATGTCTGACGCGATTGCTGCGCACCACCGTGTGATCCGGCAGCTGTTGAAGAAGTACGGGTGCTACGAGGTGAAGACGATCGGCGACTCGTTCATGATCGCGTGCAGGAGCGCGCACAGCGCTGTGAGCCTTGCGTGCGAGATCCAGACGAAGCTGCTGAAGCACGACTGGGGTACGGAGGCGGTGGACAGCGCGTACCGCGAGTTCGAGCTTGCGCGCGTGGACACTTTGGACGACTACGTGCCGCCGACTGCGCGGCTGAGCGAGGAGGAGTACGCCGCGCTGTGGTGCGGGCTGCGCGTGCGCGTGGGGATCCACACGGGGCTGACCGACATCCGGTACGACGAGGTGACGAAGGGGTACGACTACTACGGCGACACGTCGAACATGGCTGCGCGCACGGAGGCTGTTGCGAATGGCGGGCAGGTTGTCGCGACGGAGGCTGCGTGGTGGGCGCTGTCGAACGACGAGCGCGCGGGTACTGCGCACACTGCGATGGGACCGCAGGGGCTGCGCGGTGTGCCGTTCGCTGTGGAGATGTTCCAGCTGAACGCTGTGCCTGGCCGCCGCCACGCTGCGCTGCGCACTGAGATCGATGCGACCCTGCCGGATGGTACCGCGACGGAGACGGCCTCGAGCGCTGCAGGCGCGCTGCTGTCGTCTGTGGGCACGATAAATGGCCCTGCTGCTGGCATTGCCCTCGTGCTGACGAGCTGCTTTGCGCCGTACCCCGCTGCGCAGCGCGTGCGAGAGCTGCAGCCGCTGCTGAGCAAGTGGGGCGTTGGTGCGCCGCCGCGGAGTCGTCTTGTGAGCGAGGAGGACTACTGCCAGGGGCTGATGAACCGTCTTGCGATTCGGATTGCGACGGTGTCGCAGGCCCGCCAGCGGATGGACAACAACGGTGCTGCGGCGGCAGGCGATGTGCGGCACGCTGGCACAGCTGAAGTGCTTAACCCGTTGCTGGGTGAGGGCAGCTTTATCTCAGACGGCGCGAGGGCACGGCATTCGGGGCTGACAGCGGTGCCGCCCTCTGCGGAACCGTCTGCGATGCGTGCGTGGCGTGTGCTCCGCAAAGCCCCTGAGCGACCTACGGCTTGTAATGTGCGCGGCAAGCAGTGAAGAGAGCGCTGCGGCGACCTCTGACCGGCAAGGCGATGATCTAGTGCGGCTTGTGGCGAGGCGCTCGACGCCGTTCGCGCTCCGCTCCGGAAATGTGGCATCTCCGCAGCCACAGCGGCTAGCGGCAGCCTTCCTGCGGTGGCCCGTCGTCGCATGCTGTACAGCGGTGCAGCTCTGAGGCGGCGCACACGATGCTGTCCGCTGTCTCTTTCTTCTGGCACAGAGTGGTCGGAAGCGGTGCGTATGCGCCCATGTGCCTCGTTGATGTGCGTGTGCGTGCCGAAGTACGCGGCTGAATGTATCTATCTATATACATACATACACAGGTATCCGTGCCTCTGCCTGAGCCGATGTACGGACGCTTGTGCATCTATAAATATATATATATATATATTTAATGCTTGCGGATGTGTATATGTGTGCCGATGAGTGCATGTATATATATGTGTGTGTGTGCATGTGCATATATCTCTATATGTATGCCGATGTGCCTGTGTGTGCGCATGTGCTACGGAGCAGCCTTAGTAGGGCGAGGCAGTGGAGGCTCGAGTGTGGCGCTCGTCGTTGTCTCTCTGCCCGACGATGGCAGCTGCGAACTCTTTGGATTCCGTTTTTTTCTCTTGCTTGTATGGTGATGCTGACGGCGCGCCTTGGAGAGGGAGTGCTGGCGACCAACTCTCGCTCGCTCGCTGACTCTCGGCACCCTCGCGTCTGATCTCCTGCTCTGCGCCGGCAAGCGAGTGGGCGCGAGTCCCTGCGGGCACCATACTTATTCCTTCCTTTGTGTACTCGGTTCATTCACGTCCGCACGCATTCCTCGCGACACGGCGGTGCGACGAGATCGGGGGACGATGGGGGCCCGTCCCCCCGCTGCCCAGTGGCGGCGCGCGCCTTGCTCTGCCTGTGGGTGCGCCTTCCTGTTGCCATGATGGCCGCGGATGGGCGACCGTGACCGCACGGCCCCTTGTCTCTCGCTATGTCTTCTGTCCGTGCGCCCAGTATGTAGGCCTCGCCCCCCCCCCCCCCCCCGGGCCCCTGCGTGTCCCCACTCGGCGGCACCGTACGCTGGAAGGGCGGGTAGCGCCGCACTCTCGCCGGTGCGCACGCACAGGCGTGTGCGCGTGTCTGTGCTCTTGGATGGCAGACGCGCTCGACTCCTGCCGGCATGGCCTCGGTGTAGGCGGCCCGACTGCACACACACACACACACACACACACGCCGGAGGTCGGATCGATGGAGACGGATGTGCCGACTCGCCCATGGCCGCGTTGCAACTCCTTCCCTTTCGCCGTCTCTCTCTCGCCTTCTCCTCTTCCTCACGGTGGCGATGAAACAGAGGCATTCTCTTGTATTCAGCGCAACGACTGCAAGGGGACGCACGCGCCCGCACAAAGCCGAGCCCGACTCTCGTGTACTCCTTTCCGCTTCCTTTCAGCTGCCGCTCGTTTGGTGTTGGTTAGCGAGGAGGTGTTTCACCACCCCCTCTCTGCCCTCCCTCGCCTTCCTTCTCCACCTCTCTTGCGGGTCTGCCCGCCCGTGCCCGTGGCTCTCCCTTGCCCTCACCGCTTCCTTTTCGTGCTTTTGACCAGCGGCTCTCGCCTCCGCGCCGGCGCTGCACCCCATCGCTTCCCCTCCCCGCCCCCCTCATCCGGGTCGCTCCTCCCGCTCTCTCCCTGCCGGACTGGCAGACGCTCCCACTGCCTCCCCTTTGCGAGCTACTATCGCGGGTCGTCGCACCATACAATGTACGCAGACGCGACCCATCCGCGCCGTGCTTGCTGGTGCGGCGCAGGTGGCGTGGCCGGCTGTGTGAGGCAGCGACATGCGTACCGATGCTCGCGACTCCTGGCTGGCGTTTTGCTGATTGTCGGCGCGCTGACGCTCGCCGTGTCCACGGCGCCTACGGCGTGGGCTGCGGGTGCCCACGTCTCGCCGGACGAGCCTGTGTACCTGCTGAACGCCATGTACTCGTTGAGTGACTACAGCGCGAAGCATGCAAAGGCGCTGTGGCTGGGCATCGACTCCGCGCTGCACGCGGTCGGCTACACCGCTGCGAGCGGCCGCCCCATCAAGATCATTGAACCGGGCCCGACGGACGACCTGTCGGACATCGTAGCTGTCGTGATGAAGGCACTCAAAGACTACCCGACGCTTCTTGGCGTGATTGGACCGTACTCTGACACGCGCCTTGGTGCTCTGATAAGCAGCCCTGAGATTCAGAACAGCGGGCTGATGTTCCTGGGCCCGTTCACCGGGTCCAGTGCTATGCGTGTGTGGAACGAGAACTTGTACTTCATGCGCGCGGAGCCACGGCTGGAGATCATGGCAATGGTAAAGCACATAGCGAATACCTTCCGCGCACGCCGCACTGCGTTCATGTATCTGACGGGTAAGTGGTTCGGAAGCTTCGAGCACGAGAGTCTTGTGGAGCTGATGGCGTCCCTTTCGCTCGACCCGCCGGCTGTGTACTCCGCGCCGTACTCGACGAACACTGCTGTGAACATGACGGCCTTCGACGCGATGGCGGACACGCGCCCGCAGGTGATCATCGTCTGGGGAATACCTGCAGGGCAGGTTGTGGAGTTCCTGCAGGCTGTGCTGACGGACCCGCGTACGTCGTCGGCGTACATCATGTCGTCGTTTGCGCTGCAGCAGACGACATTCCAGGTGTACTACGATCTCGCGATGGCTGGGAAGCTGACGCCTGTGGGCGGGCAGATCATGTCGAGTGCCACATCCTTTCCGCTGACGGAACTTGTGTCGGTCCATCTGAAGGTCTTCAGGGCGCAGATGGGGGATTACATCGAGAAGACCGGCCGCGTGGACGCGAGCCTGTGGGCCGACGAGGCGAAGGCTGTGCAGAAGTACGGCCCGTGGGAGCATGAGGCGTCGTCGTCGGACTCTGCTGCATACGTGAACAACTTCTTCAACGAGCACCCGTGCGTAACGCAGCTGATGATTGCTGGGTGGATTTCGGGCTCGCTGATCGCGCAGACGCTTGAGGAGGCGCACGTGATCGTGAATCGGACGGCGTACAGACAATACATGTTCTCTCAGCAGCGCTACATCGTAGGCGAGGACTTTGTTCTTGGTGACTACGGCGGGCCGTGCAACAATGTTGCCAAGTTTCTGGGCGCTGTGTGCTACTGTAACCAGGGTGGGCACTCCGCTGTCCTTTCGAGGCTTGACAAAGCCGTGTGGACGGTGGCTGGCGGGTCTGGCGTCAGCTTCACGCAGAAAAGCTGCTACTCCGATAGCGCCACCCTCCCGCGGCCGCTGAACTTCCTGACGCTGATCTTTGTGGAGCATCCGCTGCTTGTGCAGGTGGGGCTGAACGTTAACACGAGCATACCAGCACTTGTTGCCTACCTGAAGTACAACGCGAGTCCCGTGAACGTGGTTGCACTTAACGTAACAGATACTACACCACAGGCGCTGCACGATGCGGTGACGACGAACTACACTACCGACATCGTCGTAGGCATGACAGTGAAGGGTATGAACGTTGATGAGTACTTGGTGCTCTCCCCCCTCCACCCTCGGCCACACCTAGTAGAGCCGTTAAGAAACTACGTGTATCTGATGCCAACGCTTGAGCAGCAGATGTTCGTGCTGTACGCGAAGCTTTCGGCTGTGAGGGGCGTGACGTCGATCGACTCGGCCGTGCATGTGATCCTGCACGACTACGCCAGCGATGAGGTAGCGAACATCACCGCTGTGCTGCGCAAGTCTGCTGCGACGTTCGACTACGGCAACCCGAGTGTGACTGCGGTGCCCTCCACGAAGACTGTTGGGAGTGCGCTTGTTCGCGGGCGGATCAACGTCGTGCTTGCCGTGACAGCCGCGGATGTGGCTGACATTGTCGACTTTCTGGTTGAGGAGAAGACCTCGATTGTTGTGGTAGTCTTCGATGACTTGGTGATTCAGTACTCCACGCTTGTCACTGCCCTCAACTCGAAGCCGGCGTCTGTGCAGGCGCGTGTGATCACGTTCACTAACCTGCCGCTCTGGAGCGACACGTCGGAGAGCGCGCATGCTGCCTCTAAGCTGCTGACAATGTTTCACGGCGCGCTGCCTGACCCTTCCCAACACACTCCGGGGTTCCTGAGCGCCGTTGTAACTGGCAGTTTTTCTGCCTCGATGGGGAGGCTTGCGGACAGCGTGCACAGCACTTCGCTGACAGACATGGTCTATCGCGAAGGCTCTGTGACCACGACTGGTGTATCCTTTGGCAGGTTTCAGTGGGGCTGCACGACGACGCCAACGGACAGCCTCTGCGTGTACCGCAACTACGGCGCGCAGGGCATCGTGATGCTATCCGTGCAGCGGATGCTGGACCCGACGGTGCCGCAGCTGTCTTCCCCGATGACGCCTACAATGGAGTATCGGCCGCGCCAGAGGTCGCATGCGCTGACACCTGCGCAGCGCAACGGCCTCATTGCTGGCTGCGTCGCGGGGGCTCTGGTGCTGATCACCACTTGTACGCTGATACTGTACTGCTGCATGGACAACCGCAACAACGACGCCGCGCCGAAGGACTGTGACGAGCCGGTGACGCTGCTCTTCACGGACATCGAGAGCAGCACTGCGCTGTGGGCCGCGCTGCCGCAGCTGATGTCTGACGCGATTGCTGCGCACCACCGTGTGATCCGGCAGCTGTTGAAGAAGTACGGGTGCTACGAGGTGAAGACGATCGGCGACTCGTTCATGATCGCGTGCAGGAGCGCGCACAGCGCTGTGAGCCTTGCGTGCGAGATCCAGACGAAGCTGCTGAAGCACGACTGGGGTACGGAGGCGGTGGACAGCGCGTACCGCGAGTTCGAGCTTGCGCGCGTGGACACTTTGGACGACTACGTGCCGCCGACTGCGCGGCTGAGCGAGGAGGAGTACGCCGCGCTGTGGTGCGGGCTGCGCGTGCGCGTGGGGATCCACACGGGGCTGACCGACATCCGGTACGACGAGGTGACGAAGGGGTACGACTACTACGGCGACACGTCGAACATGGCTGCGCGCACGGAGGCTGTTGCGAATGGCGGGCAGGTTGTCGCGACGGAGGCTGCGTGGTGGGCGCTGTCGAACGACGAGCGCGCGGGTACTGCGCACACTGCGATGGGACCGCAGGGGCTGCGCGGTGTGCCGTTCGCTGTGGAGATGTTCCAGCTGAACGCTGTGCCTGGCCGCCGCCACGCTGCGCTGCGCACTGAGATCGAGGCGACCCTGCCGGATGGTACCGTGACGGAGACGGCCTCGAGCGCTGCAGGCGCGCTGCTGTCGTCTGTGGGCACGATAAATGGCCCTGCTGCTGGCATTGCCCTCGTGCTGACGAGCTGCTTTGCGCCGTACCCCGCTGCGCAGCGCGTGCGAGAGCTGCAGCCGCTGCTGAGCAAGTGGGGCGTTGGTGCGCCGCCGCGGAGTCGTCTTGTGAGCGAGGAGGACTACTGCCAGGGGCTGATGAACCGTCTTGCGATTCGGATTGCGACGGTGTCGCAGGCCCGCCAGCGGATGGACAACAACGGTGCTGCGGCGGCAGGCGATGTGCGGCACGCTGGCACAGCTGAAGTGCTTAACCCGTTGCTGGGTGAGGGCAGCTTTATCTCAGACGGCGCGAGGGCACGGCATTCGGGGCTGACAGCGGTGCCGCCCTCTGCGGAACCGTCTGCGATGCGTGCGTGGCGTGTGCTCCGCAAAGCCCCTGAGCGACCTACGGCTTGTAATGTGCGCGGCAAGCAGTGAAGAGAGCGCTGCGGCGACCTCTGACCGGCAAGGCGATGATCTAGTGCGGCTTGTGGCGAGGCGCTCGACGCCGTTCGCGCTCCGCTCCGGAAATGTGGCATCTCCGCAGCCACAGCGGCTAGCGGCAGCCTTCCTGCGGTGGCCCGTCGTCGCATGCTGTACAGCGGTGCAGCTCTGAGGAGGCGCACACGATGCTGTCCGCTGTCTCTTTCTTCTGGCACAGAGTGGTCGGAAGCGGTGCGTATGCGCCCATGTGCCTCGTTGATGTGCGTGTGCGTGCCGAAGTACGCGGCTGAATGTATCTATCTATATACATACATACACAGGTATCCGTGCCTCTGCCTGAGCCGATGTACGGACGCTTGTGCATCTATTGTATAGACATGCTTGCGGATGTGTATATGTGTGCCGATGAGTGCATGTATATATGTGTGTGTGTGCGCATGTGCTACGGAGCAGCCTTAGTAGGGCGAGGCAGTGGAGGCTCGAGTGTGGCGCTCGTCGTTGTCTCTCTGCCCGACGATGGCAGCTGCGAACTCTTTGGATTCCGTTTTTTTCTCTTGCTTGTATGGTGATGCTGACGGCGCGCCTTGGAGAGGGAGTGCTGGCGGCCAACTCTCGCTCGCTCGCTGACTCTCGGCACCCTCGCGTCTGATCTCCTGCTCTGCGCCGGCAAGCGAGTGGGCGCGAGTCCCTGCGGGCACCATACTTATTCCTTCCTTTGTGTACTCGGTTCATTCACGTCCGCACGCATTCCTCGCGACACGGCGGTGCGACGAGATCGGGGGACGATGGGGGCCCGTCCCCCCGCTGCCCAGTGGCGGCGCGCGCCTTGCTCTGCCTGTGGGTGCGCCTTCCTGTTGCCATGATGGCCGCGGATGGGCGACCGTGACCGCACGGCCCCTTGTCTCTCGCTATGTCTTCTGTCCGTGCGCCCAGTAGTAGGCCTCGCCCCCCCCCCCCCCCGGGCCCCTGCGTGTCCCCACTCGGCGGCACCGTACGCTGGAAGGGCGGGTAGCGCCGCACTCTCGCCGGTGCGCACGCACAGGCGTATGCGCGTGTCTGTGCTCTTGGATGGCAGACGCGCTCGACTCCTGCCGGCATGGCCTCGGTGTAGGCGGCCCGACTGCACACACACACACACGCCGGAGGTCGGATCGATGGAGACGGATGTGCCGACTCGCCCATGGCCGCGTTGCAACTCCTTCCCTTTCGCCGTCTCTCTCTCGCCTTCTCCTCTTCCTCACGGTGGCGATGAAACAGAGGCATTCCTTGTATTCAGCGCAACGACTGCAAGGGGACGCACGCGCCCGCACAAAGCCGAGCCCGACTCTCGTGTACTCCTTTCCGCTTCCTTTCAGCTGCCGCTCGTTTGGTGTTGGTTAGCGAGGAGGTGTTTCACCACCCCCTCTCTGCCCTCCCTCGCCTTCCTTCTCCACCTCTCTTGCGGGTCTGCCCGCCCGTGCCCGTGGCTCTCCCTGCCCTCACCGCTTCCTTTTCGTGCTTTTGACCAGCGGCTCTCGCCTCCGCGCCGGCGCTGCACCCCATCGCTTCCCCTCCCCGCCCCCCTCATCCGGGGCGCTCCTCCCGCTCTCTCCCTGCCGGACTGGCAGACGCTCCCACTGCCTCCCCTTTGCGAGCTACTATCGCGGGTCGTCGCACCATACAATGTACGCAGACGCGACCCATCCGCGCCGTGCTTGCTGGTGCGGCGCAGGTGGCGTGGCCGGCTGTGTGAGGCAGCGACATGCGTACCGATGCTCGCGACTCCTGGCTGGCGTTTTGCTGATTGTCGGCGCGCTGACGCTCGCCGTGTCCACGGCGCCTACGGCGTGGGCTGCGGGTGCCCACGTCTCGCCGGACGAGCCTGTGTACCTGCTGAACGCCATGTACTCGTTGAGTGACTACACCGCGAAGCATGCAAAGGCGCTGTGGCTGGGCATCGACTCCGCGCTGCACGCGGTCGGCTACACCGCTGCGAGCGGCCGCCCCATCAAGATCATTGAACCGGGCCCGACGGACGACCTGTCGGACATCGTAGCTGTCGTGATGAAGGCACTCAAAGACTACCCGACGCTTCTTGGCGTGATTGGACCGTACTCTGACACGCGCCTTGGTGCTCTGATAAGCAGCCCTGAGATTCAGAACAGCGGGCTGATGTTCCTGGGCCCGTTCACCGGGTCCAGTGCTATGCGTGTGTGGAACGAGAACTTGTACTTCATGCGCGCGGAGCCACGGCTGGAGATCATGGCAATGGTAAAGCACATAGCGAATACCTTCCGCGCACGCCGCACTGCGTTCATGTATCTGACGGGTAAGTGGTTCGGAAGCTTCGAGCACGAGAGTCTTGTGGAGCTGATGGCGTCCCTTTCGCTCGACCCGCCGGCTGTGTACTCCGCGCCGTACTCGACGAACACTGCTGTGAACATGACGGCCTTCGACGCGATGGCGGACACGCGCCCGCAGGTGATCATCGTCTGGGGAATACCTGCAGGGCAGGTTGTGGAGTTCCTGCAGGCTGTGCTGACGGACCCGCGTACGTCGTCGGCGTACATCATGTCGTCGTTTGCGCTGCAGCAGACGACATTCCAGGTGTACTACGATCTCGCGATGGCTGGGAAGCTGACGCCTGTGGGCGGGCAGATCATGTCGAGTGCCACATCCTTTCCGCTGACGGAACTTGTGTCGGTCCATCTGAAGGTCTTCAGGGCGCAGATGGGGGATTACATCGAGAAGACCGGCCGCGTGGACGCGAGCCTGTGGGCCGACGAGGCGAAGGCTGTGCAGAAGTACGGCCCGTGGGAGCATGAGGCGTCGTCGTCGGACTCTGCTGCATACGTGAACAACTTCTTCGACGAGCACCCGTGCGTAACGCAGCTGATGATTGCTGGGTGGATTTCGGGCTCGCTGATCGCGCAGACGCTTGAGGAGGCGCACGTGATCGTGAATCGGACGGCGTACAGACAATACATGTTCTCTCAGCAGCGCTACATCGTAGGCGAGGACTTTGTTCTTGGTGACTACGGCGGGCCGTGCAACAATGTTGCCAAGTTTCTGGGCGCTGTGTGCTACTGTAACCAGGGTGGGCACTCCGCTGTCCTTTCGAGGCTTGACAAAGCCGTGTGGACGGTGGCTGGCAGGTCTGGCGTCAGCTTCACGCAGAGCACCTGCTACTCCGATAGCACCACCCTCCCGCGGCCGCTGAACTTCCTGACGCTGATCTATACCGACTACCCCTCTCTGACGCGCGCGGCGCAGAATATCGAGCACGCGGTACGGGCATTTCTGAAGCACAGGAATTTCACCGAACGGGAGGTAACGTTCGGCTCTCTCAACGTAACGGAAGGTACGGTGCAGGCGCTGCTGGAGGGTCGTCTGCTGAATGACACTGTCGACATTCTTTCAGGCACGCTTGTGAGGGGTGTGAACGTTGATGAGTACTTGGTGCTCTCCCCCCTCCACCCTCGGCCACACCTAGTAGAGCCGTTAAGAAACTACGTGTATCTGATGCCAACGCTTGAGCAGCAGATGTTCGTGCTGTACGCGAAGCTTTCGGCTGTGAGGGGCGTGACGTCGATCGACTCGGCCGTGCATGTGATCCTGCACGACTACGCCAGCGATGAGGTAGCGAACATCACCGCTGTGCTGCGCAAGTCTGCTGCGACGTTCGACTACGGCAACCCGAGTGTGACTGCGGTGCCCTCCACGAAGACTGTTGGGAGTGCGCTTGTTCGCGGGCGGATCAACGTCGTGCTTGCCGTGACAGCCGCGGATGTGGCTGACATTGTCGACTTTCTGGTTGAGGAGAAGACCTCGATTGTTGTGGTAGTCTTCGATGACTTGGTGATTCAGTACTCCACGCTTGTCACTGCCCTCAACTCGAAGCCGGCGTCTGTGCAGGCGCGTGTGATCACGTTCACTAACCTGCCGCTCTGGAGCGACACGTCGGAGAGCGCGCATGCTCTGAACCCTGTGCTGAAAATCTTTCATGGGGCGATGCAGGATCCTGCTAACTATACGCCAGCTCACTTAAGTGACGTGGTGACGGCGATGTTTATGTTGCAAATTCTTTCCAACACGCCGAAGGGTAATGCTTCTGCATTCGAGATAACTATGTACAGCAGCGGCATTGTCGCCACTAACGGGTTGTCCTTTGGCAGGTTTCAGTGGGGCTGCACGACGACGCCAACGGACAGCCTCTGCGTGTACCGCAACTACGGCGCGCAGGGCATCGTGATGCTCTCCGTGCAGCGGATGCTGGACCCGACGGTGCCGCAGCTGTCTTCCCCGATGACGCCTACAATGGAGTATCGGCCGCGCCAGAGGTCGCATGCGCTGACACCTGCGCAGCGCAACGGCCTCATTGCTGGCTGCGTCGTGGGGGCTCTGGTGCTGATCACCACTTGTACGCTGATACTGTACTGCTGCATGAACAACCGCAACAACGACGCCGCGCCGAAGGACGGTGACGAGCCGGTGACGCTGCTCTTCACGGACATCGAGAGCAGCACTGCGCTGTGGGCCGCGCTGCCGCAGCTGATGTCTGACGCGATTGCTGCGCACCACCGTGTGATCCGGCAGCTGTTGAAGAAGTACGGGTGCTACGAGGTGAAGACGATCGGCGACTCGTTCATGATCGCGTGCAGGAGCGCGCACAGCGCTGTGAGCCTTGCGTGCGAGATCCAGACGAAGCTGCTGAAGCACGACTGGGGTACGGAGGCGGTGGACAGCGCGTACCGCGAGTTCGAGCTTGCGCGCGTGGACACTTTGGACGACTACGTGCCGCCGACTGCGCGGCTGAGCGAGGAGGAGTACGCCGCGCTGTGGTGCGGGCTGCGCGTGCGCGTGGGGATCCACACGGGGCTGACCGACATCCGGTACGACGAGGTGACGAAGGGGTACGACTACTACGGCGACACGTCGAACATGGCTGCGCGCACGGAGGCTGTTGCGAATGGCGGGCAGGTTGTCGCGACGGAGCTGCGTGGTGGGCGCTGTCGAACGACGAGCGCGCGGGTACTGCGCACACTGCGATGGGACCGCAGGGGCTGCGCGGTGTGCCGTTCGCTGTGGAGATGTTCCAGCTGAACGCTGTGCCTGGCCGCCGCCACGCTGCGCTGCGCACTGAGATCGATGCGACCCTGCCGGATGGTACCGCGACGGAGACGGCCTCGAGCGCTGCAGGCGCGCTGCTGTCGTCTGTGGGCACGATAAATGGCCCTGCTGCTGGCATTGCCCTCGTGCTGACGAGCTGCTTTGCGCCGTACCCCGCTGCGCAGCGCGTGCGAGAGCTGCAGCCGCTGCTGAGCAAGTGGGGCGTTGGTGCGCCGCCGCGGAGTCGTCTTGTGAGCGAGGAGGACTACTGCCAGGGGCTGATGAACCGTCTTGCGATTCGGATTGCGACGGTGTCGCAGGCCCGCCAGCGGATGGACAACAACGGTGCTGCGGCGGCAGGCGATGTGCGGCACGCTGGCACAGCTGAAGTGCTTAACCCGTTGCTGGGTGAGGGCAGCTTTATCTCAGACGGCGCGAGGGCACGGCATTCGGGGCTGACAGCGGTGCCGCCCTCTGCGGAACCGTCTGCGATGCGCGAGTCACGTGTCTGGAGGAGATCGTTTCCGAGCGGTCTCTTTCCGTCGACGACATTGCTAGAAAAGGATCACCGAAGAATGAGCGCTGTCGGATGGGAGGATAATGTACTCCTATTCACCGCTCAGGCGTCACGGCGGCCCTCAGAGGAGCACAATTCGCGGAGCGCGAGCGTGTCATGCGAGGTTGTTGTTGTGCGGATGCCGATGAAGCTCGGGTGCCGCCGCCGCCCAAGCTTGCTGGAGCCGTTGGCGGAGGATGTGGCCGAGGAGGCGTAGTCTGGAGGAGCGGGAGCTCACCTTCGATAGCTGTGTCTGTGGTGGCGGGCTGGTGTAGCTTTGCATCACGCCTCTATGCTGTGCGCGCTCAGTGGCGGGGCTCAGGGAATGGCTGCCGCGACACATGCCGTCTGCTTGCCGCTTGCACGTGGGTGTCTGTGTGTGTGTGTGTGTGAGCGCGAGGACAGCGCCGCGAGGGCGGCGTGCGCAAGAGCCGTGGGATCTTTGTGGGGACGTGTCACGGTGCATTCAGGAGGATGACGGCTGCGCACAGCATGATGCGAGCGGGATGATGTGTGCGCTTAGTGCAAGGCGTGCACATTCTGACTCCGCCGTTCACCCCCCCCCCCACAGACGCCCCCCTCCCCCACCCTTTTCTGAGATGTGCGACGCGGGGGAGGGAGAGAAAACGTGTGTGTGCGACAGCGCGTTCACCTGTGCCTCGGCTGAGAATGGTGCCACTGCCTCTCCCTCTGTGCGGGAGGGGTATCGGCATACATCACCGCGGCCACTCCTACCCCTTCTTCGTTCTCTGTTAGATCATCTACTCTGACGTGGCGGTCTTCTTCTGTGTATTTGCCGTCGATTTTCATGGGTCTGCCGAATCGTCTTCGGCGGCGGATGGCTCGATGGCGGAAGCCGAGCTCGTTTCTGCGTTTTTTAGCGTGCGTCTCAACCGTTTGGGGGGGGGGGTTTTGCGCTCGCGTTGTCGTATATTGAGGTCGCGCTTTCGGTCTCTGAAGAACTCGTCTTGTTTTACTGCTTTTTTCATGGAACCCCACACCGTCGAACTCGCCACCACTTTGCATCCCCTGTGGCTCTCGTTGCGTCTCTTATCTGCCTCGTCCAGGTTGAATGGGAGGCCGCATGGTGCTTGAGTTGGGGGGGGGGCTTTCCGCGAGTGTGTGTACGCGCGTATGTATGAATGCTTGTGTGCATGTCTGCATGGTGGTGTGCTCGCATGGCTGGATGAATGTGTTCGGATGTATGTATGGTGGTATGCACATGTATGTATGTATATATATATATATTCGTCTATATAGATTTGCGTATGCTTATGTGTATAGATATGCACGCCTGTGCCCGTGCACGCCTGTGCAGTCGGAGGTCCGCACACACACACACACACACAGACACATATACGCTGGATGCGTCCACGAGGCGTGGCTTGTGTCCCTAGTTTTTTGTATTGTTGTTGTTATTCCATGCTCTCCTCCTCCTCTGCCTATTTCTTCCTCCTTTCGCCCCATATGCTGTTGCCCCGTCTGTGTGGTGCCCATCGGCGTCACCGATAAGGTTAACAGACATCCGCTGAGTACTTCGTGTATGTGTGTGTATGTGTGTGCGTGTGCGTGTGTGTGTGCGCGCCGGTATTGCTTGGAATCAGAGCGCAGTGTCACAATCTCGCCGTTTTCATTTTTGTCTCAGCCGGCACCTCATATCGCCCCCTTTCGCGGTCTGTTTTTTTTTTCCCGGGGCGGATGGTGGGGGCTCACTTTTCTGCGTTGGGCTGCTCAGTCTTGCTGAGTGCCGTCTTCCTCACGCACAACCCTTGTTCTCGCCGCGCTGTCGCTGCCGTCTTGTTCGTTCTTCGTTACGATGTACCTGGTTTCTCCCGCTGTGCATGTAAAATGGGTGCCCCGCTGCTTGTGGGCGCGCGGGCCGCCGGCACGCGCCTCTGCGTTTGCTTTTGTGGGGCCGCAGGGCCTCTGACGGGCGGAAGGGCGCGTGCCTTAGCGGAAGCTCCTCCCCCTTCCTCTTCCTCCTTCGATCGCTTCTTTCTCCTCGCTAGCTTGCACTAATGTTACCCCTGTCCAACCAGCGCCCCCCTCCATTTAGCTCCTCTCCCTCCCTCCCTCTTACCTTCCTTCCTTCTATTGCATTATAGCCGTCGTATGAAGGTTTTTTCTTTTCCTTGCTTGCTTTCATTCTAGCCTCCCCTCCTTCCCCCCATCCTCCTCTTTTTTCTCGCCACACACGCACACACACACACACACACACACACGAGGGCGTCCACGAAGAGGGCGAAGCATCTGGAATGAGGGGTGGTCTCCTTCCTTTATTTTATTTCTATGCTGTATCTGAGGAAGTGGTCGGCGAAGGCATGTACGCCCTCACCTCGCCACACTTGCCTCTTTCCACGCTTCGTTAAGCGAAGAACGAAGGCACGGCAACGTTGTGGGCACATAATAGACTAAGCAGTAGCCAGTACGTAAGCGTTCATGCAAAAACGGCGAGGCTGGCGTGGTCACACATCCAGGACACGTTGGTGTAGAGGTGAGCACCAAAGGGGGCTTGCGGGACGGCGTGCAACACCCCACGGCAACGCGCGTGCGCACGCCTGCTCGGGCTCGTTTGTGCGCGCGCAACAGCGGCGCGGGCTACGGGCTGTGCCCAAGTGGGAAAGAGAACAAGTGCACGCAGAAGACGGGCTGCCGATGTGATCTCGCACGCTTCAGCGTGGTGGGTGCGTCTGACCTGTTTTCGCGACGCTTTTCTCTGCCATTCCCCACGCACAGGCAAGCATGCATGGGGCGACTCGCTGCTCCCCTTTCCCTGCCTTCCCGGCCGCACTTCACCTCTGCTGCTCTGTTCAACGAGAGCGTATCTCTCACTCGCATTGTGCAGCAGCGCATATATTTAGGCGATGCCCTTCCCCTTCGACGGCCTAGCTTGATTACTCCACTCAGACACGCACCTCTTCTCTGTGTGCCTGTGCTTGCGTGTCTGCGTGTGTGGGAGGGGGCGTGGGCGAGCTTGCCACTGTTGCTGTGGTGTGCCCCTTTCATAAGTGTCTCTGTGCCAACGCTCTGCATCCGCGCACCTTTCATCAACTTCTCCTCCACTTCTCCTGATGTTTCTTCTTGATAAGTGCGCGTATGTGGAACGCCAACACGTGAACACTCTGTTTGGCGTCTGCCTCTTCGCTCCCCCGATCCCCTCACGCGCCTCCCTCCGCCCTGCACAGCATCGACGCAAGGCCTGAAAGACACACACACACACACACGGCTACGGAGCTCGAGGTCTCTTTCCACACTCTAGCCGCGTTCTCATCTATATTTCGCTCGCTTGCATTGTCGTCGCTGCACGTACGCCTATCGGTGAGCAGGTGACTGTTTATTCTTCCTGCGCGCTCGCTTCCCATCTCTGTACGCCACGCACACAAACACACCCACGCGCAGCGGCACAACGCAGCTCTCCCCCCTCTGCTCACCATTGTGTCTGCTGCGTTTGTGGGCGACAGAGAAAGCGGTGAAGCGGCGAAGGACTGCCAACGGGAAGCGCCGGCAGACACTTGGAAACAGCACCGGCGGCACCAGCGACGCTGACAGGAGAGTCTTCCGCCATTTGCAGTCCTCGAAAAGAAAGAAGGCCGAAGAAGGGAAGGCGAGCAACCCCGTTTTGCACGCGGCATCACTGGTGATCGGTCTCCGCCCCCCCCCCCCTCCCCCCTCCCCCCTGCCCACTTCTTGTGCTCTCCACATTGCTTCCTTGTGTGCGAGGACGCAAGAGGTTGTACGGCAGCGCATCGTATACGCGCGCTTTGCCTATTTCCTTGGTCAGCTTGCCGCCGCCCTCGGGCTTGCTTGGGTGCTCGCGTGCGTGTGTGTGCACCTGTGGGCTGCAGCGGGCACAGGCGCACAGCGAACCAATACGCCAGATCGTCGTCTAACACCCGTATACCCACTTATACACGGTGCCGCATACCGAACACCACCGTTACCGCGACAGCGTCACGCGAGATCGTTGCTGCTTCCACTCTTCACGCTTTCGCTCTCGAGTTGCTCTCAGCTGTTGCTGTATCGACTGCGTCCCACACGTGTTATTCAGGCTCGCGCCCCACCTCTCTCCGCTCCTCACGGACTCTCTCTCGCCTGCCCGTGCGAAGCGCACATCTGCCGTGAGGGCTACCGCTCTCTCTCCCCCCGGACTGTGTGCGACTGCGTTGCACAACGTCACGGCTCCTTCGACTTCTCGCTGCTTCTTTGGAGTTTCGTTGTTGTTTTTGTTCTCCGGGTGTGTCTACCCTTTCCCCCCCCCCTTTCCCCCCCCCCTCCCCCCTTTCCCCCCCCCCTTTCCCCCCTTTCCCCCTTTCCCCCCCCTTTCCCCCCCCTTTCCCCCCCCTTTCCCCCCCCCTCCCCCCTCGAATCCTTCTCTGCGTTGGCACTTTGTGTACATCTGTATCTTTTCTATGTATGCATCTGGTTTGCTGTATGTATCTATCTCTGCACGCGCACACGTAGCCAACGGCAGCGCCCCATCTCGCCTCCTTGTGGCTTGGCCTTGAAGCATCTACACCCAACTCTATACATCTCTATCCATCTTTCGCTCTCTCTCTCTCCATACATCGATCTCTATAGATCTATACATATATATATATATATATATGTATATATATTTTCCTTGATTTGTATAACATTGGACTTGCGGTGTTGTGTATACCCTTTTTCTGTACCCCTCTCTGCCATTCTGTGCGAGTGCGAGTGTGTGTGTGTGTGTGTCTTGTGTGCGTCCCCGTCGCGTCGTACCTCTCTTCGGTGTGGGCCTGTCTTCCTCCCCCCGTGCTCTGTCTCGCGCACGTGTGCCACCCGCCCTCCCCTGCCCGGCCTTCTCCACCCTTTTCTGTGTCCCGCTTCCCGCCTCGCTCAGAGTTGGTCACGTCTCCCTCTCGCGTCGACGCGACCCGCTGCGCCCCTCCTCCCTTGGTTTCCTGCTGATGGCGTGCTGGACAGTGGCCGCCACCACTTGTCGGGGCACCGGCTGCGTGGGCGTGGGTGATTGCGTGAGCTACCGGGGCCACAAACGCACGCTCGAGGCGCTGCGGGTGTCTGCGTGGCGGCGCGGCTTGCGGTTGGTGGCCGTTTCTGTGCTCGCGGTGGTGGCAGCAGCCCTCTGCGCTGCACCGCCTGTGTGGGCTGCCGACAACGGCGGCAAGGACCCCGCACAAAAACCGGTCTACCTACTGAACGCTACGTATTCCCTCGACCCATCCACGGCGAACGATGCGAAGGCGATGTGGCTGGGCATCGACTCCGCGCTGCACGCCTCTGGTTACAAGACTGCTGACGGTCGGCCGGTCGAGATCGTGAACCCGGACCCAGATGTCGAGAAGTCCGACATCATTGCCGTCGTGCAGAAGGCGCTCGCGAAGTACCCGACGCTTCTTGGCGTGATTGGGCCCTTTATGGACCCGTTGATGTCGACTGTCATGAAAAGTGACGCGTTTAAGGGAAAGGACTTGATGTTCATGGCTCCTTTCACCGGGTCGAATGAGGTGCGCGTGTGGAACAACGACGTGTACTTCACGCGTGGCGATCCGTGGACGGAGATGACGATTATCCTGACGCACATGATGAAAGGGATTCGCGCTCGCCGCACTGCGTTCATGTATCTGACGGGTGCGCACTTCGGCGACTCCGAGTACAAGATGGTAGTATCGGTTTTCTCCTCCTTTTCGCAGGACCTGCCGGCTGTGTACTCCGCGCCGTACTCGACGAAGAACACTGCTGTGAACAAGAAGACCTTCGACGCGATGGCGGACACGCGCCCGCAGGTGATCATCGTCTGGGGAATACCTGGTGAGCAGGTTGTTAAGTTCTTGCAAGCTGTGCTGACGGACCCGCGTACGTCGTCGGCGTACATCATGACTGCTTCCCGCTGCAGCAGATAGTATTCCAGGTGTACTACGATCTCGCGATGGCTGGGAAGCTGACGCCTGTGGACGGGCAGATCATGTCGAGCGCAACCTCAATTCCGATCTCTCATACAGAAATTGAGCATGTGAGCCTATTCCGTACCGAGATGGGGGATTACATGAAGAAGACCGGCCGCGTGAACGCGAGCCTGTGGGCCGACGAGGCGAAGGCTGTGCAGAAGTACGGCCCCCAGGAGCGTGAGGCGTCGTCGTCGGACTCTGCTGCATACTTGAACAAGTTCTACAAGGAGCATCCAAGCACTGGGCAGCTGATGATTGCTGGGTGGCTGTCTGGCAAGCTGATCGATCAGACGCTGCATGAGCCGCTGTGGACCGTCGATCGGAAGAGGTTCAAGGCTGGGCTCTTTGATCAGAGCCGCTACGTGATTGGCGGAGATATTGTTGTCGGCGACTACGGCGGGCCGTGCACCCCCATCGCCGAGTTTCTTGGCGCTGTGTGCTACTGTAACCAGGGCGGGCGTGCCTCTATTCTCCAAGGCCTGTACGGGGCTGCGTGGGTGATCTTACCGGATGCTATCTTCAACTACGCGCAGTCTGTCTGCTACTTGAACAAGATCGTACTCTCAAAGCCGCTGAATGTGGTCACGCTGAACTTCTCTGACCTCCCGAAGCTGAGGAAAGCTGCTGTGGATATGGTCAAGGTGATCCCACTTGCCATCAGCGAAGAACGCCTGGGCTTTTCAGCTTTTAACCCGGCGATGCTGAATGTGACGCAGAGGACAGCGCAGGGTGTGCTTGACTGGGAGTTCTTGAACTACTCCGTCGATGTGGTCACCGGTCCGCTGCTTCGAAGCATTGACTTGAGTGGACTGCTGGTGATCTCTCCTGTCTTTAACCGACCGAACGTGTTGGTGGCGAAGGAGAACTACATGTTCCTGATGCCGACGCTGGAGCAGGAGATGTACATCATGTATTCGGAGTTGTCATCTGTGAGGTCCCTGACGTCGATTGGCGACGCTGTGAACCTTGTGCTTCACGAGTACACAAGCTCAGACGTGAAGAAAATCTCTGCAGTAGCGCTGAAGACGGCCGCTACGTTCAACGTTCCCGACCCAACCGTCGAGGCCGTCTCGTCGGGGACGTCGGTGAAGTCCTCGCTCGCGCCTGATACGATCAACTTTGTTCTTGGGATCACGGACGAAGACGTGGATGTGATCGCCAGCTTCCTTTCAGAGCACCCATTGGCGATCGTGATTATTTCGTTTGGGGACCTGGCGCATGAATACGACAGAATCACAGCTGCCTTCGCCAAGCGTCCCAAATCTGTGCAGGCGCGTGTGATCACGTTCACTAACCTGCCGCTCTGGAGCGACACGTCGCCGAGTGCCCTCGAGAGCTATCCGCTGCTGAAGCTGTTCAACAGTATTTTTCCGAACTCCTTGGACCACACGCCGTCTCTGCTGCGCGACCTATTATCCATCACCTTTATCCAGGCCGTAGCCTACGGGGATGGCGGCTTTGCTAAGCTGACCTCACTCCAGGAGAGCGCCTATAAAAAGGGCGTCATCAACGCGTACAGCGTGACCCTGGGCCGCTTTACGTGGAACTGCACAACGACAACTAACGGTGACTCGTGCGAGTACAAGAACTTCGGCGCGTCGAACATTGCAATGCTGTCGATACAGCGGATGCTGGACCCGACGGTGCCGCAGCTGTCTTCCCCCGGAACGCCGACGATGGAGTATCGGCCGCGCCAAAAGGCGGATAGGCTAACGTCCGCGCAGCGCAACGGCCTCATCGTTGGCCTCGTTATGTTCATTGTCGTCTTGCTTGCGGCTGTTCCCCTGATACTTTACTCGTGCATGGGCAACCGCAACAACGACGCCGCGCCGAAGGACTGTGACGAGCCGGTGACGCTGCTCTTCACGGACATCGAGAGCAGCACTGCGCTGTGGGCCGCGCTGCCGCAGCTGATGTCTGACGCGATTGCTGCGCACCACCGTGTGATCCGGCAGCTGTTGAAGAAGTACGGGTGCTACGAGGTGAAGACGATCGGCGACTCGTTCATGATCGCGTGCAGGAGCGCGCACAGCGCTGTGAGCCTTGCGTGCGAGATCCAGACGAAGCTGCTGAAGCACGACTGGGGTACGGAGGCGGTGGACAGCGCGTACCGCGAGTTCGAGCTTGCGCGCGTGGACACTTTGGACGACTACGTGCCGCCGACTGCGCGGCTGAGCGAGGAGGAGTACGCCGCGCTGTGGTGCGGGCTGCGCGTGCGCGTGGGGATCCACACGGGGCTGACCGACATCCGGTACGACGAGGTGACGAAGGGGTACGACTACTACGGCGACACGTCGAACATGGCTGCGCGCACGGAGGCTGTTGCGAATGGCGGGCAGGTTGTCGCGACGGAGGCTGCGTGGTGGGCGCTGTCGAACGACGAGCGCGCGGGTACTGCGCACACTGCGATGGGACCGCAGGGGCTGCGCGGTGTGCCGTTCGCTGTGGAGATGTTCCAGCTGAACGCTGTGCCTGGCCGCCGCCACGCTGCGCTGCGCACTGAGATCGATGCGACCCTGCCGGATGATACCGCGACGGAGACGGCCTCGAGCGCTGCAGGCGCGCTGCTGTCGTCTGTGGGCACGATAAATGGCCCTGCTGCTGGCATTGCCCTCGTGCTGACGAGCTGCTTTGCGCCGTACCCCGCTGCGCAGCGCGTGCGAGAGCTGCAGCCGCTGCTGAGCAAGTGGGGCGTTGGTGCGCCGCCGCGGAGTCGTCTTGTGAGCGAGGAGGACTACTGCCAGGGGCTGATGAACCGTCTTGCGATTCGGATTGCGACGGTGTCGCAGGCCCGCCAGCAAATGGGCAGTAACGGTGCTGGGGTTTCAGGAGATATCCAGAACATTGTTTCTAGTGGATTGCTGAACCCGTTGCTGGGTGAGGGCAGCTTTATCTCAGACGGCGCGAGGGCACGGCATTCGGGGCTGGCAGCGGTGCCGCCCTCTGCGGAACCGTCTGCGATGCGCGAGTCACGTGTCTGGAGGAGATCGACGTTGAATGGGCTAACACTCTCAAGGGGTCCATCGAGTAAGAAGGCAAGCTTGAGCGTTGACACCGCGGGATTCCTTGATGACGTCGTGCCTTTCACCGCTCAGGCGTCACGGCGGCCCTCAGAGGAGCACAATTCGCGGAGCGCGAGCGTGTCATGCGAGGTTGTTGTTGTGCGGATGCCGATGAAGCTCGGGTGCCGCCGCCGCCCAAGCTTGCTGGAGCCGTTGGCGGAGGATGTGGCCGAGGAGGCGTAGTCTGGAGGAGCGGGAGCTCACCTTCGATAGCTGTGTCTGTGGTGGCGGTCTGGTGTAGCTTTGCATCACGCCTCTATGCTGTGCGCGCTCAGTGGCGGGGCTCAGGGAATGGCTGCCGCGACACATGCCGTCTGCTTGCCGCTTGCACGTGGGTGTCTGTGTGTGTGTGTGTGAGCGCGAGGACAGCGCCGCGAGGGCGGCGTGCGCAAGAGCCGTGGGATCTTTGTGGGGACGTGTCACGGTGCATTCAGGAGGATGACGGCTGCGCACAGCATGATGCGAGCGGGATGATGTGTGCGCTTAGTGCAAGGCGTGCACATTCTTACTCCGCCGTTCACCCCCCCCCCCCCCCCACAGACGCCCCCCTCCCCCACCCTTTTCTGAGATGTGCGACGCGGGGGAGGGAGAGAAAACGTGTGTGTGCGACAGCGCGTTCACCTGTGCCTCGGCTGAGAATGGTGCCACTGCCTCTCCCTCTGTGCGGGAGGGGTATCGGCATACGTCACCGCGGCCACTCCTACCCCTTCTTCGTTCTCTGTCCGACTCTCTCTCATGGAGCGTTTTGGGTTTGGTGGCGTGCGTTGTAGTCGTGTTGACGGACTTCGTTAGCCGTCGCGGCGTAGTAGGGACGGTGCGCCGCTTCTTTCGCTTGCCGTGTTGCTGCGCTCTTTCGATCGTTCTCCTCTCTGTGTGGGTTGGATGGCCAGTCCTGCGCCGATGTGGCTGTGCGGTATTTCTTTTTTTCTCTTAGTCTCTCACTGTGTGTTGCTTTCCTGCCGTCCTCTTGTCCCGATGCACACGGGTGTGCCACGAGGCAGCTCGAAAGGATGTATGTTTTTTTTTTTGTTTGGCGTGTGCGTGCCTGCACACGTGTGCCATACCAGTGGATGCCATCGGTTCTTCGCATCGGCGGGTTCTGTGTGTGTGTGTTGCTCCCGATGGTGTTCGTTGTACTTTGTGTAGACCGGATAAAGGACTTGCGCGAGCGTGAGAGGTTGGTCCGTGTGAGAGGACACGAGCGATGTGACGAGGACCGTTGGTGCTGCTTGACTGGTTGAGGCTTGCATGTGCGGATGTGTCTCTGGCGAGTTGTGCGCACGCTCGCCCACACACGGCCTCGGCAAAGAAATGGACTCGGCGCATGAGCGACTCGCAACTTTTTATATGTAGGTGTGGTCATAGAGGGACGCACGCACTCCCTGCTGTTGTTTGCCGTTGCTTCTTTTTTGTATGTCGCTTGGAGAACTTCTCCGGCTTTCCTCTCCACACATTCTCCTGTTTTCGATTCGCAGAGGAGGGTGACGGGTATAAGCGAGCGGTCTGTACCTTCTCACACCCTCCCCTCTCTCCCTCTCTTACTGGTGTGTGCTTTTCATGTTTCCTGGTTTGAGTATACACCTTGGACGCGTATGTGTGCGTGCGCGTGTGTGCTGTCGACAGGCGAGGGTAATGCCCTCTTGCAATGCTTCCTTATGTGCTATAAAACCACCGTGTGTGCGCGTCTGGGCTGCCCGTTCTAGTTTTGTTCTCCCTCTTTCTGCTTTGGGCTCTTACCACCAAACACCATGCTCCACTCTCCCCTCTCTCACTTCCTCCCTCTGCACGAACTCGCCTGCTCTCCTGCTACCTATATGTGAGCGCATGTGTGTGTGTGTGTGCCTCAGTGCCTGTGTCTTCTCCGTGATTTCGTTCTTTCCCTTTTTTTCCTTCCATGCCCTCCGTTGTATATATACATATATAGGTACGCTTACGCGCGCGCACACACGCACACACGCACATGTATACACCTATACATGTATCCCGATGCAGCCGCATCCCACTTTGCGAACTCGCAATTTCTCATACACAACAAACAAGAAAGCACGAAGAAATTCATTGTTGTCTCTCTTCGGGTGTTGTCTTTCACCTTATCTTACCCCCCACCCCCTCTCTGTCCCTGCTTATCCCGCGCCCCTTGTGTCGACACACAATTCTTTGCTCTCTTCCTCAGATTTCTCCGGTGCTCCCACCCCTCCCTCTCACATGAGCTCTCTCTCTCTGCGCACGAGTGCGTGCGTGATGGATCGGGGCGGAGGAGGAGGGGGGCCCGTGAGTGCGTGAGGTGAGTGCCGTCTTTTCGCATTTTTCGCTCGCTTTCTTTTCCCACGTTGTTTCTTGCTTCCGCCCCGCCCGCCTGCCTTTTTTTGTTGTTTGTCCTTCTCTCCGGCGTCACCGACCCCACCCGCGCCCCCCTCCCTTTCTCCCGTGGCCCGCATCTCCGGAATTTCGTTGCGCCCACCATGTTCGCCAACGCTGTGGCTAAGCGCGGGTGAAAGCGTGCACGCACACACGCACACACACACACACACATCTATAGAGATATATCCATATATACATATATGGATATACGCATCTATGTGTGCATGTGCATCTGTGTATATGTGTACACGCAGGGGAGGGGGGAGGGGCTAGCCTTTTTTTGTTCTGAGAATGCCCCACCCTCCCCGCCGCCGCCGCCCTGCTCTCAGTTTTTCCCTTTCTTCGGGGGCAAGGGGGAGGGAGAGGGGCCAAGGAAGAAGGAAGAGAAATGCTTTCTATTCGAAAGAGGCGAAGAGGAAGGGGCTGCCCTCGCCCATCGCCCATCGTCGCTCGCCCCAAAGATAACGGAAAACGTTGAACTCGTGCAAGCCAACCGATTATAACGGGGAAGTAGCCGTCGAGGGGCGGATTTGACGAGGTGCGTAAATTCACCGGCACAGGCAACTCTTCAAAGATGGGATGAGCCCGTGTGCTGCGGTGGTGGAAGGGTGTGTCTCTGCGATTTCAAAGCGTGACCGAATACAGTGCCAGCGTGCCGAAAAGCAAGTATACGGGAAGCTATGATTTTGCTGTCTGTGGGCTTCAAAGGCCCACAGAAACAACAGCATCAGGCCGTGCTAGTTACCCAGCCGCGCATGACAATCCCAGTCGGATGTGCTGTGCTTGCTGCCCCTTCCCCCCACTCTCCTCCTTGTGCACGTTACACACACACACACACACACATACACACGTGCGCATCTATGTAGCCGGAACCATCGGCACCACTCTCCTCCTCCTGCGCCCCCCTCTCCTCCCCTTTGCCGTCCTCACCAGGAAACGGCCTGCAGCCCGCTTTCTCCGCCTTTGCCCTGCCCGTCGGCCGTTTTTCATACCACCTCCGCTACGCATTCTCAGACATCGCCGGTGTTCGCTAAAGGTGTGTCGCAAGGGACTCGGCTGCGAAGGGATACGAGACGCACTACAACACACGAGTGCGGGCGCTACTCGAAGGAGACCCGGCCTCGTGCCGACAGCCGTGCGATGCTCCGGACAAGAAAAGGAGGGGTTGACCCGTGGCTTTTTGAAGCGACGCGCCGCTGCCTTCTCTTTCCTCCGTCTTGGACGAAGGCGGACGCTTCACCCCACACGACCAAACGGGCGGAGCTGACGTTACATCCGTGGATGGACGTAAAAAGGCGAAGCCTCTTGGCCAGGCAGAGCCAAGACGGCAGAGCTGCAAGGAACGGAGAGGTCCGAAGCAACGGCTAGGAACTGAGCCGCTTCCCCCCCCCCCCCGCATCGCCGATCGCGATGTGCCCCCCCCCCTTTACGCCGAAGAGAAAAAGGCCGGGCACGCCCAAACTGTCGGATCTGTCGCCATACGCGCTGCAGGGGCGCGGCTGCGGGCTGCGGCTGCGCCGCTGGAACGCTTTCCCGGACACCCTGGAGGGTCAAAAAGCCGCCTTTCGGTGGATTCGTCCGAAGATGGCGAGTTGCCTCGCACCCACTCCACCCCCCCACCGAGCCGCCCCAACGGCAGGTTAAAAGCCGGCTCCCCCTCCCCCCAAGGCACAGGCGGCACCGAAGGCAGCGCCGGTGGCGGCATTTATTTCCCCGCCCACCAGGCCAAAGCGAAGGGGCTGTTGCAAGGCGGCGGTGGCGCTGGGGCAGTGCGCGATGCTAGTGGCGAGAACACCGCCGCGCTTGACAGGGCCAACGCAGACCCGCGCCCCCACCAAACTGCCCGTTGTGACAGTGGGCTGCTTTGCCGCCGCGGCGGGCCGTGGATGGGCGGCGGCGTGAAACATGCAGACCAGAAGCCCGGGGAGACGACGCAAGCCGGAAGACGACCGCGCGAGACAAAGCCGAACGAGACCCAGCGCCAGGAAGCAGCCCCAAAGCACCCACGCCAGTTTCCCAGTGGGGAAAGGAATGGGGGCGATTAAAGACGGTGGCTCTGCCGCGGGCAAGACTTCGAACGTGGAAATCGACTGGGTTGCACAGCACTACTTTGCGACCCCCGTCATGCTGAGGCGCAAAACCCTCCCCATCCTAACCGCATTGATGGCCAAGGAAGTCGAACAGCGGGCCGGCAAAACACACCTGCTTTATTTCCGACTTTTTCTACGGTGGCCCCCGGATCGCGGGCGTCTGAAAGGGATTTCGCCATGGGAGGGCACCGCCGCACGTGTGAGACTCGGCGCCGCCCGAGTCTTTGCATGGAAACCGAACCCGAGTGATCACAGCACGACCCACACATACATATGAGGCGTGCACAAGGCAACAGAGGGGGCAGCGACCACCGCTGGCTCACTCAGTGGTGGCCGCCTTCGCAGCCAGACATTACAAGTCGAGAGAAGGCCGCCACGCACAGCACTGCCAACGAGACCTCGCGGACACCTGGCAGAGGGAAGCGAAAGCCTGGATTCATCACAAGGAGTTTTTTTTTTGCGCCCAGCGAAGGGCGATGCACGGCGGAGGGAACCTCGATGGGCGCTCGGCGGGCTCACCCGCACATGTGCTGATGGGCACCCTCATCGCAGCGGAAGAAGGGGTGGGGGTGAGAGGGCTGATATTCGTGGCGGCGGCGCGCACCATCCTGAAGCGCATCCGGATTGCCAATCGTTCGATGTCACCAGGCAAGGAAGCACGGCTGGTGAAAACGGGCGACGAGCTCCTTCGCCTTGGCATGGTGGAAACAGCCATTCCTTGACCAGGCGCTGCTGGTGGGGCGGGGCGCAGCGCTTGGTGTCGAGCCCCGTCAAGACGATAGCGAAGCTGTCTTTGGCGACGGAAACGCGCAACGTTTACCTGCCGCGCCTTTATGCCCCCGCTGCCTCTTGAAGCGGGTGCCCTTCACACGGCGCGGACCGGCATGGCTGGGTCCTTCCATCCTCTGCGAGCGCGCGGCGGCTCGTGCTGCTTGGTGGTCGGCGTGGGGGGATGGGGTTTTCACCTTTTTCCACTCCACCCCTTCACTTCTGTGCGAGTGAGCAGAAACCCCGGGGGGGGGGCTGGGGCGGGGTCAGCGCGCTCCAATGGATCGCGAGGGGGGGGGGCTGGGGCGCTTCTTTCCCCTTTGACTTCCGGAAGACGCCCTTCACCTCACCGCGGTGTCTCAGGGCCCAGCCCCCGCTCTCTGTGGGGATGCCAGGAGCCTGCAGCCTGGCCGTGGGTGCAGCTGTGGACTGTCGGTGTCGGCGGGCTGGGCTGGGCTGGGCTGGGCTAGTGCTGTACCAAAAAAGACATGCAGCCATGGTGACGCTGGCACCGGTCGATCACGCATCGGGTCGAGGGTTCAAGAACGGTGGACACACCTGCTCGTGCCAAAGGCGTGCACATTGAATAGAGTGCTGAATGCCCCTGCCGCCACAGGCTCATGGCAGCGTCCCGCTTGTCGCGGCGCACGCGGGCAAGCCAGCGAGCCCCCTCTCCCCACGCAACATCGGTGCCCTGAAACAGGCCTCGTGGTCCGAAAATGCGAGCACTGTGCGCACGCGCTCTCAAGTGCAGACGCCATGTCGTATCGCAGGCAAGCAAGGCATGCGGAGGTGAGAGGAGCAAGAGTGGTGGACGAGAAAGGCACGAAGGAGACCGTACCTGTCAGCCCCACGGTGCGTGTGCGAAGCATGCGGCACGTTCTACAGCCGACCAGGTGGGCGGATGTGGTGCAGATGCCAGAAGCGTGACGAGAGCACCCCCGAATGGCACCGTCGAGTCCTCCAGACTCCCATGTGAGGAGTCCCCACACCATTGCTATGGAAAGCTGCGGCCGGAAGCGACGGAGGGGGAGGCATGGCACACAGGCGGCAGGGTGTGCAGGGTCTCAGAAGGCCCTTGCCTGCGGCTGGCCAACCTCCTCGGGCAATCCGATATGCACCTAGGCCACCCCCCTATTACCCGCACGGCAGACGCCACGGTTTCTGCCCTCGGGCAGGACCCCGGACGCGGCCTACTCTCAGGTCAAGGCATGTGGCCCCTCTCTGCCCGTCTGGCGCCGACCGCGCCGCACGTGGGCGAAGAAGGAACGATGAAGGAGCGGGAGAGCTTGAGAGGGCGCATGGCCCGATTCGACGGCAGAACGGGTCGCCCTAGGCGACCAGGATGTAGGCGTGGCGCAGCAGCGGCAGAGGAGATGTGGCTGTGCGCACGCATATGTTTGCGGACTTGTTCACGATAGATTATGACAGTCTGGAGAGCGAACTCGGTGTGCTGTGCCGTGTGTGGCGTCCTTTCTCACTCTCTCCGGAAGTCTCCTACCCCACCTCTCCTCCCCTGCCGAGCTGTCCAGGCACCGCGTTCTCCCCACTCTCCACCCTCACTTCACATGCAAATCGCTGTTTAGTCTTCTTCTCGAGGCTCTGCGCACTCCTCAGCCCTTGCTCTCTCCTTACTCCTGCGCTTCTCCTGTTGGATTACATTGGAGGCGCATCCCCTTCCTCCGTCTGCCCCTCCGTCCGCTGTCCGCAGGCTGGGGCCGTGCCGAGGCATGTGGTGGTGCTGGTAGACGGCGGCTGCAGTTTTGTATTCCCCTCCCTACCTCAGCGGCGGCCCCTTTGTGGACACGTCCACATCCCGGCTCGCCCCTTCTCTTTTTATCGCCCCGTGTGCTTGTGTATGCGTGCGCTCCGCCGATGCCGTAGTGGGGGTGGGGGGGGGTGGGGATGGGGATGGGGATGGGGGTGGGGTGGGGGGCGGCATGGGGATGGGGATGGGGATGGGGATGGGGATGGGGGTGGGGGGGCGGCATGGCACGGCGACGCCGCCCTCTTCCTCTGTCTCTTCTCCTTCTGTTTGTCTTCGTTTCGCGCATGTCCGCACCGCGCTGTCCCGGAGCCGGGAGAGGGTGCACTGGCCACGGCGCCGATGCCCTCCCGCTTTCTCCTGCGCGCGGTGGGTGTCTCCTTGTATGTTCCCTTTTCTACAGCAGGGGTGCCACCTGAAGGGCATGCGTGTGACGCTCATGAGGCAACAACGAAGCGCCGAAAATGTGGCGGACTGCCCGTGAAGGTAGCCCTCAGGAAAAGGAGCGAAAACCTTTCATGCATGGCCACCGAAGAGCGGCACCGACAGCCGCCTGAGGAGTCTGAAGGGGGACTTCTGTGTGTGTGTGGGCGCGCCCATGCGGTAGGCAGGTGCGCTGAAGGTAACGCGAACACACACAGACACAGACGCACACGTATTCGTGCATCCGAGCACCACCTGTGCCGCCTTACGTGCAAGGCGGAGGCCGGCACGGACACGGCTGTGGTGCAACCGCTGCCTGCCGCTGCCCTTCATGCTCCTCCGTTTCTTCCGTGTCTCTCCCTGCTCACTCGACGTCCCTCCACCTCTCACCTCTCTCACGCATCTGCACATACATACACACCGATACACAGATCTTCTCAGCACTCTCCCGCTTTTCCTGACTCCCACCGTCTGTCGCCCTATACTCTGCGTCCCTTACGCTCCGTCGCATTTCTCCGACCCACCAGCTCATCACGATACTGAAGGCGCACTCGGGCTAGCCTCTGGGACTTCTTTCCCACCTGCACCCCTTAACTCCCCGGTAAAGCAGCGCTGCCCGTGCGTTCACGAGGGCAAGAGAGAGAGAGACGCACTATAATAGAAGTAGTCATAGCTGGGGTCGCTGGTGCTTCGCCTTTCCGTCGTGAGCACGCTCTCCGACGCTGTCCCGGTGCGTGGTGGCCTCTGCACCCAGCCCTCCGCTTCCTGATTCTCGGTGCGAGTGAGTTCTCTGCCTCATCGACCCCCCTCTCTCCCCTCCCCCTGTGCAGATACGCCCTTCGCCAAGCACGTGTGTGCTTTACCGCGTTGTGCTTCTCCGTGCACTTTTCTTGCCATCTCCTTTTCCGTTCTGCTCGCGCCGCCGCTCCGCTGTCTGCGGTCTGCGCCCCCCCGCGCCTGTGCCTTCAACCGTGGAAGTCCCCGCTGCCCTCTTACGCCCTCGTGCCTCTTCCTCCACTCTTTCCTGAGGCGCGACGCGCTTCGGTTGCTGTCAGGTTGGCGACATCGCGTGTGGACGGCAGCGCCCGTATATTCTCTTGTGCCCTCTGTCGCTCCTCCGCTGCGGTGCTACCCATTTCGCTATTCCGATGCAGATCCGACCATCCCTCGGCGGGTGCCTCCGCCACGGCGGTTCCGGTGACCATGTTGCCCATCAGATGCCACGGTTGCGCGCCACAAAGTTGCTCGTGTCGACTGCTGTTGCGTGTGTGGTTCTGTGCTCCGCACCGTGGGTGCTGGCGGAGATCACCAACAACGCCGAACGGGAGCCGGTATACATTCTGAACGCCATGTATTCGACCGAGGCTTACACCGATGATGATGCCAAGGCCCTGTGGACAGGCATGGACATGGCTTTCTACAACTCCCAGTACACGGCTGCCGGTGGGCGGCCCATCAAGATCCTTCATCCCGACCCTGAGCAGGACAACTTGTATGACATAGCGGAGGTGATACTTCACTCCCTCGCCCGTCAAGAGAAGCTGCTCGCCGTGCTTGGGCCGTACTTGGATGGACGCCTGACGACAGCCCTAGGTAATGCTGATGTGGTCCAATCTGGGCTGATGCTGATCGCCCCCTTCACCGGCTCCTCCCGCGTGCGAACCTGGAGCGACTCCGTGTACTTCACCCGCGCTGAGCCGATGGTGGAGCTCAAAGTTGTCGTTAAACACATTATCAACAGGCTCCGTTCTCGCCGTGTTGCCTTCATGCGCTTGACGGGTATGCATTTTGGCAGGGAGGAGATGACGTACGTGCAGGACACGCTCGCGTCCCTGTTGCGCGACCCGGCCGTCTTATATACCGTGCCGTACTCCGAGATCACTGTGGCGGTAGATGAGGAAGCCTTTGACGCGATGGCGGACACGCACCCGCAGGTGATCATTGTGTGGGCTGCGCCCGTGCCGCAGGTGATCTATTTTCTCGAAAAGGTGATGACGGACCCGCGCACGTCGTCGGCGTACATCATCTCCTGCTCAATGATACAGCGGGTCGTGTTTGATGTGTACAAGCGCCTGCTCAGCGAGGGCAGCATTAAGCCGCAGGACGGCCGGATCCTCGCGAGCGCCACGACCTCGCCCGTCTCTAACGGGAGGATGAAGTACATGGAGGCGTTCAAGGCGCAGATGGCCGACTACATCGAGCACTCCGGCAGTTTTGACTACTACCCCGACGACGACAGCACGGAGGCGCTGGGGCAGAAGGCACGACCTGAGGCGCCGCTTTCCAGGAAGTACACGGTGGACGAGTTCTTTCAGGCGCACCCGAGTATTGCGAAGTTGATGACGCTGGGGTGGTTATCGGGGACGCTGGTGCAGAAGACGCTGGAGCACACCGACTGGATTGTGAACCGGTCGACGTACAAGGCCGGGCTGTTCAACCAGAATCGGTTCGTCATCGGGGGCGACTACGTGCTGGGCGACTACGGTGGCCCGTGCGAACCGCTCGCGCAGTTCATGGGTGCGAGTTGCTACTGCAACCAAGGCGGTCACTCAGCGATGCTGACGGTCTTGCAGAACGCCTCGTGGGACACCGTGCCGGACTCGAGCTTTAACTACCCGCAATCGGAGTGCAACTCATCGAAAAGTCATATCGTAAAGGCGGTGAGTGTGTTGGCGCTTCTACACCAGGGCTATCCGAAGCTGATCGATGCGGGTATGCAGCTCCACAAGGTACTACCCCATGCGTTCGACGCTGACATCTGCAGGGGGTACCAGGCGAGCTCGACCTTTCTGAGAGTAGAGGCGGCGAAGGCTCAGCTGCTGTTTGACACGGAGGTGTCGAACTATTCCGTCGACATTGTTGCCGGGCCCATGTTGCAGGCACTCGACGTGGGTGAAATCTTCGTGTTAAACCCGCTGCACAACCTTCCACAACTGCGGACGGAGAAGCGCAACTACGTGTACCTGATGCCGACGTTAGAGCAGCAGATTTACGTCATGTACTCGACGATCGACGCGCTCCGCACCAGTACGTATGTGCTTGAGGATACTGCCGTGGTGTTGCGCGGGTACTCCGCAGAGGAGGTAGTTGGGATTTCAGAGATTCTGTTCAAGACGGCGGGCACCTTCAACTTGCCGGACCCGTCCATTGCCGCCATTTCCCTCACAGACAGCTTGCATGGCTTACTGTCACCAACGGCCATTAACGTCGTCGTTGGCATGAAGGACGGCGACAGCGTTCACTTCGCGAACTTCCTCGCCAAGCACATCGACGTCATGATTGTGGTGTGCTTCGATGAACTGACGATGTACTACGAGGAGCTTCGGGCGGCGTTTTCCGTGCAGCAAGCGTCCGTGCAGGGGCGACTGATGTCGTTCAGCAGCCTGCCACTGTGGGCCGACACATCGGCCGAAGCAGAGAGTCGCTGGCCGATTCTCCAGCACTTCCACAAAATCTTCCCCGACCCCATCAACCACACGCCGTCTTTGATGCGTGACGTGGTCATTGCGGGCTTCATTCAGGAGCTGGTTTTCACGACGACTGTGGCAGAGACCAAGTTACTAGCGAATGCGGTGTACATCAACGGTGGCGTCACGACGTACGGCTTTACGCTCGGCAATTTCGAATGGGGCTGCACAACGACAACTAACGGTGACTCGTGCGTGTACAAGAACTTCGGCGCGTCGAATATCGAGGTATTGTCGATACAGCGGATGCTGGACCCGACGGTGCCGCAGCTGTCTTCCCCGATGACGCCTACAATGGAGTATCGGCCGCGCCAGAGGTCGCATGCGCTGACACCTGCGCAGCGCAACGGCCTCATTGCTGGCTGCGTCGTGGGGGCTGTGGTGCTGATCACCACTTGTACGCTGATACTGTACTGCTGCATGGACAACCGCAACAACGACGCCGCGCCGAAGGACTGTGACGAGCCGGTGACGCTGCTCTTCACGGACATCGAGAGCAGCACTGCGCTGTGGGCCGCGCTGCCGCAGCTGATGTCTGACGCGATTGCTGCGCACCACCGTGTGATCCGGCAGCTGTTGAAGAAGTACGGGTGCTACGAGGTGAAGACGATCGGCGACTCGTTCATGATCGCGTGCAGGAGCGCGCACAGCGCTGTGAGCCTTGCGTGCGAGATCCAGACGAAGCTGCTGAAGCACGACTGGGGTACGGAGGCGGTGGACAGCGCGTACCGCGAGTTCGAGCTTGCGCGCGTGGACACTTTGGACGACTACGTGCCGCCGACTGCGCGGCTGAGCGAGGAGGAGTACGCCGCGCTGTGGTGCGGGCTGCGCGTGCGCGTGGGGATCCACACGGGGCTGACCGACATCCGGTACGACGAGGTGACGAAGGGGTACGACTACTACGGCGACACGTCGAACATGGCTGCGCGCACGGAGGCTGTTGCGAATGGCGGGCAGGTTGTCGCGACGGAGGCTGCGTGGTGGGCGCTGTCGAACGACGAGCGCGCGGGTACTGCGCACACTGCGATGGGCCGCAGGGGCTGCGCGGTGTGCCGTTCGCTGTGGAGATGTTCCAGCTGAACGCTGTGCCTGGCCGCCGCCACGCTGCGCTGCGCACTGAGATCGATGCAATCCTGCCGGATGGTACCGCGACGGAGACGGCCTCGAGCGCTGCAGGCGCGCTGCTGTCGTCTGTAGAGACAATGAGCGACCCTGCTGCTGGCATTGCCCTCGTGCTGACGAGCTGCTTTGCGCCGTACCCCGCTGCGCAGCGCGTGCGAGAGCTGCAGCCGCTGCTGAGCAAGTGGGGCGTTGGTGCGCCGCCGCGGAGTCGTCTTGTGAGCGAGGAGGACTACTGCCAGGGGCTGATGAACCGTCTTGCGATTCGGATTGCGACGGTGTCGCAGGCTCGGCTGCGGTTGACGCGTGAGGACGCAGCTGATAGAAGCGTGAAACTGGCTTCCGGCGAAGGGCTGAATCCGTTGGCGTGTGAGGGGGACTCTGCTGCCGGCGGGGTGCGGCCGCGCGTAACCGGCTCGTCGGTGGCATCGTCACCGGCGGGCATTGGCGCGTCTGCGATGCGTGAGTGGCATGTGCTCGCCCGTCTAGCGAATGACCCTCGGCGCCCGTCGGTGACGCATGTGAGCCAGCGGAGAGCGGGCATTCTGACGGGCTACACTGACGCACAGGACGCTGCTCTCCCGTTGAACGCGCACAGCGCGCCGGAGAGTTCGGTGGACAACAGTGGAGCAGATGACGAGGAAATTGTTATCGTCCGTGTTTCCCGAAACCCGCATTATGCAAGGCGCGTCTTCGAGTGATTGTCCAAGTCGACAGCTGAGGAGGCGTAGGCGTCTGGCAGTTCTATATTCTTGTCGGCGCGTCTCTCGCACACTCGCGCTCTCATCGTGCGCGTCGCACCGTCCTTCATATTGCCACGCGCCCTCCCATGCGCGGTAGCGCTCGTAAACGTATGAGGCTCGTTTATGATAGAGGTCTGGCCGAGTGGGCGCGGGCGCTCATTCGACTGCGCGCACGCTTCCTTTTTTTGGGCGCTCTCTGCGCTATTCTTTCATGCCGCGTGTTAGCACGGACTGTGAATTCTCCGTCGAGGCGAGGAAAGGAATTATGTGTGTTGGTGTGCGCGGGTGAATTAACGGAGACGGGGCGCCGGTGATGATCGCAGGTTTTGCCAGCCTCACGGTCGCTGGGCGTGTCCTGTCGCCTTTCATGTTCCTCTCTCTGAGGGCAGCCTTGTGGCGCTCAACTCCGGCATGCTTCCCGCGCGATCCCACCGTCCTCGGCCTGCGTGCTTACAACTTATGGCGCTCTAATCGTTTTCGTTTTTGTCTCTTTTTTATTTGCGTGCACTGGAGCAGCCCCCCGGCGTCACGCCTGCGTGTGCGGGTGAGTGTCGGGGTGCTCTTCATGCTACGCGTGCAGAAGCGACATGCGCGCTGTGTTTCTTTTCTGCTTTAGGTCCCGCCTCCACACCTCTCTTACCCCTCCCCCTCCCAGAGGGGCAAGTAGTGGAAGAGAACGCACAAGTGCAGACTATGGAGGGTGCTGGCTTCTTTTTTTTTTGAGTGTTCAGCTTCGTTGGTGTACGTTAGGGGCCTTCCCCGTTCGCTGAGCTCTCCTCCCTGCCTCCCTTCCTGCCTCCCTCCCTGCCCTCCGGACTCGTCGACAGATGTGGCCCCAGTGTTACCGGCTGCTTGTCCGTCGTGCGTGTCTCCTCTGCCCTCCTCCTCCGCTGCGCGCCCCCTCAAGTTTTCGTTGTGTTTTGCTGGAACGTCCCCACCCACACCCACCACGGAATCGGCGCAGTTGTATACGTTCACATGTATACATATATATATATATATATATATATATGCTTGTGCATCTGGGTGCGGGCAGAGGCACTCTTTTTTGTTACTGACAGCTGATACTCCGCTAGTCTGTATTTCTTTGCGTCCAGCCCCCTTCTCCGTGCCGGCCGTCGAGGCAGGGCCAGCTTGTCCCTCTGTTGGAGTGTGTGTGTGTTGCACACCTCTCTCTTACCAGTACGCCCGCCCTCCCTCGATGTCCTTCTCTTCTTTCCGCCTGTTTTTTCCAGTTTGCGCATTTTGGTCGAATTTTTGTTTTTGTATGCTCTTCGGGCTGTCGATGTCTCCCCCTGTCCCTCTCCCTCTCCCTCTCCCTCTCCCTCTCCCTCTCCCTCCCTCCTGTGCGTTCATCGTCTTTGTTGTTCTTTCCCCTTCGACTATGTAAACCACCACCCGTTTTTCTCTGCACTCTCTATCTCTGACTGCCTTCCTCGTCTTTCTCATTTTCTGCCTTCCCTTCTTCTTCCCCTTGCTCCGTCTCGAAGCCTTCAGTGCGTGTATGGGTGCGTCGCTTGCCCTC
>RZOE01000094.1:657500-677768 GCA_003992445.1 Leishmania aethiopica
CGTGCCGCTCTCTGTCTTTCTCGCTCATTGTCTGTGTCAAGTAGCGCCTTTATCGCTGTCGTGTACGTGCGCGATGTTTCTCGGGTGCCCACGCTTCCCTCTGGACCTACCGAGCACGTTGAATGGAGACAACGATGAGCACGACAGACGTGCCAAAGACGAGTGAGGCAGTGAATGCACTCCGCTCTCTTTGTGCTTATCAAGGCGGCTGAAACGCAGTTCCTAGGCGCCTTCCTCGGTGCCCGCCTCAACCTGTGTTGCCGCCGGTGCACTTGTACATCCGGCGAGGCGCCCGGGCATGTGACGGTACACTGACTTCTAGCACAGCGAGGCGCTGTCCGTCTAGCCGCTCTTTGTTTCACCCCCTACCCTGTACAACGCGTAGGCACCACTACCAGGTACTGCCTCTCGGAAAGCGCACCGCCATTCTCAGCTGATGCGAGCAGGCGCACTTGAGCTCTTGACAGCTCCCCGCTCCTCTAATCATTTCCGTTACTCTCTTCACGCATCCTGCTTCGTGGTGGTCTTCTATTGCTCCCGGCACTCTGTGTCCCGCTCACTTGCTCTCACGTCTGCACTCCACTCCGACGCTCGACCCATGCGCTGAAAACCAGAAGTGGTTTCGCTTGCAGCTTCATGCCAGGGAAAGTATGGACTTCTACGCTTTGCAAGACAGTCTCTTGCGCAACGCCAAGAGCGGAGGCAGCTCTGACACCGGCGACGTCGAGTCGAGGTACGTCTTGATGGAGAAAATCGGCTCTGGCTCTTATGGCGATGTCTGGAGCGCGACTCGGCGCACAGGGGCGAAGGACATCTACGCGGTGAAGCGCATCGACAAGCGTCAGGCGGGCACCAAGGGACTGCGGAGCGTCATGGGGGAAGTGGAGACGATGAGCCTTCTTTCTCATCCCAATATCGTCAAGCTGGAGGAGACGTATCAAGACGAAGCTTGCCTATCAATCGTGATGGAGTACCTCCCTGGCGGCTCCCTTCAGCACCGGATAGACCGGCAAAACGTGTCTGAGCTGGAGACGCGGCGCTTCATCACGCAGCTGCTGATGGCTGTCGAGTACATTCATGAAAAAGGCATCGTCCACCGCGATTTAAAGCCGAGCAACTGCCTACTGTCTCAAAACGACCTCGTCGTAAAGATATCAGACTTCGGGCTCTCCGTGTTTGCCGGCAGTAAGCAATGCTTGACGACGTGCTGTGGCACGCTGCACTTCATGGCACCCGAGATTCTGCTAGAGAAAAACTACGGCAAGCCGGTGGACATGTGGGCCATGGGCGTCATGGCACACGTGATGTTTTTAAGTCGTTACCCATTTCAGGCCCGTACAGAGGTGGCGCTGACGAAGGAGATCTGCCGTGGGTATCGTCCGCGGGAGGAGGGTGCTGGTGGGCTGCGATGCCCGCCACTGCTACAAGACTTTATCAGTCAGCTTCTCCTTTACGACCCACACCGTCGAATGAGCGCCAAAGACGCTCTCAAGCACCCATGGATCAAGGAAGGCTTAGACGCCAACCGGCGGACATCCCTCTACCCGTCGCAGGCACCCTCGGCGACAGCGATGAAGCCATCTGCGCGGTGGCGAGCAGCGGTGCTTGCAGTCATGGGCGTGCAGCGGTTGCTCTACCTGCAGAAAATTCAGCGGCTAGGGCGGCTCGGTTATGACGGCTTTCCGATTTTGCGTGACTACCGCTACCTCGTAACCGGCAAGTATGTACCTGCGAGCACCTCTGTAGAATGTAGCCACATGTTTCACGCTCGACCGATGGCGCTGCTCGAGCTGATCTCCATGATAGATACGTGCCCGTTCCTGAAACATGTAGATCTTAGCTGGAATAACATTCACAGCTTATCTGTAATCCAGTCGCTGCTCAAGGTGGTGACACGACACCCTTCACTGCAATCTATTGACCTGTCTCACAATCCCATCCCGGCCGTGGCAGGGCGCTCCATCGTGCGACTGATCCGCAACCCGCTTTCACAGGTGACATGCATCAACGTCGGCGACACCGGAATCAGTGCCGACACCATTGGGCAGATCAACTCCTTTTTAAAGGAGAAGCTGACCCCTGCCGCGCTGTCGTACAGCGTCTCCACCGGAGACATGCAAAGCCGACTCACCCAGGGTAGCGGCGATGACGCGCTCATGACGTCATCGTTCACCATGGTGAGCTCCTTGCAGCAAAAGCGTAGCATTGGTAGCGGGCCACCCAAGCAGCCCGCGAAGAAAGCATCGCGCGGCGTGCGGCTACCCCCGATTTCACGTCCACCAGTGGCTAGGCGCCATGGAAAGATGCCTTAGATCCTGCGAGAGTAGAACGTGCGAGGACGTGGAGGGCGAACGCCTTCGCATACGGGCATGCCGAATATTTCTGTCTTCCTCTTATGGTTGTCCACTTCTCTTAAGGTATGTCGCTCTTCTTTTCCCTCCTCTCACTCCCCAACACATGTCCTCATGCACGGTGTGACAGAGTAGCTCCCTTGATTTGTTGCTCCTGCCTATGTGCTTATATGGACGCACCTCGATGCCTCTTGTCTGCGCCTCCTGGTACGATGCCCGATGAAGCGCGTCGGTTTCCATACGCGCTACCACATCGCCTGCACACTCCGTTGTACGTTTCCGTTTCCTTGTTCTCTTCGAGGGGATGGTGCGCAGCGCCGAGGGTCTCTTTTTGTTCTTCTTAGCGCCTCTCGTATTTTCGGCGCAGAAGCGTGCGTCATCGCTGTTCTGACCCTCTCTCGCTTCCATCTCCCCTCCCTCATTCACCCCTGATGTTATCCAGCACGGCGATGACTGTGATGTGACATGCGTGCCCGCTCTTTTTCTACTTCTTTGCTCTTGCTTGTCGGCCGCCTCTTTCTGTCCGCTTCTCTCTCGGTATCTTTCGTGCCCGTCCCTGTTTCGCCTAGCGGCCGCCGCACGGACGCCATGACATCCCCTTCCGTCCTCCTCGTTTTTCTTTTCTGCTTCGTGTGAAACGTGTACCTCATTTTGGTTTCTTCTTTCTTGTCTACTTCTTTTCTGTTTCTCTCCGTAGGACGACGAGAGACGGGACCCCGCCCCTTTCTTGTTTGCGCGAGGTCGCAGAAGAGGGAAGGTGCGGAGTGCGGGAACGGGGGAGGGGAGAGCACAGGGGGACAAGACGACTCTCGCCGTCGCGATAATCTAATCATGTAGATGACGAGCGAGTAATATTGACTTCATGAGCTGCTGCAGTGTGTTGGCTTTCTTTTTCCTCTCCCTCCTTTTCTTTGCCACTCTCTCTTCTAGTGAAGTTACTCATACACAAGTCGTGCTTCATGCGAAACGCTCAAAGAAACGCGTTACGGACGCTCCTATCGAGTGACGAACCACAGCAGCGCACATCTGAAGATTCCGCTGCCTGTGTGCCGCCGCTTGGTTCTCTACGGCAGCACCACGGCACCGTGGCGGTCTTGATGCTGCCAGACGTGTGCTGCGGATGCGCACCACTCGACTGTGGATCCCTTTTCAGATTCACTCTCGTCACCTCATCCTACCAAGGAGAGCGCGTCACTAGCGAAATGCCCTCCTCTCTTTGCCTGTCCTGCATCAGCCGCCACTGCAGCTCTTGTGCCGAGTCCCAACTGGTTTCCTTCCACACGTCACGCACTCCTCTTTCCTTTCATCGCCTCCACCAATGTTTTGCCTTTGAACGTCACTTGTATTGCCGTTTTCGTCTCTCCCGTCATCTTCCACTCGTGACCGCTGTACGCGCCAACCTCTGTTTCTCCCCATCAATGCTGGTGTGCCTCGCTGTCCGGAATGCGACGGAGAAGAGGCGAACGCCACACTGGAGTCACCGTGTGCACGTGCACAAAACATCCGTCGCTGCACGGTATGGAATGGGTCAGGCGGTAATGGAGGATCAAGGAAACTCACTGGTGGTGTGGGGGAGCGCTGGGAGACGGCTCCAGTTCTCCATGCAGGATTTGAAGATGCCCGCAAGCCTTCGCGACAATCCGCACTTTCACTTTTACGAGAAGCAGTGGGACGCCGTGGCGAGTTTCTGGTTTAACCGCGTGTTGAAGGAGTCGACCCTCCAGCACCTTTCGGTGGAGGCCATCGTGGAGCTCATTCGTGAAGACATCTCGAAGCGCTGGGAGCGGCGTCGAGAGGAGCAGAGCATCTACAAGAAGCGGAAGAGACTGCTGCAGCATAGCGGCCCAGCAGGAGCTCCCTCGGCATCTGTGCTGCTAACAAACGTGACGACACTCGACGGCTACCACGCGGCTACGGAGATGGAGCAGAGGGATTTGGTAACGGCCTTGGTGGAGCGAGTCGAGGACGTCGCAAAAGACAAGGTAGAATCCTGGCAGGTGCTCGTCGACGACGCATCGGAACAACGGCCCGCCAAGGCTGCGCGTGTAGAAGGTACCGCGGCAACGTCGGGAGAGCACTCTGACAACGACGCTGACGCTGCTAGCGACTTTGACGACCGCGTTGCCGTCGTCTTGAAACTATCCAGTAAGGAAAAGGCCGCTACCACGATCGCCCACCTCCACGGTAGCAGGTTCGACGACCGCCGAGTATTGTGCCGGTTCTGGAGCGAATAGTGATTTCTACGACTCTCTCAGCCTGCCCCTTTTGCGTGCGTGAAGATGTGCAGGGAAGAGTATGGCCCCACAACCCAAGTGTTTGGGTGCGCGGTAATGTGAGTTTGGCGCACAGGTGGGCTGCCTGGCTCAGTCAGGAGCTCAATAACGGAAAGACCGCCTTCTCTCCCGAGTTGTCTATCTCGCCTTTCCAGCTACCACTTCTTCTTCCTTCCACGCTCCCTCCTTGTTGCTAGTCTGAAAGACGGTAGCCGACAACAAAAGTAGGGGTTTGGTCGTTTCAGCGGTTGGTGTGCCACGAATGCATGCAGGCGTGCATTCTTCTGCTTACTGTCTCGACACTGCTACGCGTCGCAGTGCTTTCAAGCGTGATCTTTGGTCGCCCGTGCATGACAGCTCGCCTTAGGGCCAGTTCTACGTTGTTATCCTGGTCATTCTTCGCAGCCACGGCGCTCGCCGCAATCACTGCACAGCCGTCAGGTCCTTCACCGCGCGCCCATCGTCCACTGAGCTCGTCGCACGTCCTCTCATTCTCTCACACTCATCGTCGGCCTTCTCTCCTCTTCAAATATTCCCGGTGCCGCTACGAGCGGCTCAGTGATGTGTTGTTCAAGCCTCTTTGAGCGAGTACGCGCAGCAGCGAAGGGACTTGCCCATCAGCAGTGCAGCTGCTTCACCGGACTCCTGATCTCCTTCTTGTGTAACCAGCCATCATCATTGGTGTCTCTCTCTATTGCTGCCTCTCCCTCCCCCTCTTTCTAACCTTCGATGCAGCGGCGGATGCGGCGCTGGACGGCAAGCGCCGCACCGGCGGCGGTCCAGAGGCAGTCGTGCCTCTTGGCGTTGCGCTGCGCCACCACGGGGGTGCGGCACAGTTACAAGCCCGGTTGCTTCGTATTGGCACTGCGCTCCCTCTTCCTGACGCTCACACCGACGTCTCTGAAGAGGCGAATTGCGATTCGCATGCAAACCCGGATGGAGCGCGCTGAGGAGCTGGAGAGGGAACTGCAGTGGCTCCAGAAGCACGGGTCGCCGCTGCAAGTGATGGGGCTTCCGAACCACGCGGAACTAGCCGAAGTCCGTGCTCGGTACCGAAGTTTGGTCCTGGAAACCCACCCCGACACGGCAAAGAACACCACAGGTGAGAGCGAGTACGCCATTTTGCAGACGGCGTACAAGATGTGCGTCAATCCAGCCAGCCTCTGGCATCAAAACGGCGCCTCACCAGCGCTGCACCGCCAGCTGCTGCAGATATCCAAGAAGAAGCTACGTCGGCTAGATCGCGTGCGCGTCTTCGCTACATTCTCTTACGCAGTGATGCTTGCCATTGGTGTATTCTTCTCCACCGTGGTCGTGAGCAATGGACTTGAGGCGGCGCTGAAGTTCTTCGACCCGGAGTTCTACCACTTCATGGTTCAACAGGAGAAGGAGGAAGACCGCAGGCGCGCAGCGGGGGAGGTGGTAGACACGGACCCGAAACGACTCGCACCAACAGCCGTACGCCGACTGCTCTTCCCCGGCCAATTCATTCACGAAGGCGATGAGGGTAAGGCGCGTCGTGGCGGGTGATTCAGTGTGTTCGAATGAAGTTCTGAGGGATGTCGGGAGACGCATCATGCTCGCCTGGCGTGCCGTCGCGCCATCTCTGCTTGCTCATCGTCTCATAACCCGGCAGGGAGCCCGCCGCGCCTGCACGGACGTTCGGTGCTTCCTTGTCGACAACCTCGTACTCAAGCACATCCACACATTGACGTGACAGTGACAAACAGTTGAATAAAGTCGAAGTCCATACGAGGGGTCGTGCATGTGGACATGCTCGCGCTTACCGCACCGCAGGGTCTCTCATGCAGGTCTTGTGAGAGATGGAAACTTGTGTCTGGTTTGACTACGGCGCGCTTATGTGAGCGCCTGCGGTTTTACGCTGTCGCTGTCACCGCACAGGGACCTCGCCAAGAGTACACCCGTCACCGTACTCCAGCTGTGTCTAATGCGATTAGGCTTTCATGCCCTCGCTATCTGTCCCCTCTTCGGCACTACTAACCTTCTCCCATGCGTCGCTCTCCGCTTCGTGGCTTGCCTGTGTTTTCGAGGTCGTCTCCGAGTTTGGCGGTTGACACGGCCCAGCGGCTCCACAACATCACACCCCTGGCTCTCCGCCTTTTCCTTCTCCTTGGCCCGTCGTCAGCAACCAACTGTGGCCTTTTTTCTTTATCTTGCTTGTCACTCGGGTGGTACGTCACTTCTTCTCCCAAGAGTGACTCACAGAGATCCGCTTCTGGACGAGATAAGGACACAAGGTGCGTTGCTGACCTTCTGCGAGGGACAACATTCCCTTTCTCACCTTCGCTGAGGCCGCAGCTCCCCGGCACATATACGACTAGGGAGCTGAAGTGTAACTCGCACATGTATTTTGTGTCGCCAGCACCGTCACACGCTCATCTATTACAGAGAGAAGAAGCGATTACGCGAAGCTCCGTCATGCAAGGGAATCTGCATACAAAGGCTGCTGATGCGGCATCGGCCGCCTCAGTACCGGCTGGCTCACACGACGCCAGCTGCTCAAATCTTAGTGACTACCTCAACGAGGACAGTGTCGTTGGTGACCTGGAGACGTACGACGTTGGGGAGTACCACCTTACCACCTGCCCTATATGCTTGGAGCACTTCACCCTAGACAACCCTGCCATTCTCCTCAAGTGCGAGCATGGGTTTCACCTGCAGTGCTTGGAGTCGTGGCGACAGCGGTCTTCGATGTGCCCAATGTGCTTTGCGCCTGTGGTTGGCGACCAAGGACGTCTGATGAGCAGCTGCGATGTCCGTAGACGCCGTCGCATGCAACTAAAGCCGCCCTCAGCCCCTCAACACGCACCGGAGCGCAACGCACTCATTACACCTACAGCCGCTCAGCGGATACCGCAGTCTAACTGCGAGGTGGAGCACGCATCTGAGCAGGATGAGGAAATCGAGGTGATTGAGGTAACATCCCGAAAGGGCGGCGTGCGCTGGGTGTGGTCGTGGTTGCGTGAGTGCTGTGCCTTCTAGCACCTCTCTTTTATCCATCTTGTCTTCATCAACCGTGGCTGTGTTGTTGCCATGGTACGCGAGATGACGGGAGCAGCGAGTGCAGGGTAAACGAGGCGATCTCCTATGACATGTCTGTGTAGCTAAGCCGCTGCTTTTTTGTTTTTCCCCCTTTTCTTTCCGTCTGATGCATGCGTTCCCTCTTTTGATTGACGCCAGAAATGAACATGGATATGGTTGTCGCTGTTGTCGCTGCACCCTTCTGTTTTTCGAATATTGAGCATTTTCTCCTCAGTTTGCTGAGCTGAGCAGCAACGGCTGTCTGCGCGCATGTGCAGTGCCGCCTATGCATATGCTTGTGTGTGAGATGTTCGATTTCCGCGTGTTGCTGGCTCTCGTCAGCGTGCGCGCTGTGCTTTTCAGTTTTCTTGTTTTCCCCTTTTCGAGGATCATCTCTCACTTTCTTCTGCCCTTTGTTCTCCGTCTTGGTATGTGCATCTCGAACACGAGTGCGATCGGTGAAGGTGTGCGTGTGTGTGGGGGCCTCGCAGGGTCATCCGCTGCCTCGGTCTCTCTTTGTCGGCTTTTTCTTTTGCTTCACCTCACCGTTACGCCTTTCTCCAGCCTCCGCTCCCCTTGAGACAGACAAGGAGGCATGAGCACTGCTGCTCTAACAATCTCACCCAAACCCAGGTGGCTGTCATACACGAATGTGGGTCTGCGCATGGCTGCTGCGAGTCGAGCTCTTCTTCTTTGTAGTGCTCTCCTTTCCAAAGTCTCACGGCTGTTGTTTTGTCTCATCGCTGTTTGGCTGGCTTGCTTTCTGGTGCTGTCGGCCCCACACCCAGGCGGTGTTTCTTTTCTCCGTTGTGGTCGTTTCGGTAGCCCTCACTGTTGTATGGCTCTTCTCCTTTGCTTTGAAACTGTTTCTGAATCTGCAACGACTTCCTTTGACCACCGAAGTGTATATCTTCTAACAACAACGAGTGCACGCCAACATCGCCGTAGCGATTCCCGGAGCCGTATGCGCGTGCGCTTTTTGCTACGCGCACCCACGGATGCCTTGTTCTCCTTCAGGAGGCTCGCTGGACCACCGCTCGAATACGGGCGGCGTGTTGGCACGCGCCGGTATTGGATGAACGCAGTAGCAGGTGCCGCATACCGCTGTCTTTTCCCATTTCAAGGTACGGTTTGCTTAGAAAATACGGCGGATTGACTGACCGCTTGGGGACCGTGCGCTGCAGAGGAAAACGCAGCGACCCGGTGCCTTGCTCGTTTGCTATTGTGTGCCCATCTTAGTCTGCTTCTCTCCTCCTACTCCTTCCTCTTCCCCATTTTTTTTTCTGATGCGCAGCGTCTCCCTGTGATCACACGGCATCTACCAAGCAAACATATTCACTGAATAGAATTGATAAGAGTATCCATTGCGTACCCCACACTACTCTGAGCAACAGCTTTGCCTCCTTGCTCCGGACCGCCGCACCGTTGCTGCCAAATAGCGAGGGTTTCTCTCTCTGTTTAGCCTTTTCACCACGTTGTTGTTCTCGCTCTGTCCCCTCCCCCCACCCCCACACGTCTTCGGCTGCGTCTCTTCACCTTTTCATCCCAGCAGTGAGTGTTTTCGTTTTAAATGTGGACACGTTCTTGACTGTGACGAGGTGGTCTGTGAACGTAGAGGTCGCGGAGTCTCTCTGCTGGTTTTGGCCTTTCTCTTCATCGCAAAAAAAAAAAATGGCCCACCGTTCCGATGACTCGAAATATGCACTGTTCTTTACATGCGTCCTGAGCCACCTCCCCATGGTCGCCGTTGTGGCCTTTCTCGTGCGACGCGATTTGCGCTTTGAGGGAGTGGTTGGGGCATACTCCGTTACCGTTTCGTTGATGTACCACATGTGCGAGTGCTTTGAGACGAGCCTTTTCATGTCCGAAGGGCTCTGGCACCGACTGGACAACATTGGCGCAATCGTCTCTGTCGGGTGCTCCTGCATCCAACTAGCCTGCTTCGAAAACCGTATCCTTCTGGAGTACCTGCAGTACATCATCCTGTTCATTGTCATTATCTTGCAGGAGGCCGCTCCTTGGGACGTCCGCTACACTATTGTACCCGTAGCCGTATGCATCGCTGTACCAATAGTGTCGCATCTCCTGAATCCCCGCCGTCGCCAAGGGTTTGTCCTACCGCGCGTCCTCAATGGTCTAGTGGCGCTAGTTCTCGGTGGCGTATTTTTTGCCATGGGACTTGACGAATCGAACGACCCCGTCCGGATATACCACGGGTTCTTTCACATTTGCATTACGATCACGATTTTCTTTTTCTTTTACGCCCTGCGCCCTTCAGCGGAGCGGAAGCGGAGATCACTGCACTTGCCAAGCTGCGATGACGCGGTTGCCGTCATGGTGAACCTTTGAGGTACCCGGCCCGCACCAGCGGCTGGCGATAATGACGCAGGAAATGTTCGGTGAAAGGTTGGGTGTTGTGTCGCGCACTTGAGGGTAGTGCCGCTGTCTGAGCACCTTAGTGAATACAGTCGTCTTGATCGGCTTTCAACAAGCAGATAGGGCTCCTAGAGGTGACTCACATAGGCACACACTCCAACACGCAAAAGAAAACAATGCATCATGACGCGGAAGTTTCCCTTGGAGAGAAAGGCCACCTCTGCTCTCCCATGATTTGCTACTGTTGGCTCTTCTTGCCACACTGCCGTATACGCCGGCGTCCTTCCCCTCCTCGCCCATGCACCATTCCCCGCACCGTCTCCTCCTGGCCATGCAGTAAAGCAAACCAAAGAAACGTAGGCTGTGTTCAAGGTGGCAAGTACGTAATATGGCAGTGTGGGCATCGGCGTTGGCGAAGGCGCTACGGTCAGCTCGACTTCTATACACGGAACAGGCGATGCCGCGATAGTTTGAAATCAAACTTCTTTCCTCCCCCTCTCTTTCTCTCTCTGCTCCTCCCCTTTCCCGTGCTGGAATTTCTTTCTCTCGAACAGCGCGCCTTTTTGGTGCCGATGATGCTTTGCGTTTCCCGCTGCATGGACACAGTCGCACAAGGACAGCCACATAGCCATATACAAGCTCATCAGCACTCATCCATCTCCTTTGCGCCAAACTTCCTTTCTTTTCATCCTTTCTGTTTTTCCCTGCTTCCCTCTTGGGCACGCGTGCGATGCGGGCGGGCGAGAGTTCAGGAATCCTCTTCGTCACGACGGTGCTCAGTCACGTAGCGTTGCTTCCTACGCTGCACTTTTTTTACAGGCGCAAATACGTATTTGAGTTATGCTGCGCGAGCTTCGGCTTTCTCGCATCCTTCATGTACCACACAACGGAGAGCTTCGGTACGTCCATCTTCCTTACTGAGGTCGCGTGGCACCGCCTCGACAACGTCGGCGTCATCTCGATAATGGGGATCTGGTACGTCTATCTGTGCTGCTTTCAGAACCCCTATGTGGACATGAGCTGCAAGTGTTTCTGCATCTTTTTTACCCTTGTGGTGCAGCAGAAAAACCCATGGGATGTGCGGTTCACCGTCTCACCAATTCTGCTCTTCACTCTATTTCCCGTCGTGAAGCACTGCCTCGTCGAGCAACGCCTCCCCCCGTTTAGTCCCCGGCATCTGGGCTGTGGCGCCTTTCTTCTCTTTTTTGCTGTTATCTTTTTCTTCCTCGGGCTTAACAAGCAAGCGGACAGGTACCGCATGTACCACGGCGCATGGCATTTTTTCGGAGGCCTGTCCTCCTTCTTATTGTGGGAAATGGTCAAGACTCCTGGATGCACAGGCAGCTACGGCATCCAGCGTCGCGACTGCCCCCTGCGTGGGGACACCATGGTGTAGCGTGGTGTAGCGCACCCTTTTTCTCTTAACTTTTTTCCCTCTCCTTGCTTGTGCGATCGAAACCACTGTGCCTCTGCCTCGGCATTTGTGCTTTGGTGGAGGACATATTGTGGTCTTAACCAGAGAAGAGCGTAATAAAAACACTGTACTCTCGTTGAATGCTGTGATACTCTCCGTTTTTCTTTTTCTATATTCTACTTGAGCAGTGGCTGCTGCTGCTGGTGCCCTCACGTATGATCTCCTACCTGGATGCGCACTCTTGTGTACTTCATCTTTACACCCAGGACAGAACCTTTTCTTTGCAACCGTATCGGCTCCGTTTGGAAGCCATCCATCTTCTCAGAAGCACTTTCTCTCCAGTAAAAGCGGAAGAGAGATGGAGACCGCACGCTAAATACCAGACACAACAGGATTTCAGCTTCCCGATGCAAACACGCCCACCGGTACGTGTGCTCGTCTTCCTCGCTCTTCCCTCCCTCCGCTTCAACGACGGCGCGAGCATCTCCCTCGTTTAGACTTTGCTCACCGTCCGCTTTCTCTGCTCTCCCATGCGCTCGTCTGCCTTTACTCAAAACACAGCACTAACTAGCTGGAAGCTCGGCCGCTCCAGTGCATCCGCCGCGATAGCGAAAGCAAAACGCCGAACAACAAATACAAAAAAAAACAAGCTATAAAAAAGAGAATATCCTCCTGCTCTTTTCCTACTGCAATAGGGGCGATGCCAGCACGAAGTCATATCTGTTTCCTGCTTTGCGTGTTCGCCATCGCCGCCTCCGCGCTGGCGGTTAGGGCTTCGCTTCTCATCGAAGTTCCTCCTGAGCAAACGTTTTTGCTGCAGCGCCGTCACATGGGGTCGAGAGACGAGGATGCACTTCGTGCTATTACTCGCGGCCTGCCGTCGTCCTCGACTCCGAATGCGTCGCTCGACCACTTGAAGTCCCTCTCTTCCAAGGAGCTGAACAAGATGATAAGAGATCGTAACAGTGACTGCCACGGCTGCGTCGAGCGCCGTGATTTGGTGCAGCGTGCGTATGAGGTACAACAGCTACCGACCATGGACGAGCGCGTTGCGTGGCAGCTAACCGTGTCCGACCGAAGGCTCATTACAATGCCGACACGTCTCGAAAACCTCGCGTTTGTCACGGGCGCCCTTTCCAACACCAACTGCAACATCTTCAACAAGACCATCTATTGCAACGCACGCGAAATATGATCCCGGAGCAGAACGAAGCCGTTTCTCACCTTCCTTCTCTAAACCAGAGGTTACCCTGAGGTCTGCAACACAGATTCGATTCATATTCGTGCACGGCACTGTGTCATGGTCCACCGTCCATACCCTCTGCTGTCTAGTGGCCCTTCATGGCTGCCTTGTGTTTCCACGTCTTTTCCTCGACATTCGTATCACTTGTCGCTCTACGCCTGCCATGCTTTGTGGTCTTTTGTTTCTCTTGTCAGCGTGTGTGCGTGCTGGACTCTTCTGTACTACCTGTCGGGTGCTGCTGCCGAGTTATGCAGCATTTTTTTCTTGGGCTTTGCTCTTTCTTTCCCCGCTTCCCCGACCCTCACCGCCTCTTCGCAGCCGGGCGGGGGCTTTCATTTCTGTCCCTCATCGTTGGCTCTTTTCCACCTGTGCTTGCGGTCTCTGAGCGTTGCTGCAGAGACGGTAAATGGCCTCGAAAAGAAACACAAACGTGATCTGCCTTCAGTAGTACTAGTACTACCTCTTCGTCCAATTCACCCAGCTCGTGATGAGTCATGGATGTGCTCTATTGCTTTTGGTCCGAGTAGGAAGCAACCTGGCGGGTTGCATGCTGCTCGTAGCTTGTTCTCGAATCGTTGTTTCCGCCATTGTCCATTCCCAAAGGACAGCTTCCCATAGCAGATGGTCAAGTGGTAGTCACCGCTACCGAGCGCCAGTGGGCTTGCCGAGGACGACCATTTCTTTTCCTGGTGACTTGCCCTCCTTAGTGGTGCCGTTAGGATCTCCTGTTCTTTGACTTCCCTCTGACTTGACTCCTCTATCTCCGTTGCTCCCCGTATCGCCCTCGGCGTCTCACTCTACTTTACCCGCTGCAAAGCAATTCATAATCGATCCCTCCTTCTTATACTGTCTTCCGACCCGCCTGTGTGCCTTGCTACGCCACCTAAGGGCCCCACCTCGCTTCTCGCTTTGCCCTCCGCGCACCTTTGCGCCTCCGCCATCCCTTCTGCAGCGAATCTGCGGTGCACATCCCCGTCCTTCTCTTTGTGTATTTCTTCTTTCCGGCGTTCACGGAAGCCATGGATCGCGCGGCAACCTCCGACGCGCGCGCGCGCAGCAGCCTCTCCAAGGCGCAGGAGCACTTGAAGAACAATGATGTAAAGGAAGCCATCGACGCCCTCTCGTCGCATCTGCGCTTTAACCAAGTTACTCCTATTGGGTTTGAGTGTCTCGAGCTGCTGGCCGACCTCTGCCTTACCCAGGAGAAGCTGGAGCCGGTTAAACTGATCGAGGTACTCCGGCGCTGCCGCAGCGGTCTCCGTGGTTCGCAGCACGTGGAGGAGAGCGTGCAGCGCATTGTTGACTCCGTCATGACCCGCATCCGACAGATGTGCGCAAGGGCGAAGGAGCGCGCAGAGGCGATGCAGATCAACGCCACTGAAGGCGACCGGATGCTCGCTGCCTTGAACGGCATCTCTCTCGCCGCGCTCGCCGAGAAGCGCCACATTATTCCCTGCCACGCCGCCCTGCGCCGCCTCATTCGCCACTTCTGCGGCAACAACACTATTGGTTTTGCCAAAAAGCTGACGTTTATTTACAACAAGACGGTCCGCCAGTTCCTGTCCATGTGCAAGGAGTTCAACGCACCTGCGTGTGTGCTGGACATTTCCAGTGCTGTGTCACGCGCTGTATCGCACATGGCGCTGGACCACCTGCACGATCACGACGATGCGGCGTCGCGAAACGCTGTGCAGGAGTTGCTGAAGGAGCGTGCTGCCTTCTTGACGTCCACGTCGGCGGTGACCGAGACAGTGGAGACGCTGTGCTGCCTGCTCAACGACATCTGCAGCCTGCGCCAGTACGGTGGCGCCTTTGACGTTCTCTCGTGCTTGAAGCGCGTGTGCGACAAGGTGCAGCGCAGCGAGGAGTTTGTCGACGTGGTCTCGGGGGCCTACGAAACGATGAGCGACATCTTCTGGACGTGCTCCGTGTACAACTACCATGCTTACTGCCTTTCCGTGGCCGCGTCGATGAAGCGACAAGAGAAGCGCGGCCCCCTCGCCGCTCGCGCCGTCCTTGCCTCACTGTGCGTGGCCGATGGCGACATGGAGCTGGACCCGTTTGGCCGCTACCGTGAGAAGAATGCCCGCATCGACGAGCTGTTTGAGTCGCCGATCACGACAAAAACGAGCCTCATCGCGAACCTCAAGACCAAGGGCGTGTACACTCTGGCCTCCCCGGAAATCGTGAAGATCGCGGCCAACCTCGAAGACCCCAACTTCTCCGACTTCACGGGACTGCACAAGAGCGTAACGGCGCTGACGGCAGCCAACAGCGACCTCGCCCGCTACGGGAACGAGCTCCACAAGATGATCCTGCGCTACCAGCTGGAGGTCCTCTCCGGTACCTGCAACTACGTCGAGGTGCTCTCTCTCGCAGCGTACAACGGCAACCTGACGGCGGCGGAGTACGTTAACAACATTGAGCCCGTCATCCTCGGCGATGAGTCCGTCTCTGTCGACATTGACACGCGCACAAACACACTGTCGTTTCGCGACTCGTCGAAGGCAAAGATGTTGAGCTACTTTAACAAGATCGTCGCAAGCGTGGACACTGTCCCCGCGTCCTCGCTAGCGACGACATCTGGCCGCTACTCGGACTTCACCCACGTTGCCGCGTCCTCGTCGAAGAGGCAGGTGATGCCGTTGACAGCGGATCTCGACGCAGCACGTGCGCGTAGCACCAGCATCTACGCGCTGCAAAAGGCCTGCATGAACTCCAAGGCGGAGCGTATCGAGGAGGCAAAGAAGAGCGAGGATAAGAAGCGGGAGCGGGCCGTGGCGGAGCGCCGCCAGCAAGAGGAGGCAAAGAAGGAGGAGACGCAAAAGGCATACATCCGCAAGCTCTACGCCGAGTACAACGAACGCCAGCGGCAGGAGCGGGGAAAGGAGGTGCTCCGCAAGCTGCGCATCAAGTACCCCGGCTTCAAAGTCGACGAGTCTATTGTTTACCGCAGCGCCGCAGGGTTCGAGGATGAGCTCACCCGCCTGCTCGCTGCCTTCAAGCGCCGAGGCGTCGACAACGACCGCAAGGAGATCCTCCAGGCAAACCTGTACGAGCGTGCTCTCCGCGTGCTGGAGATTCCAAAGCGCAAGGAGTACGAGGCACACAACGCAGAGCGCACCCGCGCTGAGCGTGCCGCCGCCCGTGAGAACTACCTTGCTGAGCACCGCCACGAGTACGACCGCCGTCAGAACGAGAAGGCGGTCCTTTCCAAGTTCCTTCACGACGCTGACGAGTTTGAGCGAACGTGGCGCAAGCGTGCCAACATCGATAAGCCGTCGAAGCGCGACGAGCAGCAGCGTCTCCTCGAGGAGGAAATGCGCCGTCTCGGGGGCGAATGAGGCACACGCTGGGCAGCGGGAAGGCCAAAAGGAGGAAGAGGAGCGGGCCGTCGTTAGATTGTGTGACAGAATCGGTCTTGCAGCGACTACGGCAAAGGAGTGCCGATCTCCGTTCTCACACACTGCTCACCGCCGTCGTGCCGCTTCTTTTTTTTCCTGCGACTACTTCTCAGAGTAGTGCTGGCTGTTCACATTCTTTCGAATCTTTTGGGATCCGGATCGCTCTTGCCTGTCTTGCGCCCGCGTGCGCACTCTCCCTACTGCGGACACGGCTGGTAAGCGGCCGTAGCTGGCACAGATTGGTCGTCTGTTCGTGAAGGCGTTAGTTGTTTGGCGGTGCTGAATGCTTGTAGGCCTCAAGGGTCGCTCTCTGTTATTCAAGTTGGCATGCTGCTGGGCGCGAATGCATGGCTCTGAATACGAGTGTGATGCTCTCTTTTATTTTGTAATTAAGTCTTTCTCCGACAGTTGGTGATGCCACGGCTGATTGGTTGATTTCTTTGTTCTATTTGCATCGGTGTATCGCTGCCTTCGTCCGTGGGCTGCGTGGAGCAGCCATCAATTATCCCGCTCTCCTTCGCAACTCACACTACCGTTCTCCCTGTTGTTGTTGTCGCTGTTTTTTCTTTCCTCTCTGGTGAGGTCCGCCGTAGGACAGACATAAGGAACTAATTGACACCTTAACCTTGACAAGATGACTGAAACCTAATAAAAAGCAAACAGTGCTAGAGGGCTCGCATAGGGTGCGAGAGAAGGGACCACGACAGACCACTGCAACTCATCCGCGGTACGTGATGTAGTAGAAGTCTACGCAGTGGCTTCCACTCACCGCCACGTTCCTTGCTGACGAGCGATCGCGGGAGCAAGTACACCACCCCCACAACACCGGCCGCTGAGCGTGACCAGATAGCACACGCCGAAACGCGTCGATGCTCGAGTGATCTACTCTCTCAGTCACGGCGCTGCTTTAAGACTACTCTCTCTGAGCACCTTGGGGCGGCGCAACAACGGCCACCGAACCCACGCTGCTGTGCGCCCATTTGATTCCCCCTGACATTGAAAAGAGTCATTGGTTGTGCGGCTACCGGGAAAAACAAGAGCAAAAAACTGTTTCTTCTTTCCAGCTTCACTAGCTTCCGTACTCCCTCACTCTCCGTTTTCTTTACACAGTGCATCTACACACCTTTGAACCGATCCAGGTGGGCCGACTCACCTCAAGACTAACGTCATCTTAAAGACTTTCACTTTCTCAAGAAGACTGGCAAAGCAGCTGAAACAGATCCGCAAAGCTACTCGCCCCCATGCGTTGGGGTAATTCACTGCCACACGTCGTCATGCGTGCAATTGTGAAGCTGAACCTGCCGGTGGCCGCAGTTGTGCACAGAGCGAGGGTGTATACAAAGCAAGTCGTACGTGAAACCACGGCAAAAACCCTTCTGCGAGATTTATGAGGGGAACATGTGACGCACACAGTTAGGCCCTACCTTCCCTGCTACAATGACAAAGCAAAAAACCCATGGAATCGACAACATGGTGACTCAGGGGCTGAGCTCCGCCGCCACAAGCAAAACGGTCCTGCTACCGCGAGCCCTGTTGTCACGGCATCCCTGACGCCCTAGCGGATGTCAAGGCGCTGCGCTTCGAGGAAGGCATCGCCACGCAGGTACACGCTGATGCGCTTGTGCTCATGCAGCTTGAGGAACTGGCTAACCGCAAGGCACACGGCATTTGTCCCTACGAAACGCTCAGATGCCGACGATAAGCACATATTCATATCGATCGCTCCAGAAATGCCACATTTCAGCTCCTCAGTCGACCTAAAGGAATGGACAAGCTGATAATATCAGTGTTGCAAAGGGGGTCCATTAACACGGAAGAGCTCGTGAGGGTCGCTCACATCCTAGACGGCACTCTTTTGACACGTCTGCAACGCAGGCGGTCTCAGGATTCAGTCTCCGCAAGCACCCCACTCACCTAGCATGAGATGCGTGTTCACAGCTTCGGGGTCTTTCCGCCCTCCCGGGAGCCGCCTATACTGCGAGAGATCGTATCGCGACAGCGTGATGCTCACAACATGGATGGCCTCGAGAGGCGTCGTGCACTCGACTCCGTAGCGTCGACAAACTGCTGACAGCTGAAAGGCCTTTGCATCGCGTTTAAACGCGCCAAAACGCCAAGAGCTCTGCGCTGCATCTACTGCAGTCTCGTCCTGCGACGCCGCTTCGAAGGATGTGGCGTCGGTGCGTGTGTAGTGCCGGCAACAATTAGAAGAGATAGCCTGTAACACAGCGCTCTCAAAGGGACCCTTCGCTACTTTCCTCAGCGCCTCCACTCACGCGGCCCCTTGATCTGGGAAAGGTGTTCGGCTTGCTCACGCACCGAGCGACTCGCCCAAGCTAGCCGAATGAGTTATGACTGGAAAAATCCATTGTCCACAAGGAAAACAGGAACCGGTCGCTTCTTTCCTTGCTCTTCTTTCGAAAGCCTAACGGCGCTCTTCTCTTACACCGTCTGCGTTCGACCTGCTCTGTCTCCCACGCTACCAGCCCGTGAACGAGTTGAGCTTCAGGCTCACCTGTTCCACTCATGCGAGCTGGGCTGACCGTTTGTGCTTACCAAGAAGCCGCCGAGAAGTGCTGCATCCTCACTTCTTTTTCTCTTTTTGCTGCAGAAGTATCGTTTTCACTGTTTGCCTTCCTTTTTGCCTGGATTTCCTCGACTCACTGCGCTGTGGCCTGCTTGGCAGGGAGTCCGTTCGGATAGCACACACCAGCATCCCCGCACGTGGACCCCCTATTCTCCTCCTTTTCACCCTCCGCCATGTATCCTCCTTTCTCAGTCTCTGGCATACATTTCTTCTTTCTGGTGCTTGTGCTTCTCTTTCTTTACACGGCACGTGTGTTCTGTATGCTTGGCCTTCTACGCGCGCACATGCACAGGCGCCCGTGCCCGTGTTCTGATGCATTTTCTTTTTGTCGTGAGAACAAACGCCAGACAAGGACAGAGGGGTCTGTGCATTCACGTGTCATACGGCTGCTTGACCGCGTCTCTTCAACGCATGTCGGAGCCCTGCAACTTCTCCTCTGCTCTGCTCGCCCTCTGCAGCTTTCCTTTAGTTCCCTCGAACGCCATTTTCTCCTTTGGTTTTGGCGGGTGGCGCGTGGGCTGCCACCGTCGACACAGCAGCCGCAACTGACGCAGCTGGGGAGCGCCTCAGCAGAGTGTTGCGTATTGTCATGCAGGCATCGGCCTGCCATGCCGCCACTGCTGTTCGTGTGCTGCAGAAGCGGGTGGCGCCACCGCAGAAGCCGTTTCCATTTGAGGTGCACCACAAGCCAATTATGGACTCAACCGCAGCACATGTAGACGCGCACGCCGCACTTCACATGCCGCTCGTGATCTCTCTTTCTGGCTGCCTGTGCTCCACCGGGCAATTACTCACGGCCGCGGCTGAGCAGGTTGCAAGGGGACGCCTGTGCTGCTCGCCACACGGGTCTTACCCGCAGCGTTAAAGTGGCCTTGCCCCTCCCGCGTACTTGGTGAGACTTGGGTGATGCCAGCGGAGGCCTGCCTCCGTCTTGGCTTGCACGGTTGGCGTGACTAGGGCGTTGCAAGCACGAGCTGCACCTCTCTTTCACTCCTGAGGTCACCATTGACTCTTTGCACTGTAGCGTGTCCCCTGAAGAAGGGCACTCTGTGCACACCAGACTGCGATGAATTGCTCCGACCGGTACTTCGAGCGCACCAGACTGCACTTGTGTTGCACGACTCAGCATCCGTTTTGGAGGCAGGCTGCCCTCCGCCGACGGTGAACAGCGGCGAGCGTTGCGTGCGTGCACCGCGGCTGCGAAGCAGAGGATGCGGCGTTTGGGGTGCAGCTGGACTCTGGCCGGCGATTTGAAAGTTGCACGCGTGGTGCGCAGCGTTACTGTGGTGAAGACTCCCGCATGAAGAGACACGGGTGAGGGAGCAGAGGTTCCCTGGGATGCTGTTCTGTGCCCGCCGCGCTGTGCCTAGGGTGTACGGGTACGTGTACTTGTACGTGAACCCGTACGGGTTAGGGTTTTTCTCTCCACTGCTTCCTTGCACCGCGACACCCTCTCCAACCGGACGGGGGCGTGACGGTGCACTGGTTAGGGTTAGGGTTAGGGTTAGGGTTAGGGTTAGGGTTAGGGTTAGGGTTAGGGTTAGGGTTAGGGTTAGGGTTAGGGTTAGGGTTAGGGTT
>RZOE01000092.1:0-60000 GCA_003992445.1 Leishmania aethiopica
TGCTCGCTGTCGCTTCGGCTGAATACGCTCATTTCACGCCTTCTCACTCGTTTGATTAATATTGCTGAATTGCTCCTCGTGTAACGTCGGACGCCGTATCTGGTGCGCCAGCGCATGTATGAGTGTGGCCGTGTGCTGGGGTGCCTCTTTTTCAGTCGCATTTACTGGGTGGTAGTCTCGCAACAGAGCTTCGCCCACGCTCATGCGCACACCCGTATGCATACGTTTGCCCTTGTCTCTCTGCTTCTCGTTTTCTTTGGCCTTGGTCTTGCTCTCTTGCCTGATTCCCCCGCCCCTCTTCCCAGCCAAACGTGGAGGGCGCGCGCGCAGCGATATACGGAGCGGGACCTGCTCCTCTTTTTTCCTTCAAGACGTGACTGTCCCTCTTGTTTTACGGTACTGATTTGTGTGCGCACGTACTTGCATCGAGGAATCCTTCTCTCTTCTTATGGAAATTCCTTTCTTGCGGACTCTGATGACACAGACACCTCAGTGTCGTGTCTCAGGGTCCAGTACCCACTCTGCGTGTGGGAAGAAGCCAAGCAGCCCCTATACTCTGCCAAAATGCCAAGCCACTGCTGTCGGTGACAGGGTCAAGCGCCTAAGACGTGGGGAAGTGAGAGTAATTCATCGCTGCTGATGCTGGAGGTCATATTGTGGATGGCGCTGCGTTGGAGCGGGCTGCCACAGTGAGCACGCGTGTACTATCCATATGACTACTCAGTTTCAGCATGGCTAGCGTGTATCTCGCTTCGCCCTCACACTGCCTACTAGTGAGGAGACTGCGGCCACCCCGGGAAGGATGCACCAGGTGGCGACCGGCATAATGAGAGGGGCTGTGGGAAGACCTGCAGAGCAGCTTGTCGGTAGAGCTTGAGGCAGGGGCCGTGCTCCGATAACGGAGTCGGCGCATTGCTGTGAGGCGTGCCTACGGCTGCTTTGCACCACGCAATGTGGAGACCATGGCGGGCCGGGGGATCGAGTGGAATTTCGCTAATGTTCTCTGGCAGAGAATGGACACGTTGAAAAAGATCAATCTCTGCACAATGTCGATCCTAAGCACGCCGGCGAAAACACACAGAAGTATAGTTGTGTATGTCCACTCGTGGCCGCGTTGCAGCTGTCACAGCCACTTAGTCAAAGAGCAAGTGGACTCATCGTACCCACTCTGCCTAGTGTATTGGCTACTGTCTTAAGACATCGGCACATACATGCTGAGTGCCACTGACGTCTGTGCCTTGCGCGGGCCGCGATTTGCAACTCCCACACGCACACACACAAACATACACCTACTGTAACCTCCTCTGTCGCCTCACCCCTTCCTTCTTCTCCCCTCCGCCTTTGCACCCTTACAGCAATCAAGTAGATTCTATACCCCTCCTTTATCCACTACTTCATCAGCTTCCTATCGCATCCTCTGCACATCAATCATGACGTCACCGATAAGCGCTCTGATTCAGGAGGTGCATCCGGAGGCTGTGCAGTGGCGCCGCCACATCCACGAGCATCCATATGTTGCGTATGAGGAGCAGCCCACCGCCGACTACGTGGCGGACGTCCTCAGCAGCATGCCCGCACTGCTGGACATTCGCCGGCTGACGCCGAACAGCGTCGTGGCGGACCTGCGGGGTGGCGCTGGCGAGGGCCCCATGTACGCCCTGCGCGCCGACATGGATGCGCTGCCGCTGCAGGAGGAGAGCGGCGAGCCCTTCAGCTCGAAGCGGCCAGGCGTGATGCACGCGTGTGGCCACGATGCCCACACGGCGATGCTGCTTGGGGCGGTGAAGGTGCTGTGCCAGATGCGCGACCGCATCCGTGGGACCGTTCGCTTTGTTTTCCAGCACGCCGAGGAGGTGGTCCCGAGCGGCGCGAAGCAGCTGGTGGGCCTTGGTGTGCTGGATGGCGTGTCCATGATCTTTGGGCTGCACGTCGCTACGAAGTACCCTGTCGGCACCATCTCGACCCGACCGGGCACCCTCTGCGGTGCGTGCGACGACTTCGACATTGTGATCCGCGGTGCTGGCGGCCATGCCTCGCAGCCAGAGCTGTGTGTCGACCCCATTCTCATTGCCTCCGAGGTCGTGGCAAACCTCCAGTCCGTTGTATCACGCCGCGTGAGCGCGCTGAAGGCTCCTGTACTGAGCGTAACGCAGATCGTGGGCGGCACCGGTGCGTACAACGTGATTCCGGATACCGTGCGCATGCGCGGCACACTGCGCTGCCTCGACCGCGACACTCAGGCTTGGGTGCCCTCTCTGATGGAGGAGATCATTGCCGGCATCACAAAGGCGCATGGCGCCCAGTACGAGCTGAGCTGGCTGGAGCCCAACATCGTGACGTACAACGACCCGAAGGCGTACGAAGTGGTGAAGAGCGCAGCTGAGGAAATGCTTGGTGAAGATGCGTTTGTTGTGAAGGAGGAGCCGGGGTTCGGCGTGGAGGACTTCTCCGAGTACCAGGCAGTGATCCCGGGCTGTTATGCGTTACTCGGAGCGAAGCCGTACGGCGATGGGAAAGCCCCACTGGCGCACAACTGCATGTTCCGAGTCAACGAGGACGCCTTTGCGCACGGGATCGGGTTGCACGTGAATGTCATCCGCCGTCTGCTGATTGATTCGTAAGCCTCACCCAAGCGCGTGTTTGCCGTCATGCTGACAGCAATCTACGCAGCCCGCGATTGGCGTGAGCGGAGAACGACGGTGCAACAGCTGTTTTCCCGCTAACGTCAGGGCTGACACTGATGTGGTCCCCTGCGAGAGATTGCACCGGACGTGCACCCCTCTCGATCCTCCTTTTCTCCTCTGTTCGTTCTCGAGGAAGCGCGTTTGTCATTGTGTATTCTCTTCACCCGCTTCTCCCATCGATTTCCTACTCTTCCCCCCCCCCCCCAAGCAATGCTTTTCTATGAGGAAAGCATGCCGCTGTTTTTTTGTTGTACACACACATCATTTGCTTGTTTCTTCTGTCTACTTATCCTACCTTCTTTGCTTGCCAGCCTTGGTCCCTTCCATTCTCCCCGTCCGCGCCACCCAACCTGTCTTCCCACGTGTGTAGCGATGGTGTGATTACCCATTCATATATATATCCCTGTTTCCTTTGTTGCCACGCACCGCCCCTCCTGCACACACAGAATGGAATATGGGTACATCTTATCGACCCCATTATAGGGCGCTGCCGCTCTTCCTCTATTTTTTCTCGAACGCACATGATACTTCACCGCGCCTTCGACAGCTGCTACATGGATCGCACGCAAGCGGGAGATGACGAAGGTCAGAAGACGGAAAGTGCATATACGTGAGCAGCAAAACAAGACAATGAGAAGCAGGACCCTTCTGCAGCCCTCATAAACGAAGACGTCGCAGTGCTTGCTGCGTCGCGAGTCATCAGTGCCGTTGAAAACCCTCTTGCGGTGACACAGGCAGCAGAAGAGTTGCACATACAGATATATATATATATATATATATATGTGTGTGTGTGTGTGTGTGTGTGTGTCTGAGTGAGTAAGCGCGCTTTCTGGAAGCAACCACGACTCGTCTTACCCAGCCCTTTGCCCCCTGTCCCTCACCGAGGGCAATAAGCGACTGGAGTGCAACGTCGGATCCCTGCCGTGCCCATCACGTCCACTATTGCCGTCTAGCTCTGTTGGGCATGTTTCATGCAACGCACCACTTATCGTCTTGTGCTTTCCCTACTTAGTGCTTAGCACCCAATTCACCTGACTCATGTCATTTGTGCAGACACTAATCACCGCTGTGCAGCCTGAGGTGGTGCAGTGGCGCCGCCACATCCACGAGCATCCATATGTTGCGTATGAGGAGCAGCCCACCGCCGACTACGTGGCGGACGTCCTCAGCAGCATGCCCGCACTGCTGGACATTCGCCGGCTGACGCCGAACAGCGTCGTGGCGGACCTGCGGGGTGGCGCTGGCGAGGGCCCCATGTACGCCCTGCGCGCCGACATGGATGCGCTGCCGCTGCAGGAGGAGAGCGGCGAGCCCTTCAGCTCGAAGCGGCCAGGCGTGATGCACGCGTGTGGCCACGATGCCCACACGGCGATGCTGCTTGGGGCGGTGAAGGTGCTGTGCCAGATGCGCGACCGCATCCGTGGGACCGTTCGCTTTGTTTTCCAGCACGCCGAGGAGGTGATCCCGAGCGGCGCGAAGCAGCTGGTGGGCCTTGGTGTGCTGGATGGCGTGTCCATGATCTTTGGGCTGCACGTCGATGTCATGCGTCCCTCTGGGTCAATCTGGTGCCGTGTAGGAACGATTATGGGTGCGTGCAACGACTTCGACATTGTGATCCGCGGTGCTGGCGGCCATGCCTCGCAGCCAGAGCTGTGTGTCGACCCCATTCTCATTGCCTCCGAGGTCGTGGCAAACCTCCAGTCCGTTGTATCACGCCGTGTGAGCGCGCTGAAGGCTCCTGTACTGAGCATTACCACCTTCGAGGGCGGGAGAGGAAGCTATAACGTGATTCCGGATACCGTGCGCATGCGCGGCACACTGCGCTGCCTCGACCGCGACACTCAGGCTCGGGTGCCCTCTCTGATGGAGGAGATCATCGCCGGCATCACAAAGGCGCATGGCGCCCAGTACGAGCTGAGCTGGCTGGAGCCCAACATCGTGACGTACAACGACCCGAAGGCGTACGAGGTAGCCAAGGCGGCGGCAGTTCGTCTTGTCGGTGAGGGCAACTATCATGAGCTCTCCACTCCTCTTCTGGGGGTCGCTGATTTTTCGGAATATCAAGCGGTGGTGCCCGGCTGTCTGTGCTGGCTAGGCGTGGGAAACAGCGCTTTGGGAAACGCCAACAATCACAACTACAGCTCAAGGTTCCGCATGAACGAGGCAGGGATGGAGCTTGGTGTGAAGCATCATGTGCTCATAATCGCATCGCTCATGATGCAGACAGAAGGCTCGAAGGAGTAGGTCCACCTAGTCTTTTCGGGTCCTTTTCGTGTGCTCATTCCTTCCATCCCCTGATGACGTGGGGCTACCTCATCCTGGTATCGGGGCCCAGTGCCCCAGCTCTTTGCGGGGAAGCCAAATAACCTGCAGCCTGCTCGCGAGTACGGCTGCGGCCTCTCGGTGTCAGCGGGCACAGGGCCGGGCTGGCAGTGCGCCGAAGGAGACACGCGGTCATGATGATCACGTTCGCACCAGTGCGCTGCGAAACGCGTCAACGGTGCAACAATGGTACGCACCCAACTGCTGTGCTTCTGTGTTCGCTGCGTTGCGCTGATGCGGAGCGTACGCCCGGACCGAGTCTGCGCTGCCTGCCGTGGCATCGCAGCGGGCTGAACGACGCCAAACGGCGCTGGTTGGCGCGGCTCCTTGATGAATCCCCGATACAAGTCTGCACTCGGCAAGAGGCGCGTCTCACCACGGCAGGCCTGCAACGGCATCTGGACTCCCGGGCTTTCAGCATTCCGGTGCAACAGGAGAAAAGAAGCACGGCGCTGGCGTCTTGGTGCTCACGCCACACGACACACGGACAGATGTAGGCCCTCCCTCCCGGTTCCCGAGGGCGGGGCTGCAGCAGTGGCGCTCTGGCTTTGCTGCGGTGGCCCTGCTCGACGGATACACACCTCACGTCCGGCCACACGCCTTAGAGTGATCTGGTGGCATGGGAAGCTCTCTCGATCCGGTGCCAAGCGATGTCGCACTGAGCTCTCGCGTGATTCGAATGGGCGCCAACTCGCACCACCCGATGTGGGACGCGAAAGGGCGACCCGACCGAGCCGGGACCACCCCTGCACGATTGGTTCAATGCCGAATGCTGGGCCTGTGCAAGCAATCGAGACACCTCGCCATGGCACCGCCAGAGATGGCTGGCGCCGAATCATGCTCCCTCCAGGAGGCAGTGTGGAAACCGTGCCGCTCCGTGGCTGCCAAATCGATCCGCGAAAGTCGCGCCTACACCACAGCAGCACAGAAGCGGAGACGCGCGAGCTTCAGAGCGCCGCGCTGAACCCCGACCACGACGACAACCCGAAAGCGCACCAGGGCGCAAAGGTGAATCGCCCACGCCGTCACACCCGACGACACAGACACAACTGGGCTCGTAGCAAAGACCGCCGGGAAGGCTGTCCCACCGGGTAGAGCAGCCTACAGGCAGCTCTGGACGTCAAAGCGGACGCGATGGAAAGCAGCGCTCGAGAAGGTCCCCTGCGCGGTGCCCGAGCATCGCCCTCTCTTGGGTATGCTCGCCAAAGAGCCCGACGAGCTGGCCTTGAAGCATGGACACGATCCGGCAGCGCCGTCGACCCCCCCCCCCTCTCTCTCTCTCTTATCTGCGCACTACATGCACCGGCAATGCGACATGACGACCGCCACCTGAGTGCGCAAGAGCAGTCCAGCGTATTGGTGAAGATGTGCCAGCAGAGGTCAGCGCGACATCCAGCAGTCCCCTTCCGCGTCCCACGGAGCCTAAACCCCCACGCCCCTCAAACCGCTCGCGATGGGTGAGCTCGAGGCGGCACTTCGCCAAGTTCCCTGTGAGAGTGTCAAGGCCCTCCCGATGCACGGCAGGAGAGCACTGCTGAACATCTGCAGCGGTACCGTCGCCACACTGGCCCTCTCCCTGCTACATGGAAAGGAGGGGCTCATCGCGCCCCTCCTGAAGCCGCACAAGCCCGATGATGATCCCGCGCCCTACCACCCTGTAACGCTGGCCAGCAGTCTGTGCAACTTACCTGAGCAAATCGTCTCGCGACCAGTGCGCGGCCATCTGGAAGACAAGCTCCAGCCACAGCAGCCTGGCCTCCGTCCTCACCGCTCCACCGCGGAACCCCTGGACTTGCTCCTCCGCAAAGTAGCGCAGCCCCAGCCAGCTACGATGGCCGTGGCGGTGTTTGTGGACTGCGGTCGCGCGTTCGACTGGGTCGATAGCGACGCTGTCATCACGGCGCTGAGGAAGCTCAGCGTAGCGCCGTGACTTACCCGCGGGATCATGGGGACCTCTGAGATGATCGTCGCGCCTGTGTTCACTTCCACGAGAAGAGGTCGAATATGGCAAGAGAACCCGTTAAGTGCACGGCCCCGATTCGACGGCAGGGACGGCTCATCCTAGACGACGAGGATGTAGCCGCAGTGTGACAGAGGTAGATGAGCTGTGCTTGCGTATGCGTGTACGTGTGCTGGCTTGTTCGTGGCAGAAACGGGCACTTTGGCAATCTATCTATCTAGATAGAGCACTTCCGTTTCGGTTCGCCGTTAGGCGCGCCCTTTGATCTTACCCTGGCTCTCTGGCCATCGTCCGCCGCCACATTGCAAAGCAGCTTCTTTTCTTCTTCGAGCAGCTGATGGGCAACGGACGCAGCATGGGTGAACGCTGTCGATTTACTCTCAGCCTCAGCCGCCTCCCATCCCTCTGCCCCCATCTCGTCCGTCCGTTTGGCCCCTCTCCTGCTAACCGCAAAGCTTCTAAACACTCGCGTCCAGCGCCCGTGTCGTGTTATCCCTCCTGGTGGGGCGACGCACAAGCGAGGAAGCTGCCCCCCCCCCTCGGCTGTTTCTCTCTGCAGCGTCTTTAGGCTGTTGTTGTTGCTGTCGTTGCGGGCGAGTGCAGACATGTTATGCCGCGAGGCATGTGTGGACGTGTACGCGCAGTCGGATGTATCGATATTTTCATTCTTAGTTGCTGATGCAGCTGCTCTCTTGTTCTCTCTGAGCCAGCGTATCTCTTGGCTGATGAGGCAAGCGCATGATAAACTGCGCGACATGCTAGCAGCCGGCACAACCGACGGTGGCGGTGCCCGCTGTAGAGCCAAGAGGGATTAATAGATATCGGTGCATGTGTGTGTGTGGTGTAATGCTGCGGTTGAGCTAGATCTGCGGGGGATGTAACATCTAAATAAGTGTGAGACGCGGTGTTTAGCCTGAGGGAGGGTGTGGTGCTGCACGCACACGTACATGAGGATCGAGTCTGTGCGGGTATGTGTGTCGGAGAAAAAAAAACGTGTTTTCATGACGATCGGCTGACAATACGCATGCATGTACACCCGCCGTCATCTTTCCATCGTGCTCTCCCCCCTCCCTCCCTGAATGCCTCTCTCTCCCTCGTCACTTTCCGGCCTTCTCTTTATCATTCCTTTTCCTCGAGCCATCGTCACTACCGTCCCCATCATTAGGTGGTGGATGACAGTCAGTCTTCCCTCCTTTGCTAGCCTCCCTCTCTCCCCCCTTTAACCCTTCCTTCATCCATCACCTCTCCGTTACCGTCCGTGCGCTCCTTTTGCGCCCCACGCGGGAGTCCCTGCTCCGAAGAGGGTGCAGCTGGAGAGGAGGAGAGGGGAGATTGCCAAAGTGCTTGATATGTATGTATGCATATATATGCATATATCTTTCGCTGCCTTGAGACTCTCTCTCTCTAGCCATCGTGTTCGTCTTGTTTTGCTGCTCCGTATGTACGCATGAGGGCTCGTGTGTATGCATGGCTGGGACGGAGGAATTTTTCGCTCAGCATATAAAGTTGTTTGAAGTCATCGTCGTTTCGCCATGATGGACCGCTGCTGTTGCTCGGGGGGAGTGCTCCCCGGGAGGCGCGAGACCCCGTACAATCCCTTGCCGCTTCTCTCTCTACTTGGGGCCCTGCTACGTATAGAGGACGCCTCCCAAAGAAGTGTGTCTGTTACCCGCTAAATCCTCCCGTGTTGTACACAGTTTCCAAGTATATATGTACGTTATAACCAAAGCACAGGTACATCCGCCACACTCACTGCCTCACAGATGCCGCGTAGGCTCTGACCCGCACAGACTGCGTCTTTTTCTCCTTGTCTTTTTATCGTATATATTGTCTATGTGTCTGTGTATGTGGCAGAGGCCCGTGCCTTCGTTCTTGGAGAGCATGGCGAGGACGTGGCAAGTCGTCGCGCACACACTCACTCGGCCCAGCTGCACGCAATGTCGTCATTCCTGGCTCCACGCCTCGCTTCACCTACCACGCCCTCCCTGTATGCGCGTACGGGTTTGTGTCTCCCCGCCGTCACACTCTTCTCCCTCTTCTCTCTGCTCCCATTGCTATCGAGTAGTTCACGGTACATGTGTAAGCAGCGAGCTGTTTACGGAGTGGCGATCTGTGAAGAAAAACGACGAAGACTCGCACCCAAGCTGTAGATCGTGTGCAGCGCTTATCAGGCGGCTGGCGAAGAAAGGAGCGAAGAGGCTCAAAGGGATCTCCCGCGTCCGACAATGCTGTTGACAGCGTCGCGAGCCCTCCTGCAGCAAGCGGGAGAGATGTCCACCGCGCTTCACTGGATGCGCCGCATCGCCGCGCGTGTGCCGGAATCTGGGCTCTCGGGGTCCCAGCTGCAGGCGCTTCTGGACGATGAGTTCCCGTCGTTTTCGCCTTCCGAGGTCGGCGCCGTCACGCTGAAGGAGGCAGTGCTGAGATTCCCTGAGCTGCTTAGTGTGGAGGATGGAAGCCAGCTGCAGACCAAATGGCATGTGCGGCCCACTCACGCGCACGAGACTCAGGCGCAACGTGCGTCGCCCTCCTCAAAACCCACTGAGACGTATACATTACCCATGATGAAGCTTCAGCAGTTCTGCACGAAGCGAGCGCGCATGCATCACAACACGTACATGCCACTCGAGTACGTGCTCAGCAAGGCCGATATCAATGATGTGAACATTGTCGGAGAAGTACTGCACAACCCGGACGCTGCGCTCGACGTGCAGGCGGGGGTGCGCATTAAGCCCAAGCGCACGCCGCGTGCAGTTGTAGCCTTTGTCGACGGAGATGCGCTTCCCGCCGTTGCCGTCGATGAAATGTGCAATGAGCTGAACGTGTTGAAGGAGTCGAGCATCGTGACCATCGTGCGGCAGCCGGGCAGCCATGAGCTTTCGGCTGTCGACATTGTGTGCCCTGACGTGATTCCGACTTATCTAAGCATTGAGAAGCACGCGCACGAGCTGCGGCTGCGGAGGCCCAATGTGCGCCACGACGTCGTGTACATGTGCGCTGCCTCACAGTTCAATATCTACGCAGACCGCGTGGCTCTTCTAAACGACTTCCCTGATGCGGACGTGTACGTATGCTGCCCGAGCATGATAGCGCTGGTTAAGCCAAAGAAGGTGATTCCGTTCGAGTGAGGCTCCGCGTCGCGTGGCGTCGATCAATGTGATTACCGGGGCCTTTCTGCAAGCGAGTGTGCGTTGGTGTTTTTGAGCAAGCGCCGTTGGCAAGCATCGGCGAATACGTTTTACCTCTGCTGTCTTCGTATCAGGCGAGGGAGGAGCAGCGTTTGTTGACGCACAGGACCGTCTTCGCATTTTCCGTTATTTGGTGTCTCCCGTCATTTTTCCCCACAGAGCGGAGAAGAAAAAGGAAGAAGATCAAAAGGTGGCGCGGTGATGTGTTTTGCGGGCAGTGCTACTGCTGCCGCGGCATTACCACAGTCGCCATTCCGGCTAGCGGTGAGGGTGGATGGAAAAGGCGTCTGTACGTCTCGCACTCGAACACATCTTTTTTTTTGTGATGGTGTTGACAATGACGGCTTCTCCCGCACTCACAGACGCGCACACACGCGCGCAAAGATCGATGCGCGTGTGGGCGGCCCTCAGCGGTTCATGCCCCCCCCGTCCCCTTCATTGCTGTGCTCTGCCATCTCTCTCCTCTCTGGCTCTGTATATCCTGTGTGGCTTGCGCGTGTGCGGCGAGCAACGCAGAACGTGAAGCGAAAGAAAAAAGGGATTCGTCCCTCGTGGAACCACAAGAGCGCCTGCACAACGAGGTCTATCAGCGCTCCAACTGCAGCCACCATTCTATGCGTGTGCGAAGATGTTTCGGCGATGCCTGCTTACACGGCTCGTGCGTCGCTCGCTGGTCCTCTTGTCGGACGAAAAAGAAGCGCTTTTCGAGCGCTATAGCGAGATTGAAAACGCCCACTCGCGACGCATTGAAGCACTGAAGGACGCGGGTCTCTTCAATGATGAGTGGATTGCCACGGAGAAGGTGCATGGCGCCAACTTCGGCATCTACTCAACAGAGCATGGGAAGACTATTCAGTACGCGAAGCGGAGCGGCATCATGCCGCCGTACGAGCACTTTTTCGGCTACCACATCCTCATACCTGATCTCGCGAGGTATGCCAAGCAAGGGCGAGAACTGCTTACGGAACAGCTCGGCATGTCACCCAGCACCGTAATCATCAACGGTGAGCTCTTTGGTGGCAAGTACGACCATCCAAGCGTGCCGAAGCGGCGGCAGAACGTGATGGTGGCCGGTAGGCCACGCACCATCACGGCTGTGCAGAACAATGCCTTTCCTCAGTACTGCCCAGACCTGCATTTCTATGCCTTCGACATCAAGTACCGGAGGACCGAGGAGGAGGAGTACTGCACCATGACGTACGACCAAGCCTTGGCCATCTTCGAGAAAATGTCGGGCCTGCTCTACGCGAAGGCTATCATTCGAGGGCCGCTGAGCAAGGTGGCCGCGTTCGACGTGGAAAACTTCGTCACGACAATCCCGCCGCTGGTGGGCATGGGCGACTACCCGCTCAAGGGGAACTGGGCGGAGGGCCTCGTTGTAAGACACTGCCGCCGCGGCGAGCCCGAATTCGACGCAAAGGGCCTCACCATCATGAAGTTCAAGTGCACCGCCTTCCAGGAGATCTCGACCGATCGCCGCCAGGGACCGCGCGTAGACGCGCTGGAGGAGGTTCGGCGGCAGTCCATCAAAGTCTCCGGTGTACAGCTGCCGGATATGGAGAGCGTCATCCGCGACCCCGAGGTGCGCCAAGCGGCACATCACCTGCTGGACCACGTGTGTGAGAATCGCCTCCAGAGTGTCTTGTCCAAGATCGGTACAGACCCGTTCGAGACGCAGTCCATGACCCCCACAGAGCTCTCCACGCTGCTTGCAAAGGATGCGCTGCAGGACTTCTTGAAGGAGGCGGATGCAAAGATCGTCAACACGCCGCTACTCGTGCGCCGCGAGATGGCCCGCTACGTTCTTTTTGAGGCGCGCAAGTACGTAGCCAGTAGATGGAAGGACATCGTTGGGCAGCAAAAGGAGGCAGACGGGGAGTCGTGACAGCCGCAGTCGCTCACTCAGTGTCTCTCTCCCTCTTGCCTTTCCGCGTTTGTGTACATGGCGCCCTTGCTTCACCCATATGCACATCCCCATCTTCCCTGGCAGCGCGTGTGCTGGGCGCTGAGCTGTCGTCGCGCCATGCTGCTGAAGAAGCGCGTTGTGAAAGCGACCAGCGAAAACCGTGTTCACATGCCTCTGCAAGAACAACGCCACAGACAGCAAAAAGCGAACAACGAAAACGATGCGGCGGCGTCCGGTGCATGGGAAACGTTTGAGGCGGTATCGCTTTTTCCCATGTGCGAGCGGATCAGCATCGTAGCTCTCTCTTTCTCTCGTACAGGTGGGGTGGAGGGGAGTCACTGCTGGAGGTCATCTGCTGCCCCCCCCCCGTCCCTCATCTCTCTCGTCGGCTGCCCACGCTTTTTCCTTTTTCGCACTTCCATGTCTGGTGTTTTTGTCTGCGCGCTCGCCCTCCGCCCCACTCTTTCCCGCTCTCTCCCTCGCGCACTCGCGAATGCTCACACGCGCACCGCCTTACGAGTCCCGCTCAACGCATGCAGCGGTGTGTCCGCATATGCCCTCACACATCTATGAGCACGCACACGCACGCGTATAGTTATATATCCACTTCAGTATCAGTCCCCCTCCCCCTCACCGGCCTTTCCTCTCCCCAGCCTTCCAGGGGGACACACTACCCAGACAGCAGCGTGGCAGAGTGCGCGGAGTTGACGCCTCGCCCCTTGTGTCCCCCTACTCCTTCTCTTAGACGAAACGGGGCCTAAATCGATAGACACCGTTGGCAGCTATCTAGGAAGCAGCGTGCGCCACGCTCTTTCTCCTTCCATCTCCATCGCGAGCGGAGAGAGGGGTGGGGCAGAGAGAGAGAGAGAGGCCTCGACTTGCCCCCTTCCCGTTTCCCCTTCCACTCACTCGTGAGGTGTCATCGATCACTCACGCTCAACTCGTTTCTGTGCAACCGCACCTGCATACAACATTGTTAGCGCGTTCTTCAGGCGTACAGTAATGCGGGTTCTTCGGCGCTGCTCGTCAGTGTCGCCTGCTAGGACACTACCGGCTGCTGCTGCTGCTGTGAGCCAGCTCCGCTGGACGGCGGACGAGGCCCGTGCACAGGTGCCTCGAAGCGGCGTGCTGGCGCGGTGGACAGGGACCGGCGCAGCGGCAACGCAGCCAAACCAGAGTCTGTTGGGCAAAGGCATGAGCTTTGCCTCTGGCCTGCTGCGTGACATCTCTCCCTCCACCCGAAGTGCTTCCACAAACGCGACCATCGACTCCACCGTAGGCGATGTCCTATGGGACCTGTGCGAGCGCATGGACTACTACGTCCAGTACAACATACCCTCCAGCTGGCAGGTTACGGAGCTGCTGCGCGACAATAGCATTGCCATCCAGTGTAGCCCGCCACCGCCCACGGAGGCTGCGGCGGGGTCGGGCTCAGCCGTGCACGGTATTTCACTCAACTGCTTTGCATACAAGCAGCGCGTAAAGCAGGCAGACAGCGTTCGGCTTCTGCACGTCTTCCTGAAGCGCTTCAACGCATCGGTGAACAACTCGCTGGAGTTGCTGTCCGAGGGTCACCCGCCGCCGCCGCCAGCGGAGGTGAGGGTACCCGCCAATGGCAGCAGCAGCGGTGCTGGGGATGCCAGAACGGTGGCGAGCGCTTACTCGCGTGACACCGGAGACGGCGAGGGCACGTGCCAGACGCTCGCCAAGCAACTGAACAGCGCGGTGGCGGAGGTCACCTTTACGCCAGGTCCCGGCCAACCACTTGCCCATGGTCTGTGCCGCGCCTTCTACAACTCCAATGGCCGATTCCACTACGTTATCGTTGTCGCGGTGCCAGAAGAGGAGTACGCTAACTCGCTCGACCTCATGATCCACGCTTTGGCTTCGGTTGTCGAGAGTCATGTGGAGGCTGCGGCGAAGCGGACATAACGCCAGCCACGGCAGAGGGTGAGGGGATGGGTGGGGAGAGAACAAGAAGGATACGCCTCCATTCACGGGGTCGAAAAACGAGGTGTCCACCCTCCCCACCTACCCATCCTGCGCCACTCTCGCTCTGCACTACTCGTCCGTTCTTCCCTCAGTGTGGTCTCCTCATCCTCCCTCCTCCCGCTGCAGGGTGTGTCTCTCCGCGTCAGTTTTCAATTTCTTCACAGTGAATGTCAGCACGCCCGTGAGGGCGTGTCTGCAGGTGTCGGTGTTTGTGTGGGCGTGTGTGTGTGTGGGGGGGGGGGGGGGGGGATCGGTGCGGCAGATGTGCTACTCACTGGCGTACACTACAAGTCGTTCCGTTTCGCTTTCTGTCTCTCCCCTCGGGTGTGCTTGCCTGTGTGCCAGTCTCTCGTCCCTCACCCCACCCCTCCTCCCCTGTCTTTGCCCTTCTCACATAAGTGGGACCACACGAATGCGCGTATTTGTGCGTGTGCTGGTGTTTTGTTGACGCACAGCAACGGCATGAAGAGAGAGATGAGCCGATCGAAACGCTACGAACCTCTCGTCGTGGCAGCCGTGTGGGGGGTCGTGAGGAAGCGCGGCGGATCAGCTTTGTGTCTGTGTGACCCTCTAACACCCCGTCACTGCCCCCTCATCGCCATGATTGGCTGATGCGCCTCAGAGCCTTCCATTCGTCCCTCCCTCTTCGGCCTCCTCAATCCTGTCTTGTCAGGGCAGCCTCAGCCATGTCTGTCTCTCTACCTCCTCCGAGCACCGAGGGGCACGGTGCGGTACAGCTGCACGAGCATAGCAACGCCAACCTTCTCAAGATCGACACCCATGACACATACTCCACTGTAGGCGCCATCAAAAAGCTCATTGTGAAAGCTCTACCAGCGGAGCAACGCGAAACACCGCCGCAGCCGCTTCTCAAGGGGCTTATCCGCATCAACAAGAATCCCAAGAATGCGTATCTCTTCATGGCCTTCGAGACCCCTGAGGACCGCGCGGCCGCCTCCGCCGTGCTACAGACCATCTCCCACCGTGGCCGCCCGTGGACGGAGACGGCGGTGTCGCCACGCGACTTGGAGCTCACACACAAGGGTGGTGTGAAGCGTCGGCGCGACGGCGACGATGGCAATGGGAGTAGCAAGCTGACACAGTACGAGCACCTTCACATGGAGGAACAGCTGGACTGCAAGAAGCGGCACTGTCTTAACGTGATGCGGAGAATTCTGCCCGCCGGCGTGTATGGCTACGCCGCCTTCCAAGATCGCTTTGCCGGCATCCTCACGAGCCCCATGACGGAGGGCTACCGCAACCACGTCAACCTGTCGTTTGGGTTCTGCGCAGATGGCAGCACGCCGGCGTTGGGCTTCCAACAGGGCTCTCTCGTGGAGGGAACGGCCGCCGTTCTCCCCGCCACGCTGCCCGATAAGGACATTGTGACGATGAACTCTGCCGCCAAGGTGGTGGCAGCAGCGCTGATGGACGTGTACATGGAGTTCAGAGACGTCGCGAGGGGAGGCCTCGACGTCTTTAATAAGGTAAAGACCAGCGGGTTCTGGCGCAAGCTGCAAGTGCGTCACAACGTAAAGGGCGAGGTGATGATGGACGTAGAGGCGGATGTGGCCAGCACGACCGCGGACGTGTGGACAGCGGTGCGACAGCGCCTCGTGGAAGTCTTCGCGTCTGAGGAGATGCGCGTCAAGCTGGTTGCAGCGACTGGTCTCTCTACAGCGGCCGTGGTGAGCCTCCAGTGCCACGCACACACGGGAATCAGCTCCCTGCCCGTCGACGTATCGCGCGAGGTGCTGTATGGCGCACCCACCCTCACCGAATACCTTGCGGGGTTGTCCTTCGAGCTTAGCCCGACAGCGTTCTTTCAGGTCAACACGCCGGGCATGGAAACGATGCTGACGAAGGTGGCTGAGGTGGCTGAGCTGTCGGCGGGCACAACGCTGCTGGACTTGTGTAGTGGCACGGGGACGATTGGACTGACGCTGTCGAAGCACGTGAAGCGCGTTATCGGCATTGAGCTGGTGGAATCGGCCGTTGCGAATGCGCGGCGAAACGCTCAGCAGAACGGCATCACCAACGCGGAGTTCCATTGCGGACGTGTGGAGCACCTGCTCCCCTCCGTCATCAGCGGCCTGCCTGCCGAGGACCGCGGCGACATTGTGGTCATCCTAGACCCGCCCAGGGCGGGGGTAAACAGCACAGTACTGAAGTGGATTCGCGGCATGGAGACGATACGGCGTGTGGTATACATTTCCTGCGAGCAGAAGGCGCTGGAGCGGGATTGCCCTGGGCTGACGAAGCCCAGCACCAAGGCGTATCGAGGCACCCCGTTCGAGGTCACTGCAGCTTTTGCCGTCGACCTTTTCCCGCACACACATCACGTGGAGATGGTTGCAGTGCTTACACGTCGCCCAGAGAGCGCTGCAGCCCCTGCAAGCGAGTTGGCACCGGCACCAGCACCGGCGTCGCTGAGTGCGGAACGCGCGGCCGAAGAGGAGACAGTCGCCGACGCTAACGGTGGCTGCGTCGAGTAGCGGAGTCTCACTGAAAATGAAAGACATAGCGTTGCATGGGGAGCTGGCATGCAGACAGGTATGCGCGTGTTTATGCTGGTGAGAGAGAGATCACGTAGCGTATGTGTGCGTAAGGCAGGCACTCTCTCGTTAAAAGCAGCGCTAAACGCTTGTATTGGTGCACCTTGCGCATGTGTGCATCTCCCCACACAGTCACACACGCCAGCCGCCCGCCACGGCGAGGAGATCGGCGAGCGGTCGCTTGGTCATCCTCCCTCCATGCCTGTCCCTGCGCATCTCACTTTCCTCTCTGTTCTCATCGTTCTCTCTCCCTCTCGCCTACATTCTCGTGCACCCCACGCGCGCTGTCGTGGAAGTGGCCACAAACCCCTGCTCACAGCTACCACCGCCCCCCCCCCTCCTGCTTCGAAAGCATACTCACAACACAGCTGCCCAACGCGCCCTTTGCTGCGTCAGCCACCACTGCCCCCCGCCCCGTCCTTCCACCTTCACGGTCTCTGCAGTGTCTTCTCTCCTTCTCTAATCCAAAAAAAACGCAAGAGCGCGTTGCACGCAAAGCAGCCTCGCCTCTGTGTGCATCCCCGTGCATCTGCGTGTGCCCGCGCTCGTGTGCTCCATTCGTGCTCCACGACGAGAATGTCCGCGTGGTCGAACCGCAATCTGGCCGCGATGCTCAAGGAGCAGAGGGCCTCTCCCGCCACGATGGTGGCGCCGGGGGACAAAGCGACGGACGGCGGTGTGCCGAAGCGCCCGGTGGTGTCGGTGGAGCCGAAGAAGCCGGAGCCCCCCGCTCCTGCCGCGGCAGGAGTGGTAGCGGCGGTCTCCACGCCTACTCCTGAGCCTGTGCCGACCCCTGGGCCTGCTTCCGGACCAGAGGTGGTGTACACCTCCATAGGCCCTGTGTCGATGCCGCAGGCCCTCGCCAAGCTGGTCATGCCCTCTGAGTTCCGTTTCTCAGGCTCCGTCGAGGCTCCGAAGCCCGTCGCTACCCTGCAGCCCGCCGTGACCCACCAGCCAGCGGAGGCGGCGCCGAAGCCGGTGGCCATTGCCCCACCCATCCCTGTCGCGGCAGCCCCTGCGCCGACCGTCACGTCTTCCTCCGATCTGCAGCAGCCCCTATCGCAGCAGCAGCACCAGTGGAATCCGCCGCAGCCGGCGTACAGCCCGCCTGTGAACGACTACGTGCCTCGGTACCAGGGTGCCCTGCCGTACGGCGGCGAGCTTGGCAGCGTGCCGCGCTTCTACAGCACCGAGAGGCAGTACAGCGCGCAGCCCTACCATCCCACCTACCACACCCCATACTACCGTAGCGGCTACAGCAGCAGCGCCATCCAGTACGATGGGTACGGTGACATGTACCACAGCTACTACTCTGGTCAGGGTGCCCCGTACATGGGCGGTCGCCTGCAGGCCCGCCCGCCGTACTACCCGCCTCGTGATCCCTCGCTTCAGCAGCACCCGCGGCTCAGTACAACTAAACCTATAAGCAACGATAATGATGCGATGCCGGAATCACAGCGCAGCTCCTCATTGGTGCGTGTGTGTTCATGTGCTGAGTAAACGGTCATCGAAGTACAGGATAAATTTTTTTTTATGTGCTTGAGTGAGACGGTGCTTCTAATGGTTCTCTCTTCGCCCCCTCCTCCACCATTTTTATTCTCGTCCTCGTCCACCATCGCAGCTTCTGACGCCGTACACTCCGTAACCCACTCGCTCTCTCGCGCACAAGTATCACGCAAGCGCCTCTAATGCACTCTTTTCTGTTGGACTCGTGGTAATCTAACGGGCGCTCTCGTGCGCCTTCCTTTGACACCGTCCGCGGCCCCGCACAGCCGACGCTCTAATCCTATCTGGACTTTGTTGCCTTGTCCGCTCCAGGCACGCCGTCTGGCGCCTGCAGAACACCTTCAGCACCTCCCGTAGACCTGTGTTGCCCCCGCCCCTCCCTCCGCTCCCGTGTCTGGGCACTTGAATGCGCATGTGTATGAATGGGCACCGTTTTGCACCGCAGCAGCACACGACGTCTGATGCCCCCCTCCTCCTCCTCCTCCTTATGTGGCTCACTGCCCTCACCTCTCGCCCCCTCAACCTCGTACCACATTGTTCTTCGCCCGTGTCTGTGTTTCTCTCTTTCTCGCCTCAAACTCCGCTCCGCCCCGCCGTCTCGCGTGTCGGCCGCCTTGCATGCTGCCAACTGTAGTAGCACCGATAGAGAACCATAACTACGTACAGCGTCCCTCATTTCACAGCCCTCACGGATCCAAACCATACCTGTCCCTTGACTCCGGTACCTGTGCGTGTCGTTCTTTCCCTGACACCCCTCTATCACCACCTCATATTCTACGCAGCGGCGGTAACAATACGTGTGTGTGTGTGCTTGCCCACCCATCAGCCCAGCATGTCCTCCGCCGACTCCATGTTCGCAGATGCGGACAAGAAAACGAAGAAGATGTTCTTCAAGGACTTCGAGGGCGCCTTCGACCTCTTCAACAAGGCCGGCGTTCGGTACAAGCTGGACAAGGACTACATGCGCGCCGGCGAGGCCTACTCGCGCGCCGGCGACTGTGCGGTGAAGCTTGGCGACAAGGCGGGCGCCGGTATGGCCTTTGCCGACGCCGCGAATGCCTACAAGAAGATCGACGCGGGCAAAGCCAAGACAATGGTAGACATGGCAGTGCGTCTGCAGCTTGAAAACAACCGCCTGTCCGGCGCGGCGCGGCTTCTCTTGGAGTTCGCTGCCTCTCTCGAGGAGCAGGGGTCCGGCATGGACGCCATCCCATATTATGAGCAAGCCATGCAGTACTTCAACGCTGAGGACCAGAAGGCGCAGGCGCAGAAGTGCATGATCGCGATAGGGAAGATCTGCGGCGAGAACGACCAGTATGGCACAGCTCTCATGTACTACGAGCGCATCGCCAACGAGATGCTTGGCAGTCCTCTCAAGTTTCAGGCGCAGGACTACTTCCTGCGGGCGATGCTATGCCGCTACGCCATGGTGAACAACGACAACCGCTTCGAGAGGAGCGAGGAGTGCCGCGACGCACTGCAGCAGTACATGTCTGCCGACATCTACCTAAAGAACACGCGCGAGGCGGAGTTCCTGCAGCTCATCCTGGAGGCCGTCACCGACAACGACATGGAGAAGTTTGAGCTCGGTGTGTCGCTGCTGCAGGACATTCGCAAGCTGGACGACTGGAAGACGCATGTGCTGCTCGTGGTGAAGCACAACATGGAGAGCCTCACGTAAGCCCATCCATGATTGATGTGAGAGGGACAAGAGAGTGAGAGTGAGGGAGGCGAGGCCCCACGCACTTATGTGGGTGTGCGAGCGTTTAGGGGGGAGGAACACGGCTGGCTAACTTGAGACAACGCTCTCCCTCTCTCTGTGCCCTACGCGCGCAGGCCATGCTACCTCGCCGGCGCTCTTGTCTGCCTCACCTCTCTTCCTCCCTCACTATTCTTCTTGTCATCCATCCTCAGGTCTGCCACACTCACATATGCAAGTGCCCTCTGACTAGTGCGCCCTCCCCCTTCCCTACTGCCATCTCAGCCGCCTCGCTGGGTGTCCGTCCCCGGGCATGTGCGCGTTGACTGCGGGGCTTGATGAAGGGCACCGAGACAACGTGGCCTGTTAACAGCGAGCGGCGACGCCTCGATCCCTATGTTCGCTGTCTCCCTCTTGTTTGCTTGCTCTCGTCCATTTCGCTGTGGACTTCGTGTTTGCCGCCGGCGCTACTCGTCGTGCTGTTCGTTTTCACGGACAGTTGCTGCGACGGTGGGTGTTGGTGTCGCGGGACCGACATGCGCGTGCTCATGCCTGCATGTGCCTGTGCGTGAGACGACGAGATCGCACATGGCTGGTAGTCGTCCCTCCATCTTTCCTGTCTCACCCCCGAGTACTCGAGTGCTACGGTGGCGTTGGTTGTCTCGCTGCTCCAGAGGAAGTGCGAAACCCTCTCTCCCGTTCTCGCGAACATGCCCCTCCGCTTCCTGCCATGGGCACAGGCTGAGTGGCGGCGAGACAAAGGGGTGCGAGTGTGTGCTTGGTCTCTGAGAGGGTCGTTGCGCCGAGTCACCGAGCCGATCCCCCCCCCTTCTCTTCGTAGCGACCCTACTTCCCAGGGCGCGGTGAAGAGAGCACACAAGTTGCTGAGGTCGCCCGTGCTGTCGTGCCAAGGAACTGGTAGTCATGACTTTTACCGCTGTCCTCCTGTATCTGCAGAGCGCACAGGCGAAGACACTCTCACCGCACGGCTCCCCTCTTTCCCTGCTTGCGCCTACACCTTCGCCTCTTCTCCTGCGATCTGCACATCTTCTCGAAGGCCACTCATACACGCATACACGCCTATCCTTTGCTTCTCATACGCTGGCCGGAGACGGACACGTGTGCGGGACCGTATGCGTGTGCAGGTGTGTTAGCGAATGGGGTGACGCACACAGAAACACACGCGCGCACTCAGACGAGCATGACATCATCCCAGAGCGCCCTGTTGAGCACCCTCCATGATGCCATCACCCACACCTTGCGCAATGCCGACGAGGTTGCGGCACTAGTCGACGCCGCGGTGCAACTCTCCTCCTTACGCTACCGACCCCTCGCATCGTCGTGGGATCTGCCGAAGCTGCTCTCGTCCGCGTTACGCACGCAGCTCAACACGCGCATGCGCTCGCCTGCAGCAGTGGCGAGCAGCGTCAGTCCAGCCTCTCTGTGCCGCGTGCTGGCAGCGGCGTGGCGGCTGTGTCCGCTGGTGACGTTGCCGTTGCCTCGTGCAGCCGCCGACGGCTGCACCTCACCGGCCAGCATCGCTTTGCTTCTGTCGCTCAGCGATGAAGACGTGGAGCGGGTGGGACGGGAGATCGCGTCGCTGGAGAACGCCCCGTGCTCCTCAGATACAGCAGAGCCGCCTGCTCGTGGCACAGCAACTGCTGTTGTGACGTCGCTACTGCTCTACTGGCACATACTCTGCGCCGAGGCGCAGGAGGCCACTGCAGAGAGCGAGGAAACGTTTCGGCGGGTGTCGGCGACGGTGTGGCGGTGTCTGCAGCGCTGGACCGCGTCTGACGGCTGTGATGAGGTGCGCCGTACGCTCCTCAAAGCATGGGTGAGTACAGTGCTGCGGCGTGCGCTATTGTGCACGAGTGGCTTGTGCGTGATGAGCGCTGTAGCGCTGTTGGACGCCGTCGTGCCGCCGATCATGGGCATGGCGACGGCCACGACTTTTGGCTCGTGCGGTCCGTCGAACAGTGGACTCAGCGAGCTGTGGGCAAGGCTGCACCTGCGCGTCTGCCAACACGTCATGGAGGACATGCGCGTGCGCCAAGCTGCCTTCAGCGCAGAGTGGAGTCGCTCCGTCGTGCCGGTGCTCACTCGCGCTTTCGCGCAGGAGCCACCCTTGCTATCCCCCTCCTTCACCAACGTTATGCAGTTTGCCGAACCGCTCGACACTTCGCTGGGTGAGCTGATGCGTGTGGTCCACCGAATGCGGCGGTGCGCGCTCGGCAGCAGTGCCACATCGCAGGCGGACAATTTCGCCTCGTGTGTGAGTGCAGATACCCTGGCCCCGCTCTTGTGTTTATCGCGTCTCTCTCCAAGACTGGCCGAAGCGGGTGTACCGATCGCACCCTTCGCGACTGCCAACACGTATCGCACATACGTGGCGCCGTTAATCGCGGTGTCGCTTCGCTGGGGCCTCATTGCAGAGGCGTGTGCGCTCCTGGATTGGTTCGCCAACGCGCTGGACGATCGTGGAACGCAGTGGCAGCGGCGCCTGCATCGAATCCTGGACAGCCTTGCACCAGACGCGTCCTCTGCAGCGCCAGGGGACAGCTTGACAAGGCCACGCGGACAAGAGGGCGGTCTGCCGTACTTCGAGTGGGTTGAAGAGCTTCAGTGCACCTCCTCAACGGCTCTGGACGTGCTGGCCACTTGCGATGATGTCAGGCAGCTGCGGCCGGTATGTGACGCCCTTCTGCGTCACCGCCCCGCGGAGTGGGCCACGGAGGTACTCCAGGACTCGTTTGCCCCATTATTTGTCCTTAGCGGAGTCACGCGCCTGATTGAGGCACTACTGCAGGCCCGCGATGCTCCGCTGGCGCGCTTCTACGTGACTCTGCTGGGGCGCCTCCTTCCGCGTTGCCCCTGCCCGACACAACTCGAAGTATTGCTGCGCCTTGTGCATCGCCTGGCCACCGTGCTCACCACCACCCACCTCTCCGCTGCAGACTACGCGGCTCCAGACAGCCTCTACGGAGCGGCCTTGGCAAGGTGGCAACGTCTGAAGACCGCCCTAGAGCACGCGGACGCAGAGCTCTCCGACGCGGACGACGCGGACGGTTCAAGACATGTTGGCTGGCCACGGCAGAGCACCGCGGGTCTTGCGTGGGACGCTCGGAAGCATCTTCAAAGTTTCTGCGCGCACAGCGGAGTCGAGAGCGCTTGCACCGCCGCCTCTGCTCAGATCACGCCCCACCCCCCCGCTGTCGCCCTGGGCACCGTTGTGGCGCTATGCTACGTCCACGCCGGCTCGCAGAGTGAAGGGGAGGGGCTGCTGTGGCTCCGGCGCACTCGGACCAGCGCCACGTGTCCATCAGAAGAGCAGCGGGTGCAGGACCAGCAGCTGCGCGGCCTAACGGCGCGCTGCCCTGTGGGGGGAGCGCTGCGGTCATGTGCAGCTGAGATGGCAGACGTGATGAACCGAAACCGAGCACAACTGCTGCGGGGCACCGCAAGCGCAGTCGGGGAGACGGGTCGGTGCCTTGACAGCCAAGGCCAACGTGAGCTCACCGCAAGCACAAGCTGCGCATGCCAGCAAGCAGGCGACGGTGCCGCGGCGCCGACCGAAACGGATGCTCAGCGGCAGCGACGGCGCAAGGAGGCGTGGTGGTGTGAACGGTTTGAGCTTGACGATCGTATTGGCCGGGTCGCGGCGTCGATGCAAGACGCCCTCGGCGCGGCGCATATGCTGCTGCTCGGCTACCCCAGTACCTCCCTCGGTGGCCAGCTGCAAACACTGGCAGCGCGTTTTGCTTGCGAGTGTGTGCGCCTCCGCGGTGCCAGTCACTGCCCTCCTATGGACGCCTTGCAGCACATCACTCTGCAGGTTCTTGCGGCGGCTCCGTACCTGTGGAAAGATAAGACACCGCCTCGTGGGCAGACCACGTGCTGGTACGGCCCACGCAACGCACGCAGTTGCGCGTGCTGTATGCAGACAGTGAAGCGCGCGCACAGGATGCTGCTCGAGGCGGTCACGGCTCTCGGACAGCTGGTCGCTGCCACCACAGCAGCAGCGACGGAGTCATCTTTGTCGTGTGCACTCGCTAGCGAGCCCGCGAACGTGGGGGAATGCTGGCTGGCGCTGTTGGCGGATAGGTCGGTGCAGGGTGTTGTGGAAGAAATGGTGCCGGCTGTTTTGAACGCCTACTACCGCGAGCTCACGCCAGACGCCGCCGCGAACGCTCCGGGTGATGATGAGGAGCGCCGCCACCACCATGCGGACTTGCTCCTTGTCTCGCGCGAGCACGTGTACCTGGTGCTGGACGGAGAGCTGCACGCGCTGCCTTGGGAGGCTCTGGGTGTGTGCCAAGAGCGTAGCGTCTCTCGCGTGCCGTCGCTCGAATACCTGAAGTACTGCAGCACCGACGCGTCGGCCGTATCCCTGCAGCGCTTATTTGTCCATCGCGATGACGCGGCGCTGCAGCACGGCCCCTCCAGACTTACGGATCTCATTGCGCAGCACCCACATTGGGAGGTGGTCTACGGAGAAACGCTGCAGGCAGCAGCTGCGGCGGCACGAGACGGCAGCAGCGCCGTCACATCGCCTCTAATGCGCCGCCTCCTCTCCCAGTGCGAGGCGGCGAGCGATCGCATAGACACGTATGTGTACGCTGGTCACAAGGGCGGGGAGCACCTGGTCCCTCGCGGAGCACTGTACGACTGGATTCCCGCTGCAGTCGGCACACCCCCGACGCTGGTGCTGCTGATGGGCTGCAGCTCTGCTCGCATGCAGGCCAGCGCGCTCTACGACTGCTTTGGCCTGCCCTTCGCATACCTCAGCGCAGGCGTGTCGTGCGTTCTGGGCTGCCTGTGGGACGTCACGGACGCCGACATTGACCGCCTCACGGGTCGCTTTCTCCAAGTGGCAAGTCAGACGACGACGAACGGCGAAGGCATAACCGTCGGGGAGTGCCTGGCGGTGGCGCGCCGGGCCTGCAAGCTGCATTACCTGACAGGCATGGCCACCGTCTTCTATGGCGTGAACTGTTACGTGACGGCTGCGAGGGAGCACGACAGCAAGGGTGCTGCGTGATGGGCAGTGGTGCTGCTTCTTTCTCTTGCTCTTTCTCTCCTCAGGACGGGCTCCGGCGATGTACGTGCGCGTGGGTGTCCGGCATGCCTTGCGCCCCCTCCCCTCCCTCTGCACCGGCGCTGTGCGACCGCGTACCCACACGCACACACCCCGCATGCGACGGCGGTGATGATCAGCGGTTTGCCTGTCAGCTCGTTTGTGCTGCTCTTCTCTCTGGTGGAGCACATCCTGCTCCATCGACCATCTGGTGCACAGGTGTACTTGGTGCCTCTCTCTGTGTCTGTGTGTGCGTGTGTGTCCCCGCTTCGTGCCCCCCCCCTCCTCCTCCTCGCCCCCTTGTTTTTCCTCACCACCTTCGATGCATCATTGGAACACGCAACGGCGCTGACAGCGTCAAACGAGGGGCTCACATGTATGGCAACGAGGTGCGTGTCATCGCAGGTCACCGGAGTATAACGGTCGTGCTCCTCCGCCTCTGCCGCCAGTCCGTCAGTGGGGCTCCTCAGCGGCAGCGGTGCGCGAGTCTTTGCTTGTGTGCACACACAAAAGAGGAGAGGGTAACACCCGCATATGCGCCGTCGTGGCTTGTCTCGTTTTCTTTCCAGCGTGGTCTGTACAGCACATTCCAGCACACGCCCCCGTCTCTCTCGCTCCCTGCCCTTTATCCTGACACCGCAGCATTTCACGGCTGCACTCTGGTCCATCTCAGACGCAGTGCTCATCAAACTCGAACACGCGAAGTCCTACGCGACATACGCAGAACAGTGGGTCTACACACATCGCAGTAGCAAAAAGACGACGCCCTTCTTCGATCGCCACACCCACCGCCTCCTCACTGCCTTCTCTCACGTCCCTCCCCCCTCCCGCGCAGACAAGATGGCAGGTGCAGGTAAGAAGCGCTCTCGCTCTGCACATTCAGAAGCGGCGCCGGCAGCTGAGGCTGCACAGCCCCAGGTGGAACCCCCGGCTGACGTGGCGGATGCCACCAAGGCGATGGGGAACCGCGAGGAAGAGATGGTCGGCCAGCTGCACGTGCAGCGCGCGCAGACGACAAAGAAGATGACGAACCGGCAGAAAATGCTGGTTCTCGGTGCCCGTAACATGACGAGCAAGGACCGCCACCTGCTGCTCGACCTGCGTGGCCTCATGCCGCACTCCCGCGAACATCCGAAGATTGGACGCACGAACACCCTTGGTGATGACCTCATCGAGCTGTGCGGACTGCATCAATGTAACAGTGTTATGTTCGTCGAGCCGCATCGCAACGATGTCAGCTACCTGTGGATCGGACAGGCCCCCAGCGGTCCGAGCATCAAGATGCAGATAAACAACGTGCACACGGCGGACGAGATTCGTATGGCGGGCAACTGCCTCAAGTACAGTCGTCCGCTTCTCCACTTCGACCGCGACTTTGAGCTGCACCCGCACCTGCGTGTGGCCAAGTCGCTGCTGCACATGGCCTTCAACACGCCCCGCTACCACCCCAAGTCAAAGCCGTTTGTAGACCGCATCATGTCTTTCCTGTGGCTCGACAACCACATTTGGGTGCGTAACTACCAAATCGTGCCAACGAGCCCGCCGTCGCTGATGGAGATCGGGCCCCGCTTCACCGTGGAGCCGGTGGCAATCTTCAACGGGTGCTGCAAGGGAAGCGTGCTGTGGAAGAGCGCGACGGCGCGGCCACCAACGGAGCAGCGCCGCGACCGCAAGCTGCGTCGCCTCGAGAAGCAGCAGGCCAACGAGGTAATCAAAGAGAAGTCCGAGAGGCACAAGGCGCTGCATCCGGCACCTAGCGCCGACCCGCTCGACCTCGTCTTCCGTGACTGAGAATAAGCGAAAGATAAGGGCTGGAAACCGGCAACGGCATCGTCGCCTCACCTCCTTCGCGGGTGTCTAATAAGTATGTGCGTGTAAGCCACGCAGCGAACCGCAGCGTCATCAATGCGCAGGCGTCGGCGTGGCAGCGCCTGTGCCTGCGATTGTCGACGAAACGGTATCCGCTGTTCTGTGGGGGTGTTGGTGTGCGGAAGTGTATCTTCGGATGAGTGGACCACTGTTTTCCTGTGCGCGGGCCATCGCCGCTGCGCAGCCTACACGCACACCGCCGCTCGAACTGCAGTGCACAGCCTCAGGCAAGAAGAGAGGAGCAAAACAAATCGAAAAGCCCAGCCCATGTGAGCGGCGCACGATGCGCCAAAACGGGGGCACCACGCAAGCGTGTTCAAGCTGCGCGCGGCGTGCTTAGCCGCCCTCGCGCTTGTGCGCGCACACTTACGGACGTTGGCGAGCGATGTCTCGTGGAAGCAGTAGTCACGCGAAGAGGGCGTAAGAACCGCACTCGCAGCTCTACCGCCGCCCTCCTGGCACAAAAAAGTGCTCTGGCAGCGGGGAGCGCTTGGGGAAGAGGGTAATGAAGCAAAAGCCCGAGCGCACGGGAGACCGAGGAGTCCAGCGTGTGCGTTGTCGCCACCGTCTGTCCACTTGTGTGCGTGCGCGCCCTTGGAGGGGGTGCATGGCGTCCGCGCCCACCCCCACCCTTCCTTTGTGCTCCCCATTTCATTCCCCTCACTCTTCCTCCTCTACCTCTTGCGTCTCGTGAGGTCCATCGCGCACACGCGTTCACGGCCCTCTCTCCCTTCGTGTTGTGCCGGCATCAAGAAGAAGGTCAAGGTTGTCGCTCGCCCACCCCCGCTACCCCCCCCCCCCATCGACCGTCTACACGCCTCATCCCACTCCCACCCATCACTAGGGCAGCGAAGCCGTCAATGCAGCTCGTCAGCGACCTTCAGCAACGGCCCAAGAAGGGGCGGCTGTCGATCGAGAAAAACATCGTGTCCTTCTACGATCTCTGCACTACGGTGCAGTTTGTCACGTTTCTCATCCACACCGTCACAACCACGATCGGTGCCAGTCGCACCTTCACGCGCTCCATCATCGTCCAGAACAACTTTGAGCTCACGCCGTCCCTCGTGTACAAGACACGCGACTGCTCCTTCAGCACGGTGCGCAACATATACGCCTTCAGCGCCGTCGACATGAAGTTCACCCAGAGTTCCGTGAACGACGTCTTTGTGGATCAAGCTATACAAATGCGACTCGCCATCTTCGTGTGCGCTGCCACTCTCCTCGTTGGTGGCTTGAACCGCATGCTGGTCGAGGCTAATGTCTTCGTCATCAAGTTTCGCAACTTTTACCTCTGGAAGGACATCATCTCCGCCACGGAGCTGCTGCTGCTCGCCTACGTCATGCAGATCGTGGCGACCGTGCAATATCCAGCCCGTCTGCTGCAGGATTACCTGCGGCACTGCGGGGTGACGGCGAACTCCTACCTGCCCTTCATCAGCACCATCAATCTGTGGGTGTTCGCTGGGGTTGGATACCTCACCTACGTGGTAGGTCTTATTCTGTATTTGAACAACGCACTGCCCAAATACGGCGTGATGACGCCGCAAGAGATTGAAGAATACAAGGCGTGGGTGCGCGGTCGCCGCGCAGAGCAGGAGCAGGTGCGCATGCTGATCGATGAGGCTAAGAAGGCGCATGCCCGCCTCCACATGCTGAACAGCACCGACTACAAGCATGGTGAAAACAACACCCTTGCCCTGCCGCCGAGTATGATGGGGCCGAATGGTTCCATGTACCCGCACCCATACCCCTACGGTCCCGCGTACCCCGGATACGCTCCCATAGCGCCGTCGATGACGAGTGCGATGACGGACCCACGCCTTCCAGCGCCGCAGCTTTTCGGGGCAGGCATGATGCCGACACCTGGGCAACCGGGCATGATGCCACTCTCTGTGTATGACGGCGAGCAACCACCTCCCGTGGACCCGTCGTCCTACGAGGCGATGGGGCCGTCAGGAGCGACGGCAGCCGTGTCCTCCTCGCCGGGGGGCGCCGTGTCTCTTCCCGTCAACATGCCGCGTAGACGCATTTTGCCTAGCCCCAGCCAGGTGAACCCGCCTATGTACGAGTAGCGCGCACGCGGCACTCTCCGATAGACTTAGATGAAAGTGTCTGTTAGATGGGCACACGCCGACATGCGTATGCTCATTCATTGTCCTTGCGTCGCCTCCCTCCCTGTCTTCCTGACCCTTGTCCGCCACGACCCTCTCGCTGAGTCGATGGTCATGTGTGTGTGTGGAAGGGGGCGTGTGGCAGCGAGAGATCGCGATGGGGCCGGGACTTGCTGTTTTGTTCTTGCTTGGCTTTTACTGTTTTGTTTGACGTGGCTCATGCGCTTCTCCTCGTTCGCCACTTCATCTGTTCTTGTCCGGCCCGCCCTGAGGCCCTTCCCTCCCTCCCTCCCCCCCCCCTGCCTCTTGTTGCTGTTCACCGTTTCTGCGCGTACGTGCCTTGCTTGCCCCTTCGGCACCTTTTCTGCGCTGTTCTCCGTTAGACCCTCACGCCTGCATTGTTCGCTACCATATTTCTGTCAAGACGTATCCCTCGGCCACTCGCGCTCTCTCTCTGTCCGTCCACGTCTACCCTGCGGTGACTCTCTCCTCGCCACTATGCGGCGGCCGCAGCGGTGATGTCCTCCCCTCCCACGGATATCCGCTTGCCCGCCCTCCAACGCACGCCTGCGTCGTTCCGCTCCCCCCCCCCCTCTTTCCTCCTCACGTCTCCCTTCTCTTCGGCCCACTCTCTCGCTATCCTCGTTCCGCCACCACCATCACTGCCATCCCTCTATAATATGTATGTATGTATATGTATATGTATGTATGTATGTATGTATTATGTATATGTATATGTATGTATGTATATATGTATGTATATGTATGTATGTATGTGTATGTATGTATGTATTCCACAGAGGTTGTACTCCGTCAAAGCGAAGAGTCATGCCCGTTGCGCCCCAGTACTACCACGCCCATGCGGTGGATGCCACCATTCAGCATGAGAAGGCGTACCAGCGCCAGACGGCGGTGAATGAGAACATGCACCGCCCGAGCCGCAAGCACGTCAACAAGTCCGGCCACATCCGCTATTCCAAGAAGATCGGTCTGGGCTTCAAGACCCCGGCGAAGGCGCTGAACGGCAAGTACATCGATCGCAAGTGCCCCTTCACGAGCAACGTGGTGATCCGCGGCCGCATCCTGCGCGGCGTTGTGCACTCCACCAAGATGCACCGCACCATCATCATCCGCCGCAACTACCTGCACTTCATCAAGAAGTACCAGCGTTACCAGAAGCGCCACAAGTCCCTAGCCGTGCACTGCAGCCCCGCCTTCGACCCGAAGCAAGGTGATGAGGTCGTCATCGGTCAGTGCCGCCCGCTGAGCAAGACGATCCGCTACAACGTCTTGGAGGTGGTGTCGAAGAGCTCTGCCGACAAGATGGGCAAGAAGTTCGCCAAGAACTAAGCAGAAGATGCGCTGCTGCTTTTTCTGTTCATGTCATGGCAAGCATGATGGCATGTTGTGATTGCTGGTTTCTGTGCAGCGAGTCTTTGATCCTCTCGGTGCAGCTTTAAAGCTGTGGTAAGCGGATGAAGTGACAAGCGAATGGGTCCTCAGGGAGGCGCACGTGCCCAGCACATGCACGATCACACACGCGTGTCTGCTTCATGGCTGCCGCTACCGCAGCCGCGGTCATCTCTGCGACGATCTACTTCACCCTCAGTAGTGTTGTTCATTTCTTAGCTTCTTTAATGCTTTCGCCTCGTTCTTTGAAGTTCAACAGTGAGAAAAACGTCACCACTCCCTCCCTCCCGCCACCAGAGGGGGAGGGAGCATGCGCGCACAAACACACGGTGCAAATCACCAGCGCGAGTGTTTGTGTGCCGCTGGCCTCCAGGGCTCCCCACAATCGGTGCTGTCGGATGTCAAAACCCCGTGCTACCGCGGCGCCGTGGCTGTCGTCACTCTGTATGTGCAGAAAGACAGAGAGCCATCGCAAGTGCGATCAGCAGAAGCTGGGGTGTCAGCACGCTCACCCTGAATGGGCTGTCGATGCGGAGCTCTGCACATATCACCCCTCTGTTGGTCGTCTGCGACTGCGTCTGGGTGTGTAACGCGGCTATCAAGGCCGAAGAGTCGGTTGGGGAGGGGGGAGACGGTGAGGCCGTATGGCTGGGGAGAAGAGGTGGATCGTTTCCCCAACGCCCTCACCCGATGCATGTGCGGCCTCAGCTTGTGTCGTGTGTGCGCCGCCGATGGTGTACTCGCTCCTCCCATCTCCTCTCCATCCGTTCTCGCCTCACTTACACGTGCTTTTCTTTTATCTACGTGCGGGGACTGGCACATGTGGCTCACAGAAGCAGCGGTGGCGCCGCATACGACAACGACCACTCCGCTGCACCTCGACGACTTACTCGCGCTCTCTCTGTCTCTGTCTACTCGTCCCTCTCTCTCTCTCTTCCACCCAATCGATTAGCTCACACGCCTTCTCTCTTCCTTTCTCTTTGTGTTACTCGTTGTGTTTAACTCGCAAGCACCACACGCTGGCACGCAGGCGGACGACTTCATCGCACCGTGCTGCTGCCTCTCTGTCCCTCCGTTTCACTGCGCACGTGTGCGGGCGCTTCGTTTCTTTCGTCAAGCTCTCACTGTCAGTCGTCCTCGTCAAGCCGACCCATCAAACCACCGCCGGCGCCGCCCACCTCTCCCTCTCCCTCAAGCGTACCCCTCTTCCTTCATTTCGTGTGCCCCTCAGCCGCCGCTGGCGGCTTTGCAGAACGTCCGTGTTGTCCGCCGACGGCCTTGCTTGTGGCGTCTCGCACGGCACCTCCGTGTGTGCTGTGCTCTCGCTATTACACGGCATACACTGTTCACATCAACATACACGCCCAAGAAAATGCCGACGGTGCCCTTCACAGGCCAAGTGCGGATGGAGTGGTACCAGTCCGTGGAGCAGATCCACTTCACCTTCTACGTCAAGGACCGCACAGTGGACGACGTCGTAGTGACGAAAACCGCCACGTCGCTCGAGGTGGCCATCCGCCTCGATGAAAACGGACGCGAGTACAGCTGCAGCTACGATCCGCTGTTTGCGGAGCTGACGGGTGATGCCGCGTCCATATCGGTGCGTCCCATGAAGATCGAGGTCTCCGTGGTGAAGGCCCAGCCGTACCAGTGGCCGGCTCTGGAGCGCAAAGCCAGCGCAGAAGGCGCAGTGGTGGCCCCGACCGGTGGCGCGCCAGAGATCACGCTTCCTGCAACGACCAAGGACCTCAAGTACCCGAACAGCAAGGGCAAGGACTGGAGCGCGCTGAAGCTGGAGGTGGAGGAGGACGCAAAGCCGGAAGGAGAGGCGGCCCTCAACAAACTGTTCCAGCAAATCTACGGCGACGGTTCCGATGAGCAGCGCCGCGCGATGATCAAGTCCTTCACGGAGAGCGGCGGCACGGTGCTTTCCACCAACTGGGACGACGTCAAGAAGAAGAAGGTGGAGGCGCAGCCGCCAAAGGGCATGGAAGCGAAGACTATTTCGGAGTAGTCGAGCATCGACCCCCTCCCGGCCCTCCCCCCGACGCACCCGTGGGAGGTGCACTCGGGTTTGTCCACCGGCAACGCCACCGCTGCGTGTGTGTGTGTGTCTCCTTTCGTTGGCTGTTGCTGTTGGGGGGGGGGGGGGGGGCAGTGGCGTTTGTGCTGCAGCGCAGTCACCGCCCCCCCCCCCACACACACACACGGGCACGCACCGCTTCTGCTCTCGCCTGCGCTCTTCTTACGTGTTGGAGCCGAAGTGCGTGCGCAGTTGAGCCGACGTCTCGTTGTCTTCTCTGTTTGGTATGCGCGTGTCTTGTCTCTCCCTCTCCCCTCCATACCGTGTCCTCCTCTCCGTCTTCGTGCGTTCGCCTCTGAGACTGACGTGGCATTACACGATGACGCACTTCGGTCTTCTCTCACCGCGCCCCAGCGCGCTCAAGCGCAAGACCCCCGCGTCTCTCTTTCTCTCTCCCTCTGCCGGCCTCCCTCCCTGAAGGCCGCTCTTCCGGAGGGCCACCCCCTCCTTCGACTTCCCCCCCCCCCAAGATGGCATTCCGCGCGCGCTCTCTCCATATCTCCTCCACTCTCTGTCCACTTCATCGGCCGATTGGCACTACTCGCTCGGGGGCGCTCCAGTGCGGCTGCATCTGGCCAACGCCGTTACGTATATATACAAGCACCTATACGCGCACGCACCTGCGCCCTCTCCCTCCCTCCCTCCCTCCCTCCCCCCCCCTCGCTCGAGGCCTCCCGCGCGCCGCATTGGTTTGCTTCCGCTTTTGTCCTCTCCGCAGGCGCACCAAGAGCACTCTGCCCTGCCCCGCACGCTTCGTGTGTCTCTCCTCCCCTTGTAGAGCTCCCTCCCCCGTCCCCAATGGACACGCTGCCACGTGGCCGAACAGGCTCGATGACGCTCCATGCAGCCACCATGTCCACCTCCAGCACTAGCTCCTCTGCCGCCGCCTTGTCCTCCTCGCCTCTCCAGGATGAAGAGCTTCTCATCGACTGCCACGAGCGCCGCCGCCTGGTGCAGACGGAAGCGGAGTACATGAACTACTCCGTTATGCTGTGTCGCTCAGGACGGATGCAGCAACACAGGCAACTGCGCGCAATGGTGTGGCGTGATATCGTTATCGGACGCAAGAGGGTTACCGCGGTGCCACAGCTCAGTGATGGCATTATCCGCCAGCTGCAAGAGGAGACCCGCTTGCAGACGAGGCAGGGCAGCTACAACCACAGTAGAGAGGGCACGCGCATGAGTGGCTCCCTAGACTCCTTCGCCAGCCCTGTGGCGGAGGTGGAAGACCACCACCCCAACGGCAAAGTTGGCCCGAGCCGGGCGCCTGAAGTGAAGCAACGGAAAGACGGCAGTGGTGTCAGCAGCGGCTCTTCTCCCCGGGGCAGCTCCCTGTGCACCGGGGCTGGGCTCGCGCTTAGCACGGCTGCGGCATCACTACGTCGCCACCGCCACCCCTCGCTAGAGCCTCCAAGGCCAGTGCCTCCCACAGAACAAATAGAGGAGGCCGCGGACGGTTGCGGTAGCGCTGGCGACGAGAAGCCTCTAGTGTTCGCGCCAGTACGACGGCGCGCCCTCTCGCAGCTCTCGCGACGCGTGAAAAGCGACGCCGGCCACTTCCTCGAGCTCGCTAAGGACGTGGCGAGTCGAAGCGAGACGCCTGTGCAGGACTTCTCTGGCAGTGTGCTGTGGCCCATGTCGTGGTACCACTTGCCCGACAACTGCCAGCCACGCGTAGTGGAGGCAGACATCGAGCGCTCGCTATGGACTTTGTATCCGCACTCGGCAGAGCGCACGGAGCAACGACGGCGGTTGAAGAACATGATCCTGCGCGTACTCCTGCACAACCCAGAGCGCTTCTACTATCAGGGCTTGCACGAGCTCATGGGCTATATGATGTACATGTTGAGTCCGTACACGGAGTGGGAGGAAGTGGTGTCGGTGTGCGAGAAGCTTCTGGTAACTCGTTGGAAACGGCTCAGCGCGCGCCAGCTGAAGAGCTCCGAGGCGATGCTGTACGCCATGCACGCCATCATTGCGCAGGAGGACCCTCCCTTGGCTGCTGCCCTGGAGTGGTGCGGGGTGGGACCGGAGTCCCACTATGCTGTCTCCTGGATGATTACGTGGTACGTGCACAGCATCGACAGCCGAGAGGTGTTGGCCCGGCTCTTTGACTACTTCTTGGTGGATGTGGAGGGTTCCGCCGTCATCTACTTCACTGCAGCCCTCGTCGTGAGTCAGCGCGAGACGATCTTTGAGTGGATACACAACGCCCAGGAGGAGATGGGGGTCAGCATGGGTGCCACGGAGGCCAGTGACGACGGCATCATGCTCATGGCCCGCGTCTACGCCCAGCTCTCACGGCTGCCCAGCAACGTGCTCGACGGCATAGATCAGGACGCCCTGAACGCGCTCCTGGAACAGGCAGAGCAGTACTGCACGCTGCATCGGCATACGGTGCAGCAGGAGGAGCAGAACTTTCTCAACGGCGACATCAAAAGGCTCGGCCTGCTGTCGAACCAGCACACTCGTGATGCGGCACTCCAGCTTCTCTGGCACTTTCTGCCGCGAGAATGGCGCAGCCCCGCCAAGTCAGAGCACGTGCGTCGCGTGCTGTTCTGGACGGGCCTCATGGTCGCAGCAACGGCGGTGGTCGTGGGGACGGCAAGGGCGGATTTCAAGCCGGGTGAGTGGGTGCAGGGTCTGCTACACCGCTGAGCATCCGCCCCTGCCGCCCTTCATGTTGTGTTTCCGTCGCGCGCCACTTTGGCTGCTTCACAAGAGTCAGCGGCTATGTCTCGGAGGGCGGGTAGGACGGTGCTCAGCGCGATGGATTATGCGGATGCTGCGGATGCTACCGCCGACGGTGGCGGTGTAGCTGTGGCAGGAGCTTCTGGTCCATTGATTTTCTTTCTTGCGCCGAAAGTGTTCCTCTCGTTGCTTTTTGCCTTGCCTTTGACTATTACGCATGTCGGTTTAGGGGTCTTGTGCTTCCACCCAATCCCTCCAGCGTGCAAGTGCGCGCACGTGTGGGTGGCTCATACACAACTCCACTGCGCTTGGTGGTATGGATGAGCACGGAGAGGGCCCACACCACCGCCACGCACACCACCACCCCTCTCGCCGATGTGCTCTGTTTCGTGTGCTCATTCCTTCCATCCCCTGATGACGTGGGGCTACCTGATCCTGGTATCGGGGCCCAGTGCCCCAGCTCTTTGCGGGGAAGCCAAATAACCTGCAGCCTGCTCGCGAGTACGGCTGCGGCCTCTCGGTGTCAGCGGGCACAGGGCCGGGCTGGCAGTGCGCCGAAGGAGACACGCGGTCATGATGATCACGTTCGCACCAGTGCGCTGCGAAACGCGTCAACGGTGCAACAATGGTACGCACCCAACTGCTGTGCTTCTGTGTTCGCTGCGTTGCGCTGATGCGGAGCGTACGCCCGGACCGAGTCTGCGCTGCCTGCCGTGGCATCGCAGCGAGCTGAACGACGCCAAACGGCGCTGGTTGGCGCGGCTCCTTGATGAATCCCCGATACAAGTCTGCACTCGGCAAGAGGCGCGTCTCACCACGGCAGGCCTGCAACGGCATCTGGACTCCCGGGCTTTCAGCATTCCGGTGCAACAGGAGAAAAGAAGCACGGCGCTGGCGTCTTGGTGCTCACGCCACACGACACACGGACAGATGTAGGCCCTCCCTCCCGGTTCCCGAGGGCGGGGCTGCAGCAGTGGCGCTCTGGCTTTGCTGCGGTGGCCCTGCTCGACGGATACACACCTCACGTCCGGCCACACGCCTTAGAGTGATCTGGTGGCATGGGAAGCTCTCTCGATCCGGTGCCAAGCGATGTCGCACTGAGCTCTCGCGTGATTCGAATGGGCGCCAACTCGCACCACCCGATGTGGGACGCGAAAGGGCGACCCGACCGAGCCGGGACCACCCCTGCACGATTGGTTCAATGCCGAATGCTGGGCCTGTGCAAGCAATCGAGACACCTCGCCATGGCACCGCCAGAGATGGCTGGCGCCGAATCATGCTCCCTCCAGGAGGCAGTGTGGAAACCGTGCCGCTCCGTGGCTGCCAAATCGATCCGCGAAAGTCGCGCCTACACCACAGCAGCACAGAAGCGGAGACGCGCGAGCTTCAGAGCGCCGCGCTGAACCCCGACCACGACGACAACCCGAAAGCGCACCAGGGCACAAAGGTGAATCGCCCACGCCGTCACACCCGACGACACAGACACAACTGGGCTCGTAGCAAAGACCGCCGGGAAGGCTGTCCCACCGGGTAGAGCGGCCTACAGGCAGCTCTGGGCGTCAAAGCGGACGCGATGGAAAGCAGCGCTCGAGAAGGTCCCCTGCGCGGTGCCCGAGCATCGCCCTCTCTTGGGTATGCTCGCCAAAGAGCCCGACGAGCTGGCCTTGAAGCATGGACACGATCCGGCAGCGCCGTCGACCCCCCCCCCCTCTCTCTCTCTCTCTTATCTGCGCACTACATGCACCGGCAATGCGACATGACGACCGCCACCTGAGTGCGCAAGAGCAGTCCAGCGTATTGGTGAAGATGTGCCAGCAGAGGTCAGCGCGACATCCAGCAGTCCCCTTCCGCGTCCCACGGAGCCTAAACCCCCACGCCCCTCAAACCGCTCGCGATGGGTGAGCTCGAGGCGGCACTTCGCCAAGTTCCCTGTGAGAGTGTCAAGGCCCTCCCGATGCACGGCAGGAGAGCACTGCTGAACATCTGCAGCGGTACCGTCGCCACACTGGCCCTCTCCCTGCTACATGGAAAGGAGGGGCTCATCGCGCCCCTCCTGAAGCCGCACAAGCCCGATGATGATCCCGCGCCCTACCACCCTGTAACGCTGGCCAGCAGTCTGTGCAACTTACCTGAGCAAATCGTCTCGCGACCAGTGCGCGGCCATCTGGAAGACAAGCTCCAGCCACAGCAGCCTGGCCTCCGTCCTCACCGCTCCACCGCGGAACCCCTGGACTTGCTCCTCCGCAAAGTAGCGCAGCCCCAGCCAGCTACGATGGCCGTGGCGGTGTTTGTGGACTGCGGTCGCGCGTTCGACTGGGTCGATAGCGACGCTGTCATCACGGCGCTGAGGAAGCTCAGCGTAGCGCCGTGACTTACCCGCGGGATCATGGGGACCTCTGAGATGATCGTCGCGCCTGTGTTCACTTCCACGAGAAGAGGTCGAATATGGCAAGAGAACCCGTTAAGTGCACGGCCCCGATTCGACGGCAGGGACGGCTCATCCTAGACGACGAGGATGTAGCCGCAGTGTGACAGAGGTAGATGAGCTGTGCTTGCGTATGCGTGTACGTGTGCTGGCTTGTTCGTGGCAGAAACGGGCACGGTGGAAAGAAGAAACGTGCACGTCCCTCATATAAGCTCGTGTTGCGCGCCGCCAGGTTTCACCCCATCGTGCCACCAGCCACCCTTGAGTGCCATAGCGGCGTAGGTTTTCTCTGCAAGAGCACCGTGTTGTCTACTGAAGCCTCTGAGATCAAGCGCAGGCATTAGGCGCACATGGCCAATGAGTCGCTTTCGATCCGTCTGCAGCCGCCATCGAAAGCTTCTCCACGCACGGGGTCGGGCGCACACACACACACTGGCAAACAACGGCGCTGTGTCTGCCACCCCCGCTCCCCTCTACTTTCCCATATTGGCTCTTCTCTTGTCTTCCCCTTCCTCTGCGGCACCCTTTATCTCTCTCTGAAGCACGCACCCCCGAGAACTACCATATGCATTGGTCGCCAACCGAGTGACGCGCACGCAAGTACATGCATGGCGGGCTTCACCGACGCGTTGGTGCTCGAGGCACCCGTACTTTGGTGGCCGGCAGTCGGCGATCTGCCTCGATATCCGATCGACGAACAGCGGTCGTTCGTGGCCGCCATTGTGGAGGCAGTGATGCCCTGGCCGCAGGGCTCTTCCACAGCAGAGGGTACCATGATCCCTACGCTGGGCCTCTCGTGCCTGGGCCGCAGCGTCATGATGACGGCTGAATGGAGCTGCCTCGACGGTATCGACTCGATGCAGCTTCCGTCCGTGAAGGTGTGGAACCCGCTACAAGGGTGTGCCGTGTACATGACAGTAAGCACGGAGGCCGGGCTAGGGTCCCTGGCCAGTGCGCATAATGGTGGCAAGAATGGACGCGGCACCGCGTCCTTGACGGAGCTGGATTTACGTCAGCTGGCACGCGATGAGCGAGTGCGCGTGACGCACCGCTCGCTTCGTGAGATGCTGAGTCGGTTCTGCTGCTCACGGACGGCTCTTCTGACTCACATGCAACGATGCGCCGAACAGCGAGAGGAGTACGCGCTGCTTCACCGCGCCGTCACGCGGGCCCACGCCGCAGCGCTGAAACACTTGGAGCGAGCCGCGCAGGCCATGGACGGCGTCCTCGCCAACAGCCATCGGCTATCCAGGAAGGCTGCTATCTCTGCACCCTCCCTCTCATCACTCCTGTTCGCCGGTGACACGCCGAGTCAGCGGCACCTGCTGCGTCTCCTGCAAGCCACCACGCCCTCGGTTGTCCAGGTATCGAGCACGCGGGTGTTTGTGCTGGAGGCCCGTCGCCTCAACCTTGCAGAGGTGCTGGCTCTCCTCGAGTTGGAGGCGTTGGAAGTGGTGGAGGCGGTACTTCGGCCACCGCCGTTGTGCGCCTCAGCCGCCTCTTCCTCCAGCATGGTGCAGGTCTCCCCATGCCTGCTTATTGTTATGGAGTCTCTGCACCTGTTGGAGGGCAACGCCAACTCACTCGTGGCCAGCGTGACACACCAGCTGTGCGTGTGCCTGGATGCCCTGCACGCCAGCACTGTCCCAGCGATCGTGTGGTCTTTCACGGAGGATGTGCTCGGCACGCCGCCGGCGCTGCTCACACGCGTAGGGGCACAACAGGAGCGACTCGCCATGTCCACGGCTGAGGACCGCATCGCCTACCTGACGCGACGCTTGGCACGTTGGTCGCCGGTGTCGTCGCTGCAGCAGGCCGCGTGGCACACGGCCGCCGTTACATTGGCCGAAAGCACTGCGCACTGGACGGTAGATCGGCTTGTGCTAGTCCGTGACGCGGATCTCGCCAGTATGCTGCCCTCCGCCCCTGCTGTCACCCGGAAGGTGAGCGATGGTGCCTCACGTCAAGCTGAGTGTCTACACGAGCAGCGCAAGAGAGGCGTGGAGGTGCAAGACAGTGCACCTGCCTCCTCAGCTATCTCGGTGGCCGCACAACGTCCAGAGCCTCCGCTGTTTGACGTGTATAGCCGCCTCTACGGCATCGAGGAGGCGATATGCAAGGTGGAGGAGTTGATTGTGTGGCCGCTGACGCACCTTCTCCTCTTGCGCGAACTCGCCATTCCGTGCGCGAAGGGCGTCCTTCTCTGCGGGCCCAGCGGATCCGGCAAGACGGCACTCCTGTCCTGCCTCGGGCGACGGCTGCAGTTGCCAGACGCGCGGCGCATCCACGTCATGTCCGTGGATGGGCTCTCCCTGATTACAAAGGAGGTCGGCCGCTCCGAGAAGAACATCGCGCAGCTCTTCGACACGGCGCGCTCCCTTGCGCCGACAGCACTTTTCATTGACAACCTCGACTCGCTGGCCCCGCCACGCGGGCGTACCACGGCAGAAACGAACACGACCGGCGATCGCACGCTTAGCACCCTCCTTACGCAGATGGACGGCGTCGGCGGTGGGCAGGCAGACTGCGTCGTCGTCGTTGTCGCCTCGGCACCGTCCATCGACACGCTCGACCCCGCCGTGTGCCGTCCTGGGCGACTCGACGTGCACGTGCAGCTGACTAACCCGCCCTCGAGTGCCTCCGCTGCTGTTATGAAAGACCGGCTACGCGAGTTTGTGGCCCGCATGCAGAAACGGCGGCAGTCTGATGATGTGCTAGCCACCGGGGACGGAGCGGGGACTGCGACGCTGGAGGTCCTGGAGGAGGTCGATCAGCTTGTGGATGAGTACCTTGCCAGCGTCACAGCGAAGGCGAACAGCAAAGCCGATGGCGACGCAACTCTGCCACCGCGGCCGTCCTTGTCCCCGGCTGAGGTGACGGCGGCAATACGTGAGGTGATGCTTGACGTCGTTGCGCGACTAGAGCGAGGTGACGGCCCTACACCACCTTGCGCGACCCTATCGTCTGACGCACATGTGGCGGACAGAAGCAGTGATGTGGTGCGCGCCGTGCGAGATGCCGTCCGCCACCTCTACGCCGCCGCTTAGCGAGGCGACGGCTGAAGAGAAGGTAGCAGAGACGAGGACCAGTAGCTGCAGCCTAAGCCCAAGGCGATCAATGCCGAGTCTGCAAGTCGCGCTCTAAAGTACTGTACCCTCCCACCCATCCTCGTGCCGCACCGCTTGTCGCCGCTCACCGCGGGCACCCCGCCCCCGCCCCTCACACACACACACACACACACACACACATTCTCACTGCACTGCACTGCACTGCCCCACTCCTCGGCTTACACTTGCACGCGTGGCATTGAGTAACATAAAGAGCGACGACAGCGACGACTGACGGAGGCGAGCGCCACATCTCCTCGCCCCACCCACGGCCCGGTGCGCCCCGTGCGCCCTCTCAAACCTCTCAACCCTCCCCTCCCCTCCCTCCTCTCTGCGTTCAGCAGTGGTGCCCGCGCCTTCTACGGCTTCGTGTGGCCGGCCGGCACACCGGTGCACATCCAAGTCGGCTTCGCTCAGCAAGGTCTCTCACTCTCCCTTTCTTTACTCCTTTGCCGACCTGCACGTGTGCGCCGCACAGCTTTAGCCATGGACACGGCACTACCCATGCTGCAGGGACCACCCCCCGCCTCGCCACAAAAACACATGTCAGACTCGGCCTCCGGCGCCGCATCTGCCAGCCCCGCGCCTGCGCAGCGAGCGGCGGGTGGCGGCACACTCCACGAGCGGCTTGTCGCGCGGCACCGTGACGCCATTGAGGCTTTCCGCGCTAGCGCCCGATCGTTTAACAGTGATGTCGACGCAGCGCAACAGCAGCGTGTAGTGCTGCTGCACACCATGTTGGCTGAGAGCCACGCTGCCACTCTGTCGATGATAACCCAAGAGCAGCAGCGACTCTCTGAGCAGCAGGCAGAAGCCGAGGCGCACAACGAAGCGCTCCGGGATGCTGACCCGGATGCAGTGCTGCCAGTCTGCACCGACATGTACCACTGCTCCACCGCCGACGATCCGGGCCGGGCACGGGCCATGATTCTCATGAAGCAAGATCGACTGCGCCTCGTGCAACTCCTCGTCGAGGTGCGAGATCATCACCGCGGCCGCGTAGCAGCGATCGACACGTGCTTCGCGGACATCGCCAGTGCGGAGGAGGCACGCTGCGAACACATCCAGGCGGCGGTGCAAGAGCTGATGGCCAGCCTCACCCGCATCGCCGTCACCAGCACAACCGAGTCACAGGTACTTGCGCAGCGCATCCTCCACCACACCAATGAGCAGCTCGGCGGGAACTACTTGGGCATGCAGACGATGGCGACGCAGCTTCGGCAGCGGGAGCTGTACACGCACCAGCACTACCAACGCACGCTGGTCGCGGTCTACCGGGACACGCAAGTGTACATGGCTCAGCAGCACGTGACGTGGTGCATCACAGTGCTGCGCTCGGCGCTGTTCCACCGCCCGGAGGGGCGGCTGCAGTCTGTGAAGGCAGCAGGGCAGCTGATCGGAGCTATCCGCAGCGAGGCTGAGGGGCTTGCTCGCGGGCTGACGGAGGTGGTGGACTCCCTCGAGGTTGCGCAACCGTCTGCGAGCACCGCGGAGCTTCAGGTGTGCGGCGGCAGTGGCGCCAACGGTTGGCTGCGCTCCTTCGAACCGGATGTGCATCAGCCCGTCTTCGTCGGCGAGGACCCGCAGGCGGTGCTGGAGGAGTGGCATATGCGCGTGAGCGTTCTCCTGCGGCACTGCCGCGCACGCTGTAACGAGCTGATGGTCGGCGTGAGAGCCGATGAAGCTGCGCGCGCAAGTGTGGCGGCCGCCCTTGCAGAGCAGACCCTCAGCGATGTCGAAGCGATCGCGCGTCCGCTCAGCGAAGAGCCGTCGCTGCTGCAGCGTGCGTCTCTCGCGCACAGCGGCACTGACAAGGACAGGCAGGATGTGTCGCCCGACGAGGCTGCTGACTTGCTCGATGACGCACTCCACTCCCTCACCGATGCCCATTCCGGGGTGCTCGCCATGAAACAGTTCATAGTGCGGTCCGCCGCGTGGGCGCTCTGTGTGCCCGCCATCGAAAAGGAAGGGCAGTGGTTTGCGCACCTTGTGTCGCGCGGCTTTCGGCGCGGCTACGCCCAGTTCTGTGCCGATGCCGTCAAGTCCACTGGTAGCATGCTGGTGAGCCTTGAGGGGGCCACCGACATCCTCCTCGCCTCCACCCGTGGCCTCCTCGGCTTCCTGCGCGGGCTCTACGCGCAGTGGCAAGACAAGGAGATGGACTACCGCGACGAGGTGGCCCGGCTCGAGCTGCAGCTGCATGTGTTGGAGGAGGAGCTGCGGCAACAGGAGACGCCAGCGGCCGCGGAGGCGCGGTACACAGCGGGGCTCATGTGCCTCCAGTCGATCGCCGACGCCCACACTCGCTACTACGAAGCCGTTCGCAGCCGTGTGGCAAACGCGACCGCAGACGTGCTGCAAGTCGGTCAGGCGTGCGTCGGGGAGCTGAGCAGGCAGGCGGGGCTGTCGTGGGCCCGGCTGAGCTCCTCTGACGAGTGTGAGATACCAGACACTCCACAACAGCAGCTCCAGCGCAAGAACTCTGCCGGTGACGTACCTGCAAGCACGCACGAGAGCGTGCCCGCCGCCGCCGCTGCACCGCGCTGGTCCACCTCACACGGGGAGGAGTTCACCATCGACTCTGTCGCCTTCCGCTTCGCTTGCGTGACAGCACGTAGTGGCGACGGCGACGTAACTGCGAATGCTGGTGCGAACCTGGAGGACTTCGATGACGACAAGACGGCGGCCGCTGGGGCGGCTCCAGGAGCGGACTTCCAGCAGTTCTACCTGAACCTGCTGCCCGAGCTGCAGCCAGCGCAGCAGCACGTGTCGTTGCTCCTTCCCCAGTCGCGAGTGTCAGAGTGGAAGGAGTATCTGCGATGTGCGCTCGTGGAGTGGGGCCTCAGCTTGCAGCGGCATGCGTGGGAGAGCTGGCGGCTGTACACGGCAGCTTTTCAGGCCGATGTACAGCACCGCGTGGCAGAGGTGCTGCGATACCATCACCGGCGTCCCGCGACGTTGCAGGCGACCGTCTACGAAGCCCGCGTGCGCGAGTTAATAGATGCAAAGAACAGGGGGGACAAGATGCTCTCGCGGATAGCGGAACGCGTGTCGCGGGTGCAGACACTCAAGCACACATTTCTCACCCAGACATCACACAGCGACTTGGACCAGGCGCTCATTCGCGAGCGCGCCACCCTGCTCGTGAAAGTGCGTGAGGCTATGTCGACAAGCGCCCTAAGAACGCTGGTGAGCCGGCACGACGCCCTCTGCGCCGAGTACTGCACAGCGCTGGCAGACCGCTGCGCTGAGGCGGTGCACAATCTCGAAAGGGCCCGGGCAGTCATCGAGGAGGACTGCGCGCAGCTGCTGCACGATCGAGCAGTGGAGCTGCGCGGCGGCGACACGGCGGCGCGGCTGCCGGTGGACGACCCGGTCCAGATGCGCGTCGACCACCTGCGCGCAGAGGTGCAGGAAACAATCACGCAGTCGCTCAAAGCCGTCGAGGATCAGCAGCAGACGCGCGCTGCTGAGGTCGATAACTGGAAGGCAACATGGGCTAGCACGGTGGAGCACAGCAGTGCGGAGCTGAGCGTGTTCCAGACCGTGCAGGAGGGGTTGGCCCGACTGAAGGCACAGGTGCAGACGTTGCTCACGACAGCGGCGACCGAAGAGGCAGAGCTTGCGGCAGGGGTGGCGATGGTGGTGAGGGAGGTGGACGAGGCCTCCGCCGCACCGGTGATGGACTTGGCGGCCGCGATGCATGCACTGTTCAAAGAGAGCCCCTCAGCAGCCTCACCGGCGGGTGATGGTGGTGGCGACACACCGCTGACAGCAGAGGATCTAAAAAACATGGTGGAGCACAACCTCAAGGTGACGAAGGCGATGCAGCAGGACCGCATCCGGGCGGCGTCTGCATGCACCGTGCTCGCCTCTCTGGACAAGCTCCGTGGGCTCTTGTACGCGCGTGGGTGCCGCTTGGGGCTGCTGGCGCACACAGTCGAGATGTTGCGGGTGTCGCCGCTGCACTACGTGCTGCCCATGGCGCTTGGGGAGGAGGATCCCGAGGCGGTGCGCGGCCGCGCCGGCAGCCGCAGCGTCTCTTCGAAGGCGGGGCGCCGCGCCAAAGACGTCCAGGGCGCTCCCGCCGCTGGGCACACCGCCATGCCCCTCTCCACGCCTGCGACGTACGCTGAGCAGGTGGCGCAGTGGACGGCGCAAGTGCTGAGGGACGCAGAGGCTGCGGCACAGCGCCACGTCAAAGCCTTTCCGGGCGACATGTACCGCCGACTGCCTGGAATGACTGGCGGCAAGGTGGAGCAGCTCAACGCCGCCGTCGCGGCGCTGTGCCTTGCACAGCAGGAGCGGGTCAAGTCGTACACGGCCAAGGCAGGCCAACCCTTTCGACAGCGCGTGCAGGAGCTGTGGAACACGCTGCAGAGCACGCCATCTCTCCTTGTGCGCACCTTGAGCGCAGGGGCCACGACCGCTATCCTTGAGCGTGTCGAGGCTGTGCTGCGGCCTTGGTGGCGTTTTCAGGCGCAGAGTAGCGAGCAGTGGCGTGCGCACCGAGGTGCAGTCAAGCTCTCCTTAGCCCGTCACCCAACGCCACGGCCCTCACGTTGCTGACAGACGCAGAGGCAGCTCGCAGCGACACGACGGAGTTGGCCCTGCAGCAAGCGTGGGCCTGGAGCCTGCGAGAGGTGGAAGATGAAGTCGGGCTGCATGTGGCGCGCTGCTGGACAGCTCTGCACTCCTACTCGCACCTTCTCAAGGGATTGGTCACCCCTCAGCACCTCGTCCCCACGACAGAGGTGGTGGAAGGCGGCCACCATCGCGGACTACGGCACCTCCTGGAGCTGCGCGCGCAACACGAGCGAGCGGCCTCAGAGTTGGAGGGGACGGCCGGCGCAAAGAAGGACCCACGGCTGCAGGAGGTGATGCCGCTGCACCGCGCCGACACCCCTGGTACCAACCCATCTGCGGCTAGTAAGCGGCACGCCAACGCATCTGTGGCAGCAGCAGCAGCAGCGGCGGCGGCGATGGAGAGTGCGCCGCTCGCGCAGCTTTCGCAGTGGAGCGATGTCGAGCTACCCGGACTGCCGCTGAACACGTGTGTCCCCCTCTCGCAGTACAACGCGCAGCACCCCCAAACTGCCGTAGCCCCACCTCTGGCGGCAGCGGCGTATGTGCCAGCTGCCGTCCGCTTCACCAGCGACGGCAAGGGGCCTCAAGGACACGGCAACCGGCGCATCTCTGCAGCGACGTCCTCCGCATCTTCAAACCCGAGTGGCCGCAAAGGGCATGCATCGATAGCGATGGACGCAAAGGCCGCCGCCGCCGAGGTCTCTGTTCCGCTTCTCGTACCGCGGGCTCCACTCGTGCTGGAGTGCGCGCAGCTCCTCCGCACCGCGGTGCAGTCGGTGAGTTCGCAGGGCAACGAAGCCGCTGGTGTCCTCAGCAACGCATTCGACTTGTACGAGCGCAGGAGGCACAGTGGCGGCAGACATGGGTGCTGACCGTGAAGGACATGGCAACGATGTAGGAGACAAGCACAAGCGAGAGAGCACGGATGTGGTCGCCGGCGCGCACCGCCTTGCTCTGCTCATCTCTACTCGGACCCACCCTTCCGATTTTACGAAGACCCTCCTCAAGGTTGTCGCCTCACATGTGCTGGATGTACAGATACCGCGGCGAACCACTACTACTAGCATGAGCTAACAGAGAGACGCACACAAGCGCGCACGCATCTGTGATGTCCCACGCGCGTGTGCGTGTGCGTGTGTGGTGCATCCGACACTCCTGCCTTTGCCCGTTTCGCTTTACCGATGCGTGTGCATGTTTCCGATGTAACGTACCACGTGTGTAAGCGAGAGGAGGACAGCAACGATACTGCTTCGTCTTCCAGAGCTATCCTATCCATGGAGGCGCTAAGGACTGGCTACCACCATCCTCACGACGGCGACGCACACGGCCGGTGCGCATACCGCCTGGTGCACAATGAGTCCGCGGGCTCGGGTGCGAACTGTGGTGTGTCTCCTTCGCTGCAGGGTGCAGAAGAGTACCAAGCGGAGCGCGCGCACCACCACCCCCTGAGTAGGGGTGGGACACATGTTAAATCGCCCCTTCTCCTTCCACCCCTACTCTCTTGATAAGGTCACAACTCGGCGAGTCTTGTGCTGGATGAGCGCCGGATGCACACGCCTTTCTCGCTTGAGCCTCCCATCTTGAAAGCTCGTCGCGCTCTACCGCCACCGTTTCTATCTCTGGTCCATCCCACAAAAAAATACACACATACACGCTTCCCACCCCCACCCCCCATCACCACCACCACCACCACCTCACTCTCCACGGCGCGCTTCGTGGTCGGCGGGTGCCAGTCGCTCCTTTTTATCGCCGTGTTGTTCGCGGTGCTTGCTCAGTGTGCACATCGGCAGCAGCGGCTCGTCTAGCGTGCACGCCTGATTGGCACAGGAAAGGCGGCGAGAGGCAGGCGTGTGAAGGGGTGTAAGGAGTCGCTTACCGGCGCCCCGTCCTCCTCGCTCGCGCTCGCGCTGTTCCCTCGCCACCTCACCATTGCACCGCCCGCCGCACCGTATCGTGCGAGTCGCGTCCAACACCGTAGCCCACATCACAAGCGCGCGCCAAGGACGGCTTCTCCATCCCTCGCTCTCTCCTGGGCATGCTTCGCAGCCGCTGCTGCCGTGCCACGTCTCCCGCTTAGCTGATTTCTCGCGTCGCCCTCGAGCAGGCGCACACAGACAGGCCCATGGCAGAGGAGACGCAACATGACCTGCCCACGCTTGTGAGCTCGCTGCAGGCCGCCACGGTGGAGTGGAGCTTGCCAGCGCAGCGGCTGACCAACCCGAGCATAACAGGCAGCAGCAGCGGTGGCAGTGGCGGTATCGCCGGCGTAAGAGTGGGAGGACGGTATCTCTGCTACGCACAAGTGTTGCAAGACATCGATCAGCTTTTCGCCAACGTACGCGTGCGCTCCAGCGCTGCGCTGGTGGCATGGTGCGCCTCATTGCAGCAGAGCAGCGTCGCGAGCCGCTTCGGTGCACTCATCGTCGACCACATCTTGCAGGGCATGCTCCCGTACGTGGCGCTGCAGCGGTGTCTGCGTTTACTGGACACCTTCCTCGGCTGGGTAACTCGACCCAACGCTGGTAGCACGGAACTTGGCATCGGCGCTGCCAGTCCGAGCTGCCCGGTGCTGGTGCCAAGCCATGTTGTGGTGGAGTGGATCGAGTTGACGTGGGCAACAGTGACAACACTGTCTCGCGACCACGCTGGCACCTCGTCCCCCACGTCCACCGCAAGCCTCTGTGGGGCATTGCAGCTCCTACCCATCCTCTTGCGCAGGAACCTGGCGGGATCGCCGCTGCCGCCGTTCCGCCGCGCGCAGCTGCCGCACCCAGCGAAGATGCTGTCGTTGGAGGCGCGTCTCCTGGCCCTGCAGGTACTGCCGCCGCTGCTGCAGCACCAACCAGATGCGCTGGGCATCCAAGCCTGCACTTACGAGATGATCGAGTATATAAAACGCGCGTGCACCAGGGCAGCGGAGCCGAGTGTGCGGATCGCCGTCGGAACGTCGCTCCGCGGTCTGCTGGAAGCGGGCCTGCGCGTGACCTCGCCGACGGTGGCGTATGCGCTCATAGACATGCTGCTGACCCTCTGCGACGAGGCGTCCCTCCACAGCGTCGCCGACGGGGAGCTGCACGACGTCGGGGTAGCCATGGGCTACCTCCTCGCCTTCTATCAATGCGACTTCACGATGGACGTGCTGGCGGACATCCTGCAGGCGTCGACCGCATCCACATCGAAGCCTGCGGGGGAAGAACGCAGCGGGCACCGCGGCGTTGGCGGGGGCGGCAGCGGCCGTGTGCGGTGGCAGTTCTTTGGCGGCTCAGACGCCGTTGAGGGGAGCCGCGTTGTGCAGCGCAGCTTTAACGAGCGCATGAGTCGCGCCGCCCAGCGCGCCCTTGCCACGGCGCTAGCAACGCTCTGCAGCTGCTGCGCCACCCCTGCCACCACCGCAGATGCCGTCCAATGCTGCTTCGTCTTGTTGGTTCCCTTGGCCGACGACGCGCGGGCGTACATGCCGCGGCTTCTCGCAGATGCCATGCTGGAGTGGGCCACGCAGCTCCCCTCGAACGGGTACCGGGTGGTGCTGGCAGACGCGCTGCGTGGCTACATTCAGCGGTCTGGCGAGGACAAGGCAGTGGCGCGCACCGCTATGGTGGCGCTGCAGGGGGTCATGCTCACCCTCACATCGTCGATGGAGATCGGCTTAACGTAGCTGAGGACGTGCTGGCGGCGGTGCAGGCGACGCCGAGTCTTCTGCACGCCGGCGTGGAGGTGCTGGCGGCGGTGGCGCGCACGAACGTGCTGTACGCACGGCACCTGCAGCACCAGTGCGCGCGGGTCGACAGCGCAGACGTGGCGAACACGCTCGCCTTCCAACTGCACGTGCGGGCCTTGCTAGGCGCCGCCTCCGTGCTTCGAGGAGGGCCCGCGTCACACGAAGACACACTTGGCGAGGAGGACCGCGTCTCCTTGGTGCATGTCTGCATTCGGCTTCTGCTGCGCCTTAGCCGCGGCGACCCGCCTCGCACCGTGCAGAACGTTCACTACCGGCAAGCTGAGCTGATCTTCCGTCTTACCCAGCTTCTCTACGACCTCCTGCGCGGCAGCGCAGAAGCGGTGCTGGGGGCCATTCGTGATGAGGTGCTGCCCTGCACAGTGGGGTTTATGAACCTCCTCGTCGCCAGCCCCGCGCCAACGATCGCCTACTACAAGGCTGTTGCAGCGGCGTGCGCGATGCTACGGCGAGCTCCAGTCATCAGTGATATGGAGCGCATGCTGGCGTTAGGCTTTCTGGAAGCGCATCTTGCCTCGCAGTCCAACGGCGCGGAGCAAGACGCCAGCGCGGCTACCTCGTCGGCAGCGACAGCGTACTTCGCCATCAGCCGTGGCTCTCTCTTCGAGCTCATCTCCAGCAAGCCGTGGGCCACGTGCAAAGACGACGGCAGCCTCCGCTGGCTCGCCGCGCAGGCGCTGAAAGACGTCGCCACCGCGTGCGCGCAGGGTGTTCCGGTGCTCAGCTTTGCTGACGCCTGCGACGCAACAGTCGCGTCGGCCGCGCAGTCGATGCGGCTGCTGCGTGCGGATCTGCTGCCGAACTCCGCGTCCGAGGGGTCCTTTGGCGCAAGCTCCGCGGCTGCAGAGACCCCGACCCACACAGTGGAGGAGTGCGGCGGTCACGCGGTGCGGCTGCTGCGCTGGACGCTGCGCCACTTTCTGCAGCGAGCCGGTGCCGATGGTGTCTGCGTTGCACTCCTTACCTCCCTGCGCACCGATCTGTTCGAGGTGTACTGCACGCCTGTGGGCGTCGGTGCCGCGGAGAGCGCCGAGGACGAGGCGCGGCGGGTGCTGCAGCGGGATGTGGCGCTGTGGAACTGCTTGTGCATTGTGGAGCAGTTCCTGCAGGAGGCATCGCCTCGCACGCCGGCAGCGCTGTGGCAGAATGCAGACTGGGACGCGGAGGTGAGACGGTGGCAGTCGCTGGCGGCCCAGCTTGTTCCTGCCGTCGCCCGCGCGAGTGTGGAGGTGCGCCTGCTCGCTGCCAAGGTGCTGGGGCGCTGCTTGGTCTCCACGGACCAGGTGGACCTGTACACCAGCCAGACCATGAGCGCCGCGGCGCAGGGGCTCGTGGGTAAGTCGGTCCAGTACGACGCCCTCAGCGCGCTCATGGTACTCAGCGAGGCACACAGCTGCTACAAGGAGTGTAGAGCAGCCACAGCCGTTGTGACGAGCACAGACAACGATAGCAGTCCGACCCTTCCGCTCGCTACATCGCTGCTGGTAGAAGCATGGAAGCAAATCACCAGCTCCGCGCCAACAGCGAACACCGCGGCGGCCATGTCTGTGCCGCTCCTCTTGCTTCTCTCCCTGCGCCTTACGCGCGCGTATCCGGCAGAGGTGGAAGCGGCGTTGTTCGACAGCGTCATGGCGGCTCTGCTCGCCCCCATGACAGCCGCGAACCGCTTTTGGTGGTCGCCGGAGTCGGCGTTAGGGGTGCTCACGGCTGTGCAGCAGCTGTGGTCAGCGTTCCCGGGTAACATGGCCGGCGCGTCCGCCGTTCGGCATGGCACCGCGCTGGCACTCCTGCAGCAGAGCCACGCCGCAGCTCTAAGAGGGCAGTGCGCCTCTTCCTCCACGGTGGTGGCGGCGGCACTTGATGCCGTGCACATCTACACGCTGAAGCAGCAGCGCAAAGGGGGGCAGGCGGCGTTGGCAGACATGCGTGAGCAACGCGACTTGTGGCACGCATTATTGCATCAGTGCCTCGACCACGCTACCTTCATACCCCCTGATGAAGCCAACGCGGCGTTTCGGGCTAACGTGCGGGTGCGAGGGCAGAGCACAGCCCTCCGCCGACGCGTGATGCTGGACGACGGTGTATCAAGGCGTCTCGCTGTTCTCTGGAGGATGGCGATGGAGGGCGTCACACAGGTTTCGCCATCCGCAGCGCGCGGCAGCGTGCGGCTGCTAAACCCTGTAGACGTTGCGGTGCAGGTAGACGTTGCCATTGCAGCAGCGACGCGGAGGGAGTGGGTGTCTGTTGCGCAGTCCATGTACACGCTGCCACTGTCGCCGCGCAGCACACGGACGCCTCTCGAGGACGGCGGGGCCGACTTATCACTAAAGATGTACCTTGACGGCATCCGGGCAGTGCTGCAGGCGCGCTCGCCACATGTGCAGGTGGACATCGCGAAGCGGGACACGGACATGTTCGCGGCCGTGGAGGAGGCGGGCGCAGCCGACACCGTGCGCGGCGGTGGCAGCGACAGCGAGGGCGCCAAGGAGTACGCGGAGGAGTGTGGCGAAGAGGGCATGGGCGGCATCTTGAGTGAGGCCGGTGGGGCTGGCGGGGGTGGCGGCGCAGACGAGGAGCGAGGGCCGATGGCATTCGACCTCGGCGCCGGCGGCGGTTACTCCGCAGCTGCCTCTCTCACCTTCGATGTCGCAGCCAAGGAGGCGGCCATGTGGTTGCTTTACGGTGTACTGCACTCGATCAGCGCGTCGAGCAGCAGCAGCACCACCACCGGCCGCAAAAACGATGACGAGGCGCGACGGGCGCTGCTGCCGGTTGTTGTGGCAGCGGCGCAGCTGGTGGAGGTGCACCCCGAAGTGCAGATGTCCACAATCGCCGTGCTGCACGAGGTGCTGGTGGCGTGGGGCAACGCAACGCAGCAGCAGGGCTACAGCCGCGAGGCTCCGGTGCTCCTCCAGTGGAAGACGCAACTGGTTGTCGGACTTACGACGGTCCTCCAGCACGGTCTTCTGTCCCTCGAGGGGTGCACATCGCTGGCGGTGCAGTACAGCCGATGCAACATGGCGGACCCAAGCTCGTGCCGCCGCGTACTGCGCTCGCTGCTGCTGCTTCTACACGCCTGCCACAGGTTGCACGACAGAGGGCGCGGCTTTCTGCTGATTGGCGGCAGCGGCGCAGGGCACGTTATCGTCGCCCTAGCGAAAGTTGCTCAGGCGTCAGCGATGCACCTGGAAAGCGGCGACGGTGGTAGTAGTGCCAGTGATGGTGCGGCAGACGCGGCGGCAGCGGAGCAGTCACAGAGGAACATTCTGCGCTCGTTGACGTCGGCGCCGTGTCAAGCCGCCCTGACGTTGCTGTGCGAGCTCTTCGTGACGGCAGCGTCTCTGGCCAACGGCTACGTGCAGTCCGCCGGCACCATTGGTCTTGGCTGGAGTGGCGGCGGCGGTGGAAACGACGATGGTACCTCGGCAACGTCCTCCGTGTACGCCTCACGTACGTCGGTCAGCGCTGGTGACGTGCTGCAGGCGGTGGCGTTTCTGACGCAAGAGCCACTGAAGGCGGTGCTGGGGCCGGCACTCCGGTACGCGTCAGGCTGCCTGGCGGTTCTCGTGCTTTCAACCCTGGCGCTGTCCACCACACCACCACCACCCGACGGCAGCCCATCCGCAACCATGACGGCGCTAACAAGCATGGTGGCCCTCAGCGGTCAGCTGGCCGCAAACCACCAGCGCCTCCTCGCGCAGCTGGCGCAGGAGAGACTGTGCGCGCGCATCGAGAAGCGCCTCTCAAATTCGCAGCCGCTGCAGTCGGCGTGGGACACTGTCGACACGGGGCTGCTAAGGATCGTGACGGTGGCGCCAGTGTCACGTGATACTGCTGCGGCTCTGCTCGAGCGCATCACTCCCGTTCTATCGAAGCCCGCTGCCGGTGTCTGGAAGGCAGAGGTCGCTGTCTCTATCCTCCTTGCGGGCATGACCGCCTCGCTCGACCTGAATCGACTGCTTCCGCTCCTGACTGAGCTGTCGGTAGAGTCGCTTCTCAGTGATGTGCCGCAGGAAGTGCTGGCTCGGCTGCACCAAGCAGTCCGCTCATACCTGCGTAAGGGAGGGCCGACGCGGGTTCGCGCGCTGGCACTGGCGTCTCCAGCTGGTCTGCTGCTGGCGGAGCACTGCGCTGCGTCAGATGACTCCTCTGTTGTCTGCCATTCTCCACTCGCTCACCGCGCAACATGGCCAGTGGTGCTGCGGCTGCTTTGGGAGACGCGCGACCCTCTTCACGTTTTCACCGTCATGTGGAGCAGCACCCCGTTCCTGGCACATGCGACCCTCTCCTGCTCCACCCCTCTCCGAGAGCAAGTGCCGCAGCATAGGCTGCAGGCGGAGGTACTCCTGGCCATTCTCGCCAGCCTCGGTGCCTCGTCAGCCTCTAACGCAGGCGTTGACGAGGCCGTCGTACTCTTGCTGCTGCGTTGCGGCCGCCTAATGAGTGAGCTACTTATGGGCATCATGACCTCGGCTGAAGAACACGCTGCGGCCCCTGACGCGGATGCGCTGTACACCGTGCTTGCCTACGTTGTGGCGGTGCTCTGCACACCTCTCAGTGCAGCGTTTGCAGTGGCGCTGAGGCCTGTAGGCCTGCACTTGGTGCGCACGGTGGCGCCGTCGGCTGGCCCGGCGCTGCGCGAAGCCATTCAACGTCTGGGGTCTATCAAGGCCATGCAGCTGCGCTCCTTCATGGAGGGATCTTGCGCCTGAAGTGCCGATCTACAGCTGTCCCACGCTTGCGGCCCAAGCGCATTCTCCGCAATATGACGCGGATCGTGTCCGCGCGTCCACCTGTGTGTGTCGGCGGGGGGCGGGGGGGAGGGGGGGGGGCCGACACATCTCCGCTTTCCTTCTGTGGCCAGATCGTTGCCTCAGCGGCAGCGACAACGCATCGCATGTGACTGGGCGGGGGCGTGTCTGGTCACAATGTGGAGCGTGTGTAGACGCATTGATGTCATCAGTGAAAAAAAAGCTAAACCTAACGCGATCTACGTATGGTGGGCTGTCCCGGTGGCGGCCACGGTGGCACCCATCACCTGACATGGCCAGCGGTGCGATGATCATGAAGGAGGGAGCGATAGCCTCTGCCCTCTCTCACCGGTTCATGTCACGAAGCGTCGCATGAGTGTTGGTGCTGCTCCGTGTTGGTTGTTTCTGGAGCCCATCGAGCGCATGCCATCCATGGTGTGCGCCTCCCGCACGCCCTGCTTCCTTCCGTGAATCGCATCTTCTCAGCCCCCCCCCCCCTCTCTCCCTTCTCTCTTACCTCGCCTCCCGCCACGCTACCTCCCGTGCACGGAGAACACGCCGCACGCATCACAGGATCTCAGCGTCATCAGTACGAGTCGTCATCGCCCACGTCGATGTGTTGACCCTCTCCCCTCGACGAAAGACAGTCAAGCACGCTACCGCTGCCTAGCAGAGCAGCGACAGCATCAGGTATTATAAAACAGAACAGGAAAGCACTATAAGGGGCCACATCGCGCATGTACGCCTTCCTCCCCTCCTCGGCTTCGCGGACGCAGCCGCTCGACTGGGTGACGCTCATCACGAACGCGCTAGCGGCGGCGAGGGAGGCACCATCGGAGCAGGTTCTCAACACCCTCGTGATGATGCAGTCTTACGCGACCGCCTCACCGGACGTCTTCACCAATGTCTCCCGCGGTGCGCGAGATGTGAAGGAGTATGTGGCGCTGCTGTGCGCCATGGACGAGGCGATCGGCGCGTGGCCCTTGCGTGTTCGGCAGCTGCTGGACGTACCGCCGGTCATCCTGGTGCCAGCTGGAGGGCCCGGTGGCAGCTTCGTCACTGTCCCGGTGCACACGCCGCGCGGCGAGGCGCTGGTGTTCCTGTTTAACGTGTCGCTGTATCACATGGACGCTGGACTGCGCTATCTGGCCCGCGTGCGGGCAGACGCGTCAGTAATGATTTCGTCCAACGCCTCGCGTAGACTGGGCGGCGCTGGCTCCGTCGCGGCACCGAACCAAAACGCCAAGCTGGCCGCCCAGCATTGCCGCCTGGCGGTCGACGTGCTGCGCTGGTCAGAGGCCCTTCACGCAAGTCCGAGCTCCCCTTCCGCACTCGCGCTGCGCCACCTGCGCAGCCACATACCACTGGACGTGACAAGGGACATGGGCGTGCTGTGTTCGGCAGTGGCCAAGTACATGTACGCCCTCTCCTCTGCATCCACCAAGGACAAGCCGGACGTGTTGGCGAAGCTCGCCTTCGATGCAGCGCAGCTGCAACTCCCAGGGTGCGTCTCCGCTAGCAGCTCGCTGCAGCTCTTGCCCTCCCTCCTGCTCGCCACCTACCACTACCACAAGGCCACGTGGTACTACTCGGCCAGTAAGGTGCCAGACATGGCTGAGGCTCTCGGCCACATGCAGTACGCCGACACCCTCCTACGCAGCTGCGACGCGCAGTGGGGAGTGGAGGAGGCGCGCACGCAGATGGAGCACGAGTCGCGGCAATGGTGGGGGCGCCGACTGGCGTCCTTCTTCAAAGGTGTTAGCCAGGCGGGCGCATCGGCAGCGAGCCGGCCTCGTGACGAGGCACCTCGCGGCGGCAGCGGAGTGAGCAGAGCAGCGGGTGTTGCCAGCTCGGATGAGGCCGATGACGACACCGTTGTTGCGGCGCTCCAGCCGGCCACGGAGTACCCGAGCCTTCACGCGCTCCTGCACCACGGTGAGGGCAGATCGGCATCCAGAGCAGCGGGTGCTGCCAGCTCGGATGACCGCAACGACGGTGCCCCGACGGGGGCCGCAATTGCGGATGTGGTGCATGTTTATCCGCACCTCCGCCTGCTCCTGCAGGACGTGTGTGGCTGCCTGCAGCGGTACAAACGAGAGAACGAGCTCGTGTTCTTTGTGAAGGCAGCGGCCGCCGACGTCGTGAGCCGTGACGTGCCGGACGTGACAGCCGCTATCGGCGGCGGTGCGGCGGATGCGGCGGGGGAGAGCGCGCTCTTCGAGCCTCGCGCAAGCCTCTTCGCTTCGTTGCCGTCCACGAGCACGCTTCAACTGGCTTTGGCGCAGGAGGAGGAGTGTGGGCAGGCACAGCAGGCACTCGCAAGCCTGCTCCAGCGTGTCGAGCGCGACCAGCGAAAGCTCTCGCTCTTCATCAAGCCACCGAACACCCTTCATCAGGCCCTGGACGCGCTGGAGGCTCTCCTGCCACAGGCGGCTCCATGGGGTTCTCTAGATGCTGTCGTCAATACAGCAGCCGAGGCGGTCGAGGCGGCTGCGCAGGACTTCGTTGACGTGGCCGCCGCCTGGCAGGAGGACCACGACGCCTACGTCGGTGCCCGCTGCGCTGCGCATCCTTTGCTCAAGGATACTCGTGCTGAGCTGGCGGTGTGGAGCGAGCGAGCGGCTGTAGCGCTGCAGCGGTGGAAGGAACTTCAGCTACCCGCCGAGGTCGACTCCCGCAGCGCCTTCCTCGATGCCCTTGTCCCCATCAGCAGCGAGCTTCACGCGTATCTGGCGCAGAGCGGTGATGTCTGCAGGGATGCACGAGACGTGCTGATGTGCAGCCCCGGCAACGTCACCGTTGCACAGGTGCAGGCGTGCACAGCAGCGGTGGGCGCGGTGAGGCAGTCTGGCATCGAACTGTTGACGCGCGTGACCGCGACGGCCCCCCGCCGCTCGATACCGCGGCCGCCACGGTACAGGGAAAGTGGTGGCACCCGCACGCGGAACTCGGACGACAACGGCAACGCCGCTGGCGCGGAAGAAGATGAGCCCGCGCCGGCCCCGCAGTATGCCGAGGCGGAGGCGGCCATTGAAGCGATGGTGCAGGTGCTAGAAGAGGCCCCTATGGTGGTGGCCCACGTGGAGAGCGCGGCCGCGGAGCTGCGCGACATGCAGAAGAAGGCTGTCGTGACGCCGCTGGGCCAGCTGCGTGACGTCCGCTTCCTCCCCAACCCCACCAAGCAGCCCATCAAGGCGGCAGGCGAAGAGAGAGGAGGAGGAGGCGCCGTAAGGGCGAGTGCCAAAGGTGGCGGCAGTGTCATCAAGGCTGCAGACCCCACCAACCGCGTCGACAACGTCGCCTCTCGGGGCAGCGCTACTGCGTCCTCTCGCAAGCGCGCCGGCGCCTCTTCGCCAGTTGGGAAGCCTCTCTTGCCTGAGCCAGCTGCCGACGACGCCTCCGACTCCGTCAGCTCCTCGCAGCTGGCAGACGCGAAAGAGGTGGCTGTCGTGGAGGGGGACGGCGCCACCAGAGCAGCGGTGAGCGGCAGTCTGCTCCGCCGCCTCAAGGCGAACAAGGAAGAGCGTCAGCAGGGGTCCTGCAGCGCACCCGCCACTGCCTCACCGCCACCGTCCAAACGCGCGAAGCGATGACAGAGACAGCCGGAGACGCAACACGCCTGACGACTCCGCCCGACACGTCTTCTCTCCCCCTCTCTCCTGTTAGATCAACCGGTACGTGGTGGAGCGGGTGAGGGAGGGGCGGCGGGCGGCTCCGTCCCTCCCTCGCCCGTGAAAACGCTCTCCATCAAGAATCACCACACACGTAGAGAGACAGGGAGGCGCGCACATGTGTGCTGATGTTCGATCGTTCGGTGCATGTCGGTGCGCGAGACCCCCCGGCCCCATCTCACTCCCCCCCCCTCCCTCCTATCATCACTGCGCACACATGTATGTGCGGGCGTTCACGAATTCGCCGGCGCGCCCCTCTCCTCTTGAAACACCTGCACTCTGCGTGCTCTCGCCCCATGAAGCCGTGTATATCGCCGTCTCTCTCTCCCTGCCGCTGCCTTCTACCCTCTCCGTCCGTCGATCTTCTCGGCTGCACTACGCGCAGTCAGCGCTGGGGTGGATTTCGCCGCTCTTCACTCTACATAGACGCCGGCCCCTCCTCCTGACTCTCTTGCAGGGAGCGCACTACCGCCATTCCAGTGCACCACCATCACTACTACCAGTGCGCCAGTACCACCACTGCCAGTATTACGATGGGCGCCGCCAACTCGTGTACGTGCTCGGAGACGAAGTACCGCTTCAAGGGCTTCATCGTCTCCGTCTACCCCGACAACATCCACGGCGGCCCCGACGAGGATGCGCTGGCGAAGCTGAACAGCTACATCGCCAGCAACCCCGAGCGCATCCCCCGCGTGTGCCGCAAGATCGGCAAACTTCTTCTCATCCACCTCGCAAGCAAGAAGGAAAAGCGAGTCATGGTGTCGGTACTCATGCTGCGCTCTCTCATCGAGCACGCCGCCCGCGTGGTGGACTTTGTGCCTCACAGCATAGATATTTGCGCTCTGCTGCTCTCAACAAGTATCTCGCGCTACCACATTGGTGCCGCGGATGTGCTGAGCACGCTGTGTTATCAGCTCAGCACTCAGCCCAACACGGACTCGGCACGTCGGCTGATCGCCGACAACAAGGACCGTCTTGTGCCGCAGCTGCTGCAGATGACGTCCGATCACATAGCGTCAGGGAAGTGTGCAAACACGGTGCAGACGCGCTACGCCGCGATCCTGGCACTCGGCAGCATCGCCAACTGCATCCACACCGCCTTGGCCGGGAATGCAGCGGTCATCATGCAGGCCATGATCGTCAATCTGATTCTCGTGCTGAGAGAGCGTGCGCGTAAGCCGCTGAGTGACGCAAGCGTGCATCTCCTGGCGAAGCAGCACAACGGCGGCGCCGACGCAACGTCGGTGGCCAGACCCATCGTGAAACTGCCGGCGGAAACGGAGGAGCAGGATGTCATGTACGCGCTGGCCTGCAGCCATGGCATTGGTGCAACGGCAGCCTGCACCACCACGGCCGGCGTGGAGGGGCTGCTGAACCGCGTCACGGCGCTGCTCGAGACGCAAAATGGCTGGGGCATACCGCACGTGCCGTCGCTCGTATTCCGCGACATTGTCTCCGCCATGCAGCGCCGCCCACAGCAGCTGGGCTTCCTCGTGTACCAGTGTCTGTGCGATGTGGGGCAGCGCACGTCTGACCCGAGCGTGCGTATTGGTGTGCTACGTTCGCTGCAGGCCTGCGTGGATGTGCTGCCGATGACGGGCGGTCGCCCGGCGGTGGTGCTGGATCACATTGTTAGCGTTATGCAGCTACCCATGGCTGGTAGCACCGCCGACGGGGCCGCCGCTGGGGACGAGGACGGCGTAGGCAGCGTGCGTCTGGAGAAGGACACACACGACGCTGTCGTGATGCTAACCAGTCGGCTTCTTCGCTCTACCTACCTGCGACACAACGCGTCGCAGCTGCAGAGTATCCTTGTCTCGCTGTGGCACCTGCTCGAGGCAGCGCAGAGCAGCGGCACACCGCATCCAACGCTGGCGTTGCGGCTCCTTGTCGTGGCTGCGCCGTACCTGCGCTCTGTGCCGCTGGTGGACCGCAGAGACATTCGCGTAACGGATGGCCTTGAATGCTACCTCAACGGCAGCGGCGACGATGTGCAGCGACACCTCGCCTCGCGCGTGCTGACCGGCATTCTCGCCGGCATCCCGGCTCCAACGCACAGCGCGGTAGAAGGCGGTGGTGGCGACAAAGTAAGTGTGGCGGAAGTTACGGCTGCGCTCGCGGCAACGCCGTCCCCACCCACAGGCACGAAGACGTTGTTCACGGACGAGGAAGACGTTGCCTTCGCGCAGGAGTGGGTAAAGCGGGTGTCGAAGGCAACGGAGGGAGTCACGCCGCTGACGGTGGTGTCGGTGGCGAACGTGCTCTGTGCCCTCATGGCAGGCTACGGCGTGAGTGGGCTGCCCTTCACGCTCATGTTTCTCTGGGCGCTGCAGCAGCGCTGCGTGCGCGTAGAGCAGGCAAGTGCAGCGGCGCGGCAAGACGACACCGCCAGCGCGTCTACTGCGGCGGTGACGACGATGTCGGCGTCGAGGACTGCCACGTCGCCCCTCACCCGCGCCTGGTTGCACATGATTGCGGCCTTGCTGGTCTGCTGTGGCCGCGTGTACGCGATTCCGAAGCTGCAGGCGTATGGGCAGGAGATTCTGGAGAAGAGAGCTGCGGCTGGCCAGCTGGCGAGCTGCTTCGAGCCGGCTCTCCGCGTCTCCGGGCACGCGGCGGATGTATACACGGTCAGCGGACTGCGCTACCACGCCTCAGAGAAGAGTCGCC
>RZOE01000092.1:65000-112500 GCA_003992445.1 Leishmania aethiopica
CTGGCACGCCCCTTATCGCACCGCACGGCATGCGCACAACTCGTGTCCCGAAAGCACCTCATCGGGGCTCAGCCCGGGAGGAGCGCGCGAGGAAAGCGACCACCAAGGTTGCGGCACGTTCTCCCCCCCCCCCCGCATCGTGCGTGGCGACTAGACCAACCCCGATGTGCACACTGTATTGGAGCAGCTCTCCTTGTGTCCGTCGACGACGGTGCCACAGCGCCACCTGCTTGCCTCGCCGTCATCCAAGCGGACCTCCTCCCGGTGGAAGCAGCGCCACCGCACTTTCTACGCGCAGACGCACAACCGCGGCTACGTGAGCCTGCTGCGGCGCCAACGCAGGTCCAGCACCATCGGGGGTCACTATTTCTACGTGCTCAAGACCCCACTCCCGCTGTCCTACGAGGAGCAGTGCGATATCGCCTGCGTGACGGGTTGCCAGCGCCGCTGGCTATGTGCAGGTGGACAGCGGCTGAGCGCGACGCGCTGCAGCGCCTGACTCCGTCTGAGCGCAGCCCAATGGTGGGGGTGCTGGAAAGGTTGGAGTCGCAGGGCCACGACAAGCCGTCGAGCCCGATGGCGCGCATCCGCTTCAACGAGCTGGCGCACATGCTGAACCTGCATCGCCGCGTTCCAGCAGAACTCGTGCCTGCCTGCTGTGCAAGGCCGAGGATGCGCCTTCAGGGGCACTGTGAGGCCAACGAGGAGCGTGTCGCGCACAACAGAGTACCAAAGGAGTACGCAGCGCGGCTGTAGTAGTGGCCCGCAGCGTAGAGGGTGAGGATGAGCGGCGGCGGTGCCGGGGAGTGGCAACGTGCGGATGCCGTAGCAAGCGGATGCAGCAGCGCCATACTGAGCCGCAAGGAGCCACCGCCGCTGCGCTCTCTGCTCCCTTCCATCCATGCGTGCTTGTTTCGGCAAGCGTGGATGCTGCATTCAAGGCGGTGTTGGCGTGGCCCGCCCCATCTCCTTCTCGCCCCTTCCAGCCGCTCCGAATACGCATGCATCTCTGTGTGCGCACCCCTCCCTCCCTCTGGACACATGTTGGCATGCCCCCTCCTCTTCCTCTTGGTTCTCTCTCGGGATATGCTTTTCTGGTATTCTGGAACCACAACGCGGTGGTGGTGGCGCTGATGCGTGTACTCGCGCACCATCGCACACGCACACACGGAGAGAACGAGCGGGGCAGAGTCGCCATGTGCAGGTGCTCCTTGGTCTGCCTCTGTGTCAGTGGTGGTGCGGAGGGGCCGCCACAATGTCACGCGCGCCGCCACCGTCGCTCACCTGTTTTGTTTTGTTTTCTGTCCTGTGTGGGGAAGAGAGCGGGGTTGTGCTACTCGTTGGAGCCACGCGCCTCCCCCCCTTCCCCTTGTTCTCCCGCACCGTGATGGCCCTGTATAGGGCGGTCAACCAGAATGGAATACACACATGCACGGTGACGTGCACGAGAAGCACAGCTCAGAAGCTTCCGCTTCATCGATCTCACTTGTGTGCGTGTCTGTGTGCACGCGTTCGATGGTGTGCGCGCTGCTGCGGCGTTTTCCCGCCGCCCGCCCTCCCCATCTCCGTGGCAGTGCGAACCCCATCAGCATTCTGGCAGGCAAAGAAAAGGAAAGGGGAAAGAGCATCGTCGCTCCTCTCCATGTGCGCTCAAAACCCCATGCGCAGCACTCTCTGGCATCCGCGCTGTTACACCCATCTGTGTGTGTGTGTGTGTGTGCGTGTGTGTCTTCCTCCCCATGACCTCTCTGTAATCCCGCAGCCACTGTCCAGCCTCAGCCCCCACCACCACCACCCACCTCCACCCCCGCCGCTGCACAGAGCGGACACACGGACACTGCGCACACAATCGTACGCGCCTCTTGCCCTCGGTGCTGCACGACTCTCACACTCTCGCACTCGCCGGTGCGTTATCGTATCCGGCCCCCTCCCCCCCCCCTCTTCCTGCAAAGCCGTCGGGGCACAACGCGCTGCCCGCCGCTGCCACGCCGATTTCTTGCCTTTGTGCACCAGCAAGGACACTGTTGGCGGCATGCTGGGCAGCTCCGCCAAGGCGACGCAGCGCCGTTTGAGGGCGGCCGAGCAGGAGGTGGTGAATGCTCAACGGGACAACTTCGAGCGCTTGCACCCGGCAGCGAGCATATTCGCCAGCCAGCGTGACCGGCGTGCCTCCGGCGCCCTCTCTGACTCCTCCCTCGGCATCCTCGGCGCGCGCTATACGCCGCCCCCCCTCTCAGTCCCCGCGAAGCACACCGGCGCCAAGGCGCAGGGCAGCAGGGCACGCGTGGATCGACTGGCGGGGCCGCCGTTTTGTGGGGCGGCCGTGCACGGGGAGCGCTCTGTCTTGGCTGAAGCGCGCCAGGTGCAGGAGGCCGTGACGTGGCTGCGTGAGTGCCCCAGTCGCACCTTGCAGCGGCTTCAGCAGCGCGTCCTGTGCACGGCAGAGGCCCCTTTCACCCAGTTGGTCGGCATGCCCGTGGCCGCGCGTCAAGTGTTGGAGCACATCGCCGCTGCAAGCCAGCCGGCAGCAGCAAAGAAGACGACCAGCACTGGCGGCAGCGACGGCGACGAGGACGACGACGAGGATGCGATGGGGCCGCAGTACGTGCTGCCGCCGCAGCCTCTCACGTTCTCCGACTTCGTGAGCAACTTCCTGCTCGACAGCCCGACTGGTGCCGCTTCGACGTCGCGTGCGCTGCCATTCAACCTTGTGCTCCTCAGCGGGCGTCCGCAGCCGGTGGCGCCGCTAACGTCGCTGCACCTTGTCTACGCTCTTCACGTTGTCGAGGAGGTGCTGCGGCGACCGGGTCTCTCGACATCCGCGCCAGAGTCGGCCCTGTCACCAACGGTGGCAGCGGGGCTGGAGGACCATCAAGCCCTCCTTTCGGAGGTGGTGCACTGGTCCGCCTTCTTCGAGTCGGTCTTCGACAAAGCAAGGGAGTCGCTCTGCAGGGACCCACTGAACCTCTACGCAGCGGTGCTGCTGGCCTGTGCGGAGCGCGGCGCCTGGGAGCTGCGCAACACGGCCGACGCCCTCGCTGAGGAGGCGGTTCGGATGCTGAAGCTCAGCGACGCTGCCAGCGGGCGCCGCCCCAACGTGTGCGTAGCGTGCCGTACGGAGGCGGCGCACCTCGCCGACAGCTGCCGAAGCTATGTGAAGCGCACCCTGCGCACCGTCGCAGCTCCTCAGCATGCAGCCAGCTACAGCCACAGCCACAGCGGCAGCAGTGCCAAGGGTAGCAAGAGCTCAGCCTCGAGTCGCGGCACTGCGCCTGTCACACGGTTCTTCTTAGCTACGCCTGCAGTGGTGTGGTGGGCTGCCGCCTTCCTGCGGCTGTATCGACTGCACACGCCGGTTTCGGCGCCGCGGCGAGCGCCGGCCGTGAAGGGAGTGAGCGGCGCCTCGGCGACTCTGTTCGGCGATGACGCGCAGAAGGAGGCTGCCGCAGCGCCGGCAGCCGTCGATGTGGTGAGCAGTGCGGAAGCGTACTTCATTCGCGACTGGATAGCTCAGGCTGCCAGGATGGACAGAGAGGGGTTCATTGAGCAGGAGGACGCCGGCTGCCTCTGCATCCCACTCAGTTGCGCCACCCACGCCCCCGTCGCGGTACTCGGCTTCACGCAGGAGAGCGTGCAGTCTGCGCTGGATCGCATGACGGCGTGGGTGGACGCTGGCGTCCTGGCCAACACGCCATTGCGTGTTGATGAGCTGCTCGCAGCACTGCAGGACGAATACGCTGTTCTTCCGTACTACCTCAGCTACTTCGCCGGCGTATGAACCAGCCGTTGAGCGGAGGTGGTTCGTGGCAACGGGGCGATGACGACGTGCGTCTGAGTCTGCACCTCAGCCCGCCCCACTCTCCCGGCAGACTTGTTCTTCTTTTTCATGTACACTGGATGTCCTTCTCACCCCCTCTTACGATGCAACAAGAGCGGCTGCGCGGGTGTACCGCCTTCCTTCTCTCCCGTCCTCCCCCCTCCCTCCGGTCCTTCGAAAGCGCCTATCACGTCCTACATGCAGACAACTCTGTGGTGAATGTCGCTGCACCCTCACACAGGTAGGCCCACGTGCCGTTGAGCTGGTCGCAGTCGTGTGCGGCGCTCAGCACGCAGCGCATGTGGGTAGGTGGGTGCACGTTACTTCACATTGGTGAACACATGCAAGCACAAGCACTACACTTTCGTTCCTACCCCCTCTCCTCCTCCTCCTCCTCCTCCTCCTCCGTCTCCGTCTCCGTCTCGGTGACCAACACGCACACACACGCTGTTGCAGAAAACTTCTCTGTGTGTGTGTCTTGGTCTGTGCGCCTCCCTCTCCTCCTCCTCCTCCCCCAGTGCCATTCTTTTCGGTGTGTCTGCTGTTGTTCGTCAGAGCCCCTTCCCCCTCATCTACGCCCCCCCCCCGCCTTCGTCACGATGCCGGTTGTGGATGTCTCGGTGCTGTGCGCGACGGAAATCACGGGCGTGTCGCTGCGGAATTCATTCTGCGTGTACGTGCGCCTTCAAGGTCAGGCGATCCGCACGAAGTCCTCCAGCGCTGACCACGTGGGTGAGGTGTGCTTTGGGGAGCGGTTCCGCTTCCAGTACCACCGCGACACGAGACGCCCAAGCCGCAACCGCCTGTTCGTGGAGCTGTGGACCAAGAGGCTCTTCTCGCAAAGTTGCGTGTCGGTGGCGTGGATTGAGATGACCGAGCAGCGCTTCGTGCGTGGCGAGCAAACGCGAGTGAACGTGCGCGGTGCCTTCGAGGGCAAGAGGGCCACGCTCAGTATTGCGATCACACCGCTGGACTTCGGCGAGAGCCTCTGCGTAGTGCAGCAGCCGATGCCGGTGATGTACGGAGTGCCGGTGGAGGGCATCCCACTTGCATCGCCCAACCCGTACACGAGCGCTGCCTACGTGCCGAACGCGTGCGCCGCTGCGCTGGATTCAACGTCGTGCGAAAAGTGTGAGGTGCCCACGCAGCCGCCGCAGCCGCAGGCTTTTGTTGGCGCGTCGCTGCCGCCACCGCTCTACCCGAGCCTCTCGCAGGACATGCAACATCAACCCTCTGGCGGCGGCCAGTACTGCGGTGCGGTGTCGACGCCGAGCCAGATCGCCGAGCGCGACCACAGCGCGGACTGCGTGAAGCCGAAGCAGCTGTAGGAAGCCGTTGATGTGCACAGAAGCCGCCGCACCACCCATCCGCACCCGCTGCGTCGACTGTTACTGTGCAACTACCGCACCTTTGTTTTTTTTTCCATCGTGTTGAGCTGCTTCTGTGTGTGTGTGTGTGTGTGTGTGTGCGCGTGTGTGTCCTCCTCTCAATCATCCGTTTGCGGCGCTTGGCGTTGCTGCGTTTTCAACCCCGTCCGGGAGGCAAGGGAAGAGGAGAGCGGGACGGCGAGGGTGCGTGTGCGGGTGTGCGTGCTTCTGCGCCACCTCTCCCTCTTTCCCTCTCCCTCTGTCGCTGTGATGTGTGTCGCTTTCACTCTCATTCCTTCCTTTCGACTGCTGTGCTGCACTATTTTTCTTTTTGGAGAGGCTGTTGCGCCCCTTCGCATCGAGGCACCACGCCCCACAAATCACCCGCCCCCTTCCCTTTCGTTGCCCCCCACCCCGTCTCCCACACACACACACACTCTCTCTTGGTGTTGATCCGCTAGCTGATACCCCAATGACTGCTCTCCGTTGCTCTAGGCCGAGCAAACACGTGGGCACGCGTTGGTGGCGATGAGAAGAGCGGGGGAAGGGACGTGTGAACGCGTTTGGTTTTTCACCCTTCCGTTGTGTTCGTGCTCCTCCGTTAACCCTCTTTCGATGCTCACTGCCCCGCCCTCTCCGGTGCCGCTGAGCAATGACGGCCGCGGATCTCGCTCGCCCATTTGTAGGCCAATATGCGTGCGAAAGTGGCGGCACTCGCTCCTCTCTTGTTCTTCCTCTGTTGTTGTTCGTGCCGTCATGGATGGTGAGCAGACACGCCGCGATGCCCGCCGCGTGTGACGAGTGAAAGTTGCCCACTGTTTTGGTGCTCTCATGTCTCCCGTGCCCCTTTGCCTGTGCAGGTGTGTGTCGGCGTATTCTACAAAAAAAAAAGAGGCGGCGAGCTGCTCCGTTTGCTCGCCCGCCCGCCTCTCCCCCCAGCGCCCGCAGACATCACGAGAAACGAAGACGGGCGGAAACCGCACGAGGCGCGCACGCGCCCCCCCCCCACCTTATGCGCACACAGCCGCGGCGCCACACAACCCCCACCCCGCCCCTCCCTCCTCCACCAGCCCCGAGGCCCGCCCCCAAACCCCCATGGCCGCGGCCCAGCCCCCCTCGCCCACACGCAGGCGCCGCACCCCACCCCTGCCGCCGGGCCAGGCCTGGCCCGCCCACCCAAAAGAAAAGGGCCAACACGCCGAAGCGAAGAGGGGCGAACAAAAGCAGAAGCGGATGGCGGAGAAAGGCAGGATGACGCACACATGGGGGAGAGGGGGGCACACGACCCACAGATGGCCCGCCGCCGCGCCGGTGGCGGGGGGGGGGGGGGGGGATTGGCGGGTTTGGGGGGCCCGCGTGTGGGGCGTGGCGGCCGTTTGCGTTTTTGCGGGGAGGCAAGAAGGGCGCTGGACATGAACACGGGAAGGAACACGCGCACAGAGAGGTGAAGGTGCAGAGGGGCAGCGGCCGCGCTCCCTTGCATGAGGAAGTGAGCCGATGTCACGCCGCTGCAGGGATGAGCGCGACGGCGCGTTGCAGCAGCGCGTGGAACCGCTTCACCGTCTCCTCCAACTCCAGGATGCGCTGCTGGGCGTCGGCGAGGCTGCCGCGCTGGTAGGCGGTGAGGGACTGTTGGTACTGCTCCACCTGCCGCTGCTCCTGCTGGAGGCTGCGCAGCTGAGCCTCGAGCGAACGCACGGCGAGCGACAAGGTCACCACCTCGGAGCTCGTGAGGGGGTCGTGGTGGTGCTGGGGCGCGCCCGGCGCGGACCCGGCATAGGCGGCCATCGGCTCCGCAGCAGCCAGCAGTGACGGTGGCGGCTGCTTGTACGCCGACACCACCGGCAACCCCATGCAAGGTCTTGCGGCGGCGCCAAAGGCGTTGATGTACCCTTCTGCCGGGCTGTGCGTCACCCGCGCCTCCGGTGCGGAGGCAGGCGACGCCGCTGGAGCACAGGCAGCGCTACTGAGCGATGCCGACGCTGCGTGGGGTCGCTGCCACCATGCTGTCGTGGACGGCTGTTGCGCTGTGACGGTGCGGTTGAGCCCCGTCTCGCGGCTCAACGGACTCGAGGCTGCGGCGGCGGCCGGCACCGAGGCCCGCCGGCGGTGCATCACGTGCAGCACCGCGTTCGTCGAGATGCGGTAGTAGTGCAGGGTAGCCTTGTCATTCAGCTCCATATACCGCCACAGCAGACGCAGTCGCTCCGGCCCGCACGTCAGCCGGCGCAACGCCGCGCCCGCGGGCGCGGCGCGTCGCTGCTGCCGCTCCATCTCCTCGCACACCATCTTCTTTACCTCCCACACCGTCGCCATCTCGTGACAAGCGACCACGTAGGTGATGGGCCCCACCTCGCACTGCAGGTTCAGCACTGGGCCGCGCTTCAGGAGGCACACGAGCTTTACATAGGGGTCTCCTTTCAGCAACAGGCACCCGTTGTCGCGCAGCGAGCGGTCTGCGTGGATTTGCTGCCGGTTGTGCAGGAGCAGCTGCACCTCCGGCTTCACCTTGAAGTAGTCCTCGATTGCTAGCTGCAACGAGCGCAGCGGGGCGTCGATGTCCATCTCTGTGTCGAAGTACTCGCCATGCGCGTCAAAGACCCGGATCGGCACGATCGGTGTAAGCTGCACTGACACAGGCGCCGTTGCCGCCTCTGGTCGCGTGGCGACGCCGCTGCTCATGGCCACCGAACCTCAGCAAAGCGCGCACACGCCGGGGGGGGCAGACACAGACCTACGGGCGCGCACCGCTGCTCCCACGGAGAGCAATGCAGCTCTATCTGTTGGTCTATGAGTGAAGGAATGGGGTGTAAGGTCAGCCTGTGAGGGCCGTCAAGAGGCAAGCCCTGAGAGAGAGAGAGGGTGGAGAGCCACCGACAGGCTCGGCCGTTCTCTTCCCTAGTGTGTCTCCAGCCCCAGGAGCGTCTGTCGAGAGAGGGAGGGCGGTTGTTGTTGTTGTGTGTGTGTGTTCGAGTGCGTGCCGTGATCCGCTCCTCAGGCACCGACAGACGTGCATGAATCGGGAAGAAGACGCAAAAGCACGAGCGAGCGACACACAGCGAGCACGTGAATGTTAAGGGAGCCGCGCAGCATAGAGGGGCTACACGCACGGATGCTGCTGCGCGCGTCATGACGGTGTGTAGGGGGTGTAGGCTCGGTGTGCGTCTACTCGCTTCGGAGATGCGCCGACGGCACGCAGCACCACGTGCACACATCCACACGTCTGTGAATACACTGTAGGCCCCTGCTCTCTAGGGTGTGAGAGTACAAGAATGTTTCTCTCGCGAGATGCAGCGCTTCGCCTGCCATCGTTTCTGTTGGTGCCGCATGCACGGAGTCACTTGTGACTGCGATAGGCTGTGCGGGCAACTGCATGCTTCTCTTGTTTCGCTTTCCGCTGTTTTCAAACACGTCCTACAGAAATACGCCTGCGCGTGCACGCGCATGCATGCATGCGCACATCAGCGTGGGCGGTTGGGGTGGCGACTGGAGAACGCGGAAAGGAAGGGGCGCGTGTGGTTGCCTGGGGTGGGCGTACGCGCCGGTACTGCAGAGGCACCTACTTGCACTCGGCGTCCGTCCTCCCCTCCCCAGCCCATCAAGTCTTTTTATCGCGCCAGCAACTCGCACCACCTGTGCCTCCAACGTCACCTTCGCAACGATCGTTTGGGTTTTTCCGATACCCTACGGCGACGGCGCGGCCTGCTTAAAGCGCTCCTCGCGGCGGCGCAGCGTCTCCTCGTCCACCATGAAGGTCGGCGCCGGGGCCACAGGCGCCGCGGGGTTGCTGCTGTTAATGTTAAGACCGAAGCGTGCGGCGCGTCGGATCAGTGCCTCCTGCGTCGCGCTTAGCGGATCCAGACCAGCGGCGGCACGCTTCTTCTCCTCCTCCGACAGGCTTGCAAGGAGCGCGTTCACCACGCTCGGCGGCACGCCGACAACACGGGGCTCGCCCTCCTCGTCGGGGTGCCACTTGCGCGGCGGCAGTGAGGCCTTGGGCTTGCGCAGGATGCGGTTGAGGCGGTGCGTGTTCTTCGGTTTCAGCTCTACCACCGTCGGCGTGGTGTGGGTGGCAGGAGCGGTCACCTGCGGCGCAGGCATCGACTCGGCCTCGGCGGACATGCTCGTGCGATCTCGTGAATCGCGGAAGGCAGAGGAGAGGGGGTGCGCGCTGCGGGGAGGCGAAGGGAGGAGAGAGCGAGACCAAAGCACAAGCGAGTTGCTGTAAAGGGTTCGGGATTTACACCACCAGTGGCGGGGACGTGTGTGAGGGTTTGGGGGGCAGGGAGGGGGGTGCACGCCCGCGTGTGCGCCAGCTCGTTCCAGAAAGGAAAAGGAGAGAAGGAAGAGAGCACATGACGTCGAGTTTGTGGGCGCACATGCATGTATTGAGAGACGAGCCAGCTCGGACTCGTATAGCTGCACCAAGAGCGTACAAGGCAGGTGCCTGAGGCCGTGAGACGTCATCCGCTTACACAGCAAACCCGGACGACCGCGCGCGCTACACGCGCCCCGTTGCTCACCGGCACACGTCTACCCCCCCCCCATACACACCCCATAGGAAGATGGAGAGACGAGATGGACGGACGGATAGACGCAAACAACGACAGCCACAACGCCCGGAGCGAGCGAGAGCGTCACGAAGTGCAGCCGTGAATCCCTTCCCCTCTCCTTCCCTCACCGGCGGTGATCCGCAAGGTGGATGTGTGTCGACGAGGAGAACGCAGAAAGTGAGAGAGAGAGAGAGGGACGCCTGGATTGTCCATGGGAGCCGGTGTGTGTGCGTGCCTGAGTGCGACGCCCATCTCCACCGCTGACGACGGCACAAAGCCCATAAAAGAGAACGACACGCGAGGAGAAGTGGGAGAGTACACTAAAGGAGCTCAAGAGGAGCGGTGGCGGCGGATGCGAGATGGACGCACGCCCTCGTGCCCGTTCGCGTGCGTGTGGGAACGGCTAACAACGTCGCCCCTTCGAGGGAAGCCGTGGAACCGAAAGCCAAGGGCAGCGGTGGTGAGCCGCCGGAAGTCCTTGTCGTGCGTGCGTGCGTGCGTGCGTGTGTGTAGCAGAGCACACGACACGCCACGACGGCTTCCTTCGGTTTTGTTTGGTGGTGGTCGCGGGGGGATTGCGTGTTTACCTTCGTCTGTGGCGAATTCGCAGTCACCGCGGCCGTCGCGAGTCGCACGAACGGACCCGCTCACCGCCCCCTGCCCCCCCCCGCCAAAAAAAAAAAAACGACGCAGTCCGAACAGAGAGGCAAGCGGGCGCGTGTGTGTATATGTGATGGGTGTGTAAGAGCGAGTGAGAAGACAGCGGCATCCAGGTAGCAAGCCAACGACAACTACGAAGCACTCACGTCGGACCAGACGAGCGCCAAAACACATAATGGAGGCGGGGTGGGAGGAGGTGTGTGGTGCAGTGGTGTACGAGCGAGGTGCGGCGGCAGTAGCGGCGCATCGAACCACACCAAGCAGCCACACGGCACGGAGAGGACAACGTCGGCGTGACGCACACGCGCACTACTGCGGAATGAAGCCGAAGCGGAAGAGCAGAAACGCTGGCGCCTGGGAGGCGTTGAAGCGCAGCCCAATCGTCTCTCCAGCGTCGATGTCGCGCACCGCGCGAAGCTCCGCACAGCCGCCGACGGCGGCGCCACGCGTGTCCACCTCCACCTGCACGTTGCTGGAGGGGATGTGCGGGGTCATGTCCAGCAGTGGCACTAGTGTGGGGACGAGGTGGTACTCCTCGGCGTCAGCTGGGTTGCCTGTCAGCGAGCTCAGCATGAACTTGAATCGCCTCCGCCATCGCGTCTGCAGGTCAGCTTGATCGACAGCGGACAGCGCCGTGTAGCTGAGGGTGGACCCCACCTGCTGTGGTGCCAGACCAGCCTTCGGCAGCATGTGCATGCGGCTGAGCACGGTGCGCAGGGCCCAGTAGGCCACCTGGATGGGCGGGGCCAATGGCGAGCCCCAGCGCCGGAGCAGGTGGTGCAGGACGGAGAGCATCTCCTTCTGGTAGTCGTCCCACTCCACGAGCAGCAGCGGGTCGAGAACGTCCTTGTGGCGCTGAATCACCAGAGCGTCATCAATGGCGGGGTGCGGGAGCAGGTTGTAGTAGTCGCTGCGGGGGCTGGCGGGGTTCATGTGGTCGGCCGCAATGAGGAGCGCCAGGTAAAACTGCTCGTGCATCACCGGATCGCGAATGCTGCGGGTGTTCATGAAGTGTCGCACCACGTTCAGGCTCGGGGGCTTCATCGCCTGCACAAACGCGTTGTCCTTGATGAGCTGCTCGGAGGAGATGCCACACGACTGGAGAGGAACCGACATGACGGTGGTGCCCTCCCGAATGGCGCACTTGGCTACGAGGCCGCGGCACTGCTCCTCGCTGGGGTCCACGGCAACGCAGCCGAACTCTGCGCCCGCTGCGTGCATCTGCTTGCACAGGGCCCCGACGCGGGCAGTGAAGGGCGCAAGCGTCTCGCCACTCGCGGCAGAGCTGGCAACGGCCGCTGCCGTCAATCGCCAGAAAGAGCGATGCAGCATCGCTTAAAGGTTTCCGTGTCTTTCTCCTATCCTCGCTCAGTCGACCCCGCAAGGGAGAGGGAAGAGCGGTGTTGTCTCGGAGGGCCGCCCGACACGTAGGCGCACGCGTGCAGAGAAGACGGCACACAGAGGGAGGGAGGGGAGGGGGGCCACAACCTTGGCCCAGTGCTCCACGCAACTCGAGCGAGAGGCCGTTACGCAGAGAAGTACTGGACGTAAAAAAGGGGGGAAACGAAGACACCTCTGTGCACGCGTATATGCGAGGGAGGGAGGGAGGGGGCAGCGGTAGAGTGTGTGAGGCAAAGGAAAAGGGGGGGCGCCGAGGCGGCGCGGCAGCTACAGGATGCGCTCAAGAGAAGAGCAAGACAGCGGCTGCGAGGATCCCGTACTGGGAGGATTGGAGGAGTCCACACACCGCACCCCAGAGACTGCGGTGAGTAGAGATGAATGTGCAGCTGTCACAGGTGGGTTGCCCTTCTCTGCGACCCCACCACCACCAACTCCTCCGCACGCAGCTGGCGGCTGTTGGTGGACAAGGAGGGCCGAGCCAAGACACGTTAGAGGTGCTACCTTGCTCATATAGAGAGAGAAGGGGCGAGAGAAAGAGAAGCGAACAACGCAGGAGCATGGGAAGACGGCACAGGATAACCACAGAGAGGGAGGGAGGGAGGAGACGTACTCACGAGGCACACACGTATCCATCAACACACACACTCAGTGAGAGGGAAGCGAAAACGATACCGATCGAGTGCGATGCTCCGATGAAGTGATGCGACACTTTTCTTTTTCACTTTCCACCGTGCCCGTTTCTGCCACGAACAAGCCAGCACACGTATACGCATACGCAAGCACAGCTCATCTACCTCTGTCACACTGCGGCTACATCCTCGTCGTCTAGGATGAGCCGTCCCTGCCGTCGAATCGGGGCCGTGCACCGAGACGGGCTCTCCCTGTCCTTCCTCGTCCCTTCTTCGCAAACTTTCGGCGCGATCGGCGCCACACGAACTCGGGCGGACCGCATGCCTTGATCCAAGAGGGTCGCGTCCAGGCTCCTGCTGGAGGGCGGTGGCGGTGCCGCCTGTCGTGCGGGTAGTGGGGATAGGTCCAGGTGTGTGCCGGATGAACTCAAGGAGGAGGTTGGCCAGCTGCAGGCCAGGGCCCTCTGAGGCCCTGTGCACCCTTGCCTGCATGCCATGCTTCCCCTCGAGTCGCTTCAAGCCGCGGTATTCCATAGTATGGTGCGGTGAATCAGCACACGGCAGTCTGGAGGGCTTGATGGTGCCAATTCGGGGTGCTCTCGTCATGCGTCGCATGCGTGCGCTGTGGCGTTGGTGGTGGGCATCTATCCGGGCCTTTTTCGTCCACCACTCGTGCTCCTTGGGCCTCTGGACGCCTTTGCTCGGATGCGGTGCGCCATGTCAGCTGCGCTGCACAGCGCTCGCACTGTTGCATCTTGATGCCTGTTTCAGAACGACACTGCGGCCTGGGTCGCTCGCTGCCTTCATCGTCCATTGCTGTCCATGTCACCCGGTGCGTGTGCGGGTTGGTGTGCCCGCATGCGCCGCGACAGGTGGGACGTAGACATGAGTCCGTGGCGGCAGGGGGCACTCCACCCTCCTGCTGAATCCGCACGCCCTTCACAGGCGTGGGTGTGTCAGGCGGAAGGGGCCCGCGGATAGAGATGTGCCTGCGCACAGAGAGCGCATAGCTTGTCGGCCGGAAGGGGGACAGGGGGCAGCGGTAGACGCCCGGCAGATGAGGAGCGCGTGCAGCGCAAGTGAGACGTGCGCGTCATCGGATCGTTGCATGCAAGAACATGGTGTGAAACGAGGTGTGGGCCTCGAGAGGCCCGCAAGTCTCGCGTGGCACATCGGGCACAACGCCGGGTCGGACGCCCTCAGAGCCAACAGAGGCGGGGGGGGGGGGGGGATACGCCAATGCCAGCGGAGCAGCAGGCGGCACGTCATGGTGTTAGTGAAGCGGCAGAGTAAAGCAACCAAAAGGGAAAGAAGAAGACAGCCATCACAACTTGCATATTCACATGCACGGCGCTGCACAACTCACCTGGCGTCGTCCCGCACACACACACACACACGCGCGCGCGAGCACAGGCAATCGTGGAGGCCACGGCACTGACCACATCAACAATGAAGAACAATGGGGACAAGGGGCGGATGAGGGGAGGGAACATGATTGAAAACTATAAAGGAAAGGAAAGGAACGACGGCAAGGGGGTATCAGTGCGCAGCGTGCAGTGGTGCGTACGGGTGGCACTGTGCACGCAGCACATCTCTTTGTCCCGCTCACTCATCAGCAAGAAAACAACGCGCGTGCATACGCGGGCGTTGGCGGGTGGCCGAGGGAGGGGGAGGGAGGGAGAGAGAGAGCGGGGCGGGAGGGGCGGGGTGCAAGTCATGAAGGTCGTGTGTGCCGTACATGCATCACAAGTATCGCGCCAGACACGACGTATACGCAGCCGCACAGACGCACATCACCACCAACCAGCTGTGCGCCCGTGGCGCAGCGGCGGCCGCTGCAGGGGGCGAATGGAGAAGACGCTGTCATTTCGACCGCACGTCACCTCAGCGAAGGTGACGGAGTCCGCCTCGGACAGGTACTTGTCGCCCAGAAAGACGCCGTAGCGGTTCGCGTCGCGCAGGTCCGGCACGCCCTCGCCCACTGCGCTGCCCGGTCGCTGCATCGCTGCAATCCACTCCCGCAGCGCCCCAACCGAACAGTCCGGCTCGACGGGGACGCCGTAGTGGAAGCGTGTGGGGTCTTGCGGATCCCTGAGAGTGATGCGCAGACGGTGCGCGCTGCTGGGACTCTCGACACTGTACCCCAGGGGGCCGCTCTCCTCTCTGCGCCGCCACACGGACGGGGTCGGGTTTACGTGCTCAAGCGAGCAGTTCCCGGGGGTGCAGCCGTTGCTCTGCCGGCCGCTGCGCTGCCCCTGCGTGGCGGAGACGAGGATCGACGCAGGGGTCTGTGATTCAGGTGGGGTAGGGACACGTGTGGAGCTGAGCACGGCTGGCTCAAGCGTTGTGCTGATGTCTACAGCAGCTGGGGCCGTTTCGGCGGGCAAAGCGATGCTGGCTGCTTGCCCAGGGTCGGAGCCGAGGAACGCAACAGGCTGGCACGGCACACTCGTGCTTGCACGGCGATTGCGTTGACTGTACGACGCGCCACTACCGCGTGAGGGGCCGCCGTTCTCTGGAATCACCTTCGGTTGCCCAGGTGTGTCCCCCACCGCCGCCTTACCTCGCTCCGCCGATTCGGCCGTGGCGGCTGCTCTCGCCGCCGATAACGGCGTCCAGGCAGTGGTTTCAGCTGGCGTTGTCTCGGCCGCTTCCTTTGACTTCCTCGTGTTGCTGAGGTGCGCCGAATCGCGCCTCAATGCCTTCAGGACCTCCTCGGAGGTGGACAGCGTCAACGAAGACGTGGCGGCGAGCGAGGGGGCGATGGACGCATCCTTGCCGGACGAGAAAGACCTGATCGCGCCGTGCGCCTGGCGCTGGCACGACGACATCCGTCGCACGGGGTGAAAGGGCGAGGCGCTGTTAGAAACTTTCATCTTCGCTGTCGGCGGCCCCGTCGAGGCTGTGCGGCTCACCGCTGGGGCGCCATCGGACGACGGCGTTGCCCTCTTGCCCGTCGCCGGCTCTTTGTTTGATTCCTTTGCCGGCATTCGCTTCGGCTTTGCGTCGGCCGCCTCGTCAGCGGCATGGGGTAGACGAAGCGGGACCCCATCGGCGCGTGCGGCAAGCGGGCCGAGCGGCTCACCGGCGTCGATGGCCGGCTGCAGAGCATCGGTCGCGAACAGCGGATGCGGCCCCTCGCCAGCGTGATGGGGTGGCGTCAGGGCCGCGGGCACCGGGGTGCTTTTGGTTCGGTGCCCGCGTAGGGCGTCGTGCATCTTGGCTACCAGCATCGACGCCCGCCGCGCCTTGGGCGAGCGCGTGGATGCAGTCGTGCGCGCTGCCTTGGCCAGCACCTCCTCCTCGCTATGGAGCGCGTCGCTGCGCGTTTTCGCCGCCGCCGCGGTTGGGGAGCGACGGTGCAGGCGATACGCCTTCCTCGTCGTCTGCTGCGATGCCGCAGCTTCTACGGCGGGAGCAGCGGCGGCAGTCGTGGAAGTGACCTGTGACACCGAAGCAGCTTGGGATGTAGCAGCACGATGCGTCGCAGTGGGTGTGGCGGCAGCTGTCTCCGCTCCTTCTTTGTCTGCCAAACAGCAGTCCACGTCGATGCACGACTCCTCCGCCTCCGCCGCCTCGATGTCCCCCGGCGAAATGGCGGTCAGTGGGTCGTCGCGCTCTGTGCTGCGGTGTCGTTGCTGGGATGACTGCTGACGCGCCGTCGTCTCCGCCTCAGTGCGCAGCGCGGCCAACTCGGCGGTCATGGCAGAAGACAGAGTCAGCTCGTGGCCCTCCACGGCATACTGGTTCGTGGACGCAGCCACCGAGGCCGCCACGCAGACGGACTGCCCTGCGCCGTAGGTGGGGTTGCGCGCAGCGCCCTCGTTGAAGGCACCGATGCGCTCCTGAACGGAGAGGGCGTTGGAGGTGGTGCTGATGCTGGCGCTGCTCTGGGTGCAGTTGTGGGCGCGAGAGCTCGGCACGGTGCCGGAGAGCACGGGCGCAGAGGCGGAAGGGAAGGGCTGGCCCGCCGAAGGACGCACCGGCTCGATGTGACAAGGGATGGGGCACACCTCAGCGCTGCTGTCATCCTTCGCCATCTCCAGCGGCCGCGACACTGTCGCGGTGGCAGCGAGGTGCTCGCGAATGCGCTCGCAAGTCAGAGAGCGCTGGAGATCCTTCTGCTCCGTCCCCGCGTTGCTGCCTGCCTCGACTCGCCTCTTGAAGTAGAAGACGGTGTTCGGCGCCACGCGCATCTCGCGGAAGGTTTTCTGCTCATCCTCCACTTCGACATGAGCGGCGTGCAGGCGGTGCTCGGGCGCCACAGCGAACAGCTCGCGCAGTGTGCCCACCGGGAAGTCCCGCAGCACGCGCAGACGGCGGTATGCGCACGCCCTGGTGGCACAGGATTTGGTGGTCGCGACGGTCGACATGGTCGCGTCCAGCAGTGCCTCGACCGGCACCTCGTCCACCTCCACCGCCTCCGCGAGAATATTGCGGTCAGCGTTCAGGGCGGCGGCAGACATGTAGGCGGCTGCCTTGTCGCGTGGCAGACGCAGGTACGCGAGCAAGTACTGGTCGCTGCTGCCAGTGAGACGGTCGGTGGCGGCGACGGCAGCCGCGTTGGGTGGCGAAGGGAGAGGGGAGAACAACAACGGTTCAGCCGCGGCGATGGCGGCGGTGTCGAGAGGGCTGACACCGGCCGGAGGGAAACGGCAGTTGTTCGCGAAGTCAACGGCGCTGTCGCGGCGGCGGCTCGCCATGAGCGACAGCGCTGACGCGGTGCGGCTCGGAGTGCTGAGCAGCTGAATCGGAGTTCGCGTCGCGGCACCTGCGCAGGGGACGAAGTAGTAGTATCGCGCCTCACCAACGACGCCGGTCCCCGAAGCCGCCGTGACGGGTGCAGTAAACATCAACGGCAGCGTCGCCATACTCATCAGCCCCATGTCGTGGCAGGCGGAGGAGACAGACTCGGAGTTGCCACCAAGTCTCGCGGCCGCGGGGCTCCCCTGCCGCTCTGTATCGGGGCTGACCGCCGAAGAAAGGCCCGCAAAGCCAGACGAGAGTCGGTGAGAGGCGGGGGTGCCGGTGCCCTCAGAGCCACCACCGGCGACGCTCTTGCTCCGCAGGCAGGGCCGCACCGTGGCCGTCGTGTTGGCATCCCGCCGGCGACTGTCCGGCAGCATCGACACGGCCCCGTGCCGACGATCGCGGACGATCAAGGAGGTGGTAGACACACTCGAGTGAAGGTGGAGGACAGCGTTGCGTGGGATATTCTTCATTGCCGCGTCGAGCCGGAGCGGCGTGTCTTTGTAGTACAGCGTCGCCTTCACGCTACCGAGCTCCGCCGCCCGCTCCTCCGTCACCGCCGCCTCCATCACGTGGCGCAGGACCACCGTGACCGGAGTCGTCTTGCACACGGGGATGGCGAAGACCTCGCCAAACGCGATGACTTGCACGAGAAACATGTCGGCTGCCGCGACGTCGTCTTTTCCGCCCGCGCGCACCAGCGACGGAGACGAGGAGCGCAGCCGACGAAGAAGGGATGCCATGGCCACGGTGCCGCTCTCTCTCTCTCTGTGTATGTTTATATGTATCTGTGTGTGTGTGTGTGTGTGTGTGTGTGTCTAGGTAGGGAGGGGAGGACGGATGGGCGTGGGCTCTACGATATGTGCACGGATCAATCTAGGTGCCAAGACGACCGCGACAGCAGAGAGACGGACGAGTGTAGGCGCGGACAGATCAATGCCTCGTCTGCGTGTGCGTCTGCCTGTTGGTGCGGCAGGAGGAGCGAGGGATCGTACGCGCCAAACCACACGCACCGACACACGACGACGGAGGACGGAGGAGGAGGAGGCTGTAAGCGGCAGCCTCCCTGTACGTGGGTAAAAGTGTCTGGGCGATGGGCGTGAGCGCAAAAAAAAAAAGAAACTCCGTTAGCATAAAAGAAGGGACGCGTGTGTGTTGCGACTTGAACGACAGCGTCGAAGGAGGAGGAAGGCGGGGGCTTCGGGTGCGTGTGCGTTTCCCTCGCCGCTGTATCGGGGTGTGCCTCTCTCGTCTATGCTGCGGACAGTTCGGCGCCGTTGTGGCCACGGAAAAACGCCGTGAAGTGAGAGAAGGAGACGCGTGGGGGGGAGGGAGAACGCGGGACGGTGGGGGAGCAGGTGCCCCTCAACACTTGAGGGCCCCTTGAAGAACGAAGGCGCCGGCATGAGGCCGGTGGGCATAGGCTGCGCACTCACTGTCACTCCTTCGCCATCATGCATGCGTAAACGTGATGCGGCGGGACAACAGGGAGGCACCCCTGAGTTCTTTGCTGCGCGTGTGTGCGTGTGTCGATGCCTCTCTCTCTCGCTCGTTACGCGCACGTGCGGTGCCTGCGGTGCGTCTGCGGCGAGCGAACATTCTCAGTGGCATCAACAACAGCGTCAGAGGCACGACCCCATGTGGCCAGAGTGAAGCTGCGAGGGGTGCAAGAAGGACCCAAGTCGGGGAGAAAAGGGGGTGGGGGGCTGCGCTAGCACGCAGGTGACCATCAACGCCGCCCCGTCTCACAGACGTGCGGTGCGAGGACGAAACTGCAGTGAGGTCGCCACAGAACTCGCGTTCAGTAACCGCTCCGCCTCGGTCGCCACCTCGAGCTCCTTCGCCAGCACCAGCGGTCGCTCCACCCCGTCGAAGAGGGATGTGGCTTCGCAGGGCCGCAACGACTCCTGCACCGCCAGCAGCCAGTCCAGTAGCAGGTGCGGCTTCATGGCCTCGGCGATGTGCCCACTCGTGCCGTTGGCGGCAGTGAATGGAAGAGTGCGCGCCCTGCCAACGGAGGGGGCCGACGAGGTGGCAGCGGGGGGAGCAGGCATGGCCGCGCGGCTCTGCACCACGTCGCTGTACGTCTCAAGCAGCTGCATCACGGTGGAGCGCCGGGGCTGGGCAAGCATGCCTAACGGAGCGAAGGTGGTGGTGGCCCCGTGCGATGCGGAGGGGCTGTTCAGGTAGCCGCCGTGTTGCTGGTGGTCCGTGGACAACGAGGCGGTTGCGTGACCCTCGTCGCTGCCGTAGACACGGGTCACCTTGAAGGATGAGTTCGAGCCGCCCGTGGCGGCGCACAAGTCCACGAGATTCGGAAACGCGGTAGCCGAGGATCGAGATGGGGCCAACGGTGAGTGCGGATGGGCCATGGGGGAGCAGGGCGACGAGAGCGACACTTGCGAGCCACTGGCAACCCCCGAATCACGCGACGAGCTCGGTGTAACGCCGCCGCACCTGCGAGTGGTGCAGGTGGTGGTGATAGCTGAGGCAGAAGTGGAGGGGTGCCACTCCACAACCAGGGCCGGTGGCGGGGCGTTCAGGAGCCACACCAGCCACTCGACAAACTCGGCGAGTGGGACAGAGTCGCCAACGTGTGGTGAGCTGTTGCGGTGATCTCCGAGAGAAGCGTGGTAGTGCTGCACGGTGAGGCCAACAGTGCTCTCGCCTTGCAAGACAGCGTACAAGGCCGCTGCCAGAGCGCTGGCTGGATGGGAAGCGTACTGGGATGCCAAGTGCGACGATGGCGGCGGGCACACCGCCGTAGTCTCAGCGGTGGCGGCGGATAGCCAGCCGTGGGTCGTGGCTGCTTGCACCGCTCGGGCGCTCATGTCGAACCACTCACGCTCGTCAAACTGCAGGTGGATCACGAGAGGCCCTGTAGGGCCCAACAGCACTGCCTGGCCCAGCACCCCCGCAGCTCGGCAAACGCCGCAGCACACCGGCGGCAGCCGACAAGGGGCGGCGCCTGTGCCGCTCAGCCACGACGAGGAGGAGCGCACACCGGACCACAGCTCATCGTGGCCGTGGCCTCCAGGACGCACCAAAGTGGGAGAGTCCTCCTCCACCAGGCAGTCACCTACTGACGTTGCGGAATGCTGTTCACGAAGATGCCGGTGCCGCTCGCAACTGGCCTGCATTGCTGCTGGCCGCGGCGGCTCGCGGTGGGCAGCGCATAGTCCCCCGCCTGAGGTCGGCGTATACGCGCCGCGTCCCGCCACCACAGGCGCACCAGTGGCGTCCAGCTGAAGGCCACCGCCCTTCTCGGGCACGCAGCAAGCGATGCCGCGGCCGTACTGGTAGTGCGCCGTGAACGTGTCGCGCGGATGCGCCAGCCCTAGCGATGGGACGCCTCCCTCCATCACAATTGTGTCGCCCAGCAGTATCAGCGTCGAGGCGTTACTGCCCAACATGGACGAGGCGCAGAGAGGGCACCCCGTAGGGCGGCCGAAAGCCGTGTAGCGCGGATCCTCGAGGAGTGCGAGGAGGGCCTCTCGAGCCTGGGAAAGCCTTCGATGGCTACACTCGTACTCGCCGGAGCCGGTGTGGTTCAGCCAGCCGAAGCTGTGGCAATTCAGGAGGAGGAGGCGCGAGACGCAGTCCAACGCCGGTGCCACGCTGCCACCCCGTTCGCCACTGCCAGCAGCAGCCGTGGTCGCTGGGGCGACACGGTGGCGGTAGACGTAGGTGAGCAGGATGCTGTAGAGGCAGCCAACCCAAGGCAGGTGCTCCGCACCACCGCGCAGCAGCATGTACTGGCCATCGTGCGTGACAACGTGGTGGCCGTAGGTGAGAAGAAGATGAACCGCGATGGGGGAGAGCAGGCGAACCGGCTCAAAGGCGTCGTGTGGGGAGCCGCGGTACTCCCAGCACTGCTTCAGCACGCGCACCGTGTCTCGAACTGCCAAATCAACAGACATCAGCGGCGCCGGTGCCGCAGCGACGGGGCCGCTGCTATCGTCGTTGCGAGCCCGGGCGCCGGGGGGCAGGGCAGGACTCGCCGAGGTGTAGCGTGAAGCGGTGGTGTACGACGGAACGGTGGTGGTCTGCGGGAGGTTGCCCTCCTCGTCCTCCTCTGCATTACCGCTAATGCATCCGTGATCGGGCTGCTGCTGTGTCGAGGATACGCTGTCAAGGTACATGAACACCTCTTTCAAGAGCGAGGTGAAGCTGGTGTGCTCCGTGCGGCGCCGCTTCCCTCGGTGAGCGGACTCGGGCAGCGGAGCGGTAAACGACGGTCGGCCCTGTCCCGCCACGGCGTCCCCTCCGCTGTGCTCATGTGATGCTTGCCCCCTGCTTCGTTGGCCGCCGTCGCCGGCTGGTGCCTCGCCGAGATTTCGCTGAGACAGGGTGTAGCCTATCGGCGGCAGAGATGCACCCCATCGGTTCCAGTTTACATGCAGCGTCACCGGCGACAGCGATGCTGAGGCGGCGCTTGCACCGCTGGCTGTACCGTCGAGCTGAGTGAGCGGCGGCGGTTGCAACGCACGCGTCCCAGCGTGTCCAGCGACGCTCTCCGGCACCATCGCCAAGTCCATTGTCTCCTCCCCTCGTCGCCCGCTCTTGCGCGAGACACAGGAAAAGAGCGGTGGCGGGGTCACGACGGTCTGCGCCTGTGGCGGCAGCGGCTCCCCGCTGTAGACCGATGGGTGGTCCTGCGGGTTCATTCAAGGGGCGAATAAGGCAAAATAGGTTGCGGTGCCTGTCCCACCAGTGCGGCCGTAGAGAGAGCGCGGAAGGGGAGTTGTGCACGAGGAGCGAGTGCGCGTGGGGTGGAGGTAAGACGCCCTTGAGAAAGCGCCGGTCGCATACACCGGCGCTGATCTCCACACACTGGCACGCACTGGAGCGTGTGCCTCGGGAGGGGGTGGTTCCGCGTGTGACCGTGTCGTCTTTTCGTCGCTTGCACTACCGCGTCGACTCTCTCTCGCTGCTGATGTGCAGACGCGATGCTGCGGCTGCAAAGTCGTTTCTGTGTTTATGTGCGCCTGTGGGTGTGTCGGTATATCGGTGCGTGTGCGGCTAGGTTTTCTGGGGCCGACGATGAACGGTGGCGCGGCACTGGGGAGGGAGGGGGTTGTAGTGCAAGCACTGACGCACGCGCCACACAGAGACACCCACATACACGCATCAGCTGCCCTTGTAGTGTGATGTCATGGATGCGTGCGTGTCGGATGCGAGGAGAGCAACACAAAACTCAGCATGGAAAAGGAGAGGAGACGAAGCAGGAAATGGCGAGCGCTTCGAAGCAATGGCGCATCATGCGCTTCTCGTCTCTCGCGGCTGCCAAGCCCGGTTGACAAGAGCACATGCCACGGCACCAGCCACGTTGAGCGCAAGCACCCTCTCAGGGTGTGCAGCATGATCCTCGTGCCTCGGTGTCTCATCAGTAGCGCCGCACGCACACAAGCACACCGCGCTCCCCCACCCCCACCCCAAACTGTCACACACGTACCACACAGAGAGGGGAGCGGAGGTGTGGCAGCTCGAGTAACGGCAGCCGCGGAAGTGCTCACGCGGCGCACGCACGCCGCGACAAGTCGCACGCTTGTCAAACTCCCCGTTGCTTTCCTTTCCACACCGATCACGGCACAGCACAGACAACATCATCCAAAGTGAGGGAGGAGACAACTCCACCACCCCCTGCCTCCTCCTCCTCCTCCTCAACCTTCTCCCTCCTCCCTCCCGCACTCTGCCGCCTTCGTCCATTCTCACGTCGCGCGTCAGGACGAGGAGGAGGGTGAGAAGAGGAAGGGACGCAGTCATCGCCAAAGGATAAAGACGCGCGAAGCGAAGAGGGGAGGGGGAGGGAGGAGGCGGTGAGAGAGGGCCGAAGAGATGAGCAGCTGCACAGCCGAAGAGGAAGCGATCACGTGTGTCTGCGCACGTGCCTGTGAGCGGGGGCGGCGGGGGGGGGGGGGGAAGTGAGACAGACGCAGAGACACGCGCATGTGCTTCCTGACTTACATCAGCGACCATAGAAGGAGTAAAGAGAGAGAAAAAACAAGACGAGAGGAGAGAGGCACTAGCCACCGTGGTCGGCGTGCGGCTGCACTCGCTCTCCTCAAGCCTCCTTGCGAGACGCCCATGCCAGGAGAGGCGAAGAACGATTGAGGGAGGCGGTAAGGCAAGCGCCGCGTGGCACACTCTCTCTGCCTCTCGCTCTTTTATGTCCATCATGTATATGTACATTGTGGCAACAAAGGGGGGAAGGCACCAGCGCGCGCGCAAGAGAGAGAGAGAGAGAGGAGGGGGAGAGGCGCAGAAAGATACTGTCAAGACGGGGGGAGGGGGAAGGGGAGGGGGGGGGAGAGGATCACCACCCTTCCTCCCTCTTCTTCTTCCCCACGGCACAGACGCACTCGAACACAAATCACAAGCGTCAACGACTCACCCAACAACACAGAAGAGCCGCCAACTCTATGGCGGCGGACACCGTATCCATATGTGTATATATAAACAGTAATGTGCAGCCAAGGGGAGCGCTTCGATGGCGACGGCGTACCGACGACACAGCAGAGCAGGCAATGACCAGAAGAACACCGGAAGTCACGAGGGCGTGCACGACGAGCAGCGTGCGTGGGCGTGACGATGCCGAATGGCGGCTGAGCATCAGCGACGGGTTCTCCCCCGCTAGTGCTGCTGCACGTGGTAGTTCTCGATCTTCTCGATAAACGTCTGTGCGTACTCTGGCGAATAGTATTCTACAATCTCCGGCGGGAAGCAGCTGTTGATGATCTGGATGGACTCGGCCAGGGAACTGCCCGGCTCAGCCTTGATGCGCTGCACCGTGGCCAGGCCGCGGTTCGCCACGAACTCGCGCTTCGCGGCCACGTCGGTGGGCAGCACCTTCGCGTACTGACCGCAGACGTACTTGAGGACGTCCTGCGGCGCATCGGGGTGCAGCAGCGGTTCTAGGGCGGGTAGGTAGACACAGTGCTGGATGATAGCCTTGAGGGCGCGCTTGCTCTTCGTCTGCAGGTCGTCGGAGCTGCTGGGGCTGAGGTACACGTCCAGCAGGCGAGGAAGCACGTTGCAGTCAGCCACCGCCTTGGCATGATCGGCGCTATGGCGGCCGAGCTGCCCCAGTGACCACGCCGCGGCGGCACGTATGTGGTCTTCGGCCTCTTTCTCCAACGCGTCAGCCAGCGGCATGATGCCGCGCGCCACGATGACGGCAAGCGCCAGCGTCTCAGAGAAGGCGGAGAGGTAGCCGAGCGTCATAATGCCCGGCAGGCGCGTGCTGCCTTTCGTCGTGGTGGTGTATTCCACCAGTGCGCCCACGCCGCCGGCGTTCACCACGAGCTGCGCCAGCTCTGGTGTGTGCTTCGCAATCTCGCGAATGCACGTCGCCGCGTTCTTCTGCACCACCTCGTCGCTGTCGGCGAGCAGCAGGAAGATCTTTGGAAAGATCTCTCCCTCGACGACCAGCTCCGCCAGCTCAACGCTGTGCTTGGCGATCTGCGCCAGGCACTGGCACACCTGCCGCTTCAGCTTCGCGTCGCTGCTGGCGATGAGCGGCGCCAGGTGAGTGATAGCGTCCTGGTCAACAATGGACTGGGCCAGCTCTGGGCTGTGCTTGGCGATATCACCCAGCGTTGAGGCTGCCACACGCTTCAGAGACAGCTCCGGCTCCTGCACGCACAGCACCAGCGGCGGTACAGCGCCTTTGTCCACCACCTCCTGCGCGAGATCTGCGTTGTGGCGGGCGACGTAGCCTAGAGCCCACGCGGCGCTCTCCTTCACGGTCGGATCGAACTCCTCCAGGCAGCCGACGAGCGCCTCCACCGCCTGGCTGTCGGCGACAGCCTGGGCAAGCTGCGGAGAGTGCCGCGCCACGCTGCGCAGCACAAACGCGGCTGATTTCTTGTAGAAGCGATTCTGGTCGCCAAGCGAGTACACCAGCTGCGTCAGCACATCTCCAGAAACGACGTTCTCCGCCATCTCCTCACTAGAGTTCGCGAGGCGGCCAATCGCCAGCGCGGCGGACTGCTGCACCGACGGCACGCTGTCGAGCAGCAGAGGGCGCAGCAGCTGCATTACACCCGCATGCTGCAGTGCCTCGATGTTAGCCGGCTTGGAAGCCAAGTCCGCGATCGTCTGCACGAACCTGACGCGTGCCTTCTGGTACTCGTCGAAGGTTTGCAGAATAACCCGATTCGACATGCTTTGTGTGGCGGAGAGGAGAGGAGAGGAGAGGGCCACTGTGTAGCGCTGATACGTGTGCCCGTGTACTTCGTGTCTGTGTCGAGGGGCGCGTGTGGGCACGGTTATTGAGTGTGTGTGCGTGGGGGGGGGGGGTCACTTCTGCAGCGATGTCAGCAGCAGCCGCAGCAGCAACAGAAGAAGGGCAATGGGGGCAGAGACAGAGAGACAACGATCTGCACGATGGCAAGCGGGGATTAGGCGGAGGAGTCCAGGAGGGAAGAAGATGCGAAGTAAAGCACACAGAAAGGGGGGCAGAGAGAGAGTCACGTGCACGCCGCATCGCGAGAGCGCGCGCTGTTCCTCAATGATGGCGGTGGTGCGCGCTGTCGTGACGGAGAGCGAACTGAACATGCCTTGATACATGAGTGCTCAGGTGAGCCAACGATCTCCATTCATCGTCAGTGCCGCTGGTACCACACCACCGCGGCCCCAAACATAGAGGAGGGAGATGAGAGAGGGGGTGACAGGAGTAGTGCCCATGCGTTAGTGCCCCCCCCACCTCCCACTCTCGCTCGGCCTCCAACCATGGCTGGCATGCCAATGCCATCTCACGGCGATAGTGTGACGCCTCCTCATGTGTGCTTACACACGTTCGAGGAAGAGTGCGCGCGGCACCGTCATGCGTGCGTGCGTGTCTGCCGGCGTATGTGCTGTGCGGCGTGCTGTATACAATAGTGAATGGCGAGCGGGTGAAGCAAGGCCGACGGAGACGGAGAGAGGCGCAGCGCACGCACAAACACGCGCGCATACACCGCACTCAACAAACACGTGTGTATGTACATGCCTGTGTCTCCGCGTGCTTCTTCTACGGTGCATGCTGCTGGCATTGCAGCTGGTAAAGCAGCTCGTTCATGCGGGCTCGCTCCGCCTGATGCTGCACCGCGTTCGACAAGAGCTGCTGCTGCATCAGCTGGAAGAGTTTGTGCACTTCTGCGTTCACAAGGGCCCCCGCGGACGGAGTCGACTCACGGTGGAGCAACACCGCATCCAGGTGGACCTGCATCGCCTCCCTGGCGCGCGCCTCCGACAGATCAAGACGGCGCTGCAGCTGGCGCACGGTGTCGCGCAAACGAGCGACCGAGTTCTCGCCAGCCGCATCGCCCTCAACGGTACCGTTGCTGCGGCGGCCCACCCTCTCGCCCTTCGGTTCGGCGTCCCTCCGGCTCGGTGGCACCTGTGCCGGTGGTGCTGCCGCTGCCCCGCTCTTCCATGCCTCGGGTCGGGATTTGTCACGGGCGCTTTCGCAGGTGGTGGCGTTGACCGCAGCGGGCGGCGACGAGGCGGGGCGGGTAGTCGCAGGAGAAGCGGCCGCCGCAACACGGAGCTCCTCCCTCAGCTTCCGGACGGTTTTCTCGGCTGCGTACAGCCTCCTTGTTAGTTCCTCCTTGTGCGCCTCCAGTCGCCTCACTTCGGTCTCTAACTGACGCGAGTGAGCCGCAGCGCCCTCGGCCGAGGCAGTCGCAGGTGCCGCAGCTTTCGAAGGCGATGAGACCACTGTAGGTCGACAGGAATGGGCACCGTTTAGTCGTGAGGCCGAAGGCGCCTGGCGCTCTTTGGCGCTCCCCTCTTTCCCACCAGCGTCTCGCACTCCCGCCGCCTTGGCTTCGAGCTCCGCATACTTGTGCGTCCATGTTTCCACTTCGCTCTCTAGTCGTCGCGATCGTTGGTGAAGACGCTGGGTAACGACTGCAGCGACGCGCAGTTGTTGACGCAGCTGGAGTGGCGAGAGAGACTCGAGCTCGGCATCCGTGTACGTCTGCAGCACGCCAGCGTCGTCAGATCTGTCGCTGCTGTCGACGCGTTGGAGGCTGTGCAGACTGCTGAAGCGCGCCACGCCCCATTCGGAGTTGCAGAAGGCGTAGACGAGGTCAGCCGACCATGGGAGTCTCGCGCGTGTTTGTGGCTAGATGAAGCGGTGGTGCGATGCGCCGTCGCCGACGATGCTCGGGTTTCCGAGGTGGCGTGCGCTGCAGGCTCGAACGACTGTGGCGAAGCCGAGGTGCGAATGTCTGCCTGCAGGTTCGCGAAGAGGGAGAGGGCGTGTTGTGCCTTGGCTGTGTAGGACGCGTCCCCGCCAGCCGCCGGCTCAATCGCGCCACCATTGCCGGTGGCGCGAGTGATGCCCGTGTCCGCTGTCCAAGCGGGCCCGGCGGTGGCGCGCATTGGGAAAGAAGAAGCGAGAAGTGCGGCCAGGCGGGTGAGGAGTTGCGCAAACACGGCAAGCCCACCCCCCCCGAACGTCGTCTAAGGCTGTCCTCGCTTTGTTGGCCTCTCTCCTTTCCCCGAGTCGGGGGATGCACCTGCCGCAGCGAAGTAAAAATTCGTTGAAAGGAAGATATGTTTAGCGGCGTTGGCACGAGAGAGGCGGAGAGCGCAGTCGCTGATGTGGCTATCACGTGTGAGGATCTCGTTGTAGACCTCTTCGGGCGGGAGTGTGGGTGTCTGCATCCGCTGCAGAGTGTGGCAGGCAGAGGATGATCCAAAGGATGTGAAAGCTTCTTGACAACGGAGAGCACAACGAAAAGGTCTACGATTTGCTCACACAGCCGTGGCGCATGGAGCTGCGCACGCGCACGCGCGCATGCACGTGCCGTGAAGAACGCAGACGCGCTGCACTTCCCCCCCCCCCCTATCCCCTCCCCTCCCCTCCCCTCCCCTTCTCTTTGTTTCGCAGACGTCCGTACCCCCCGCCCCCCGCCCCCGTGTGCGCGTGTGTGCGTGTGTGTGCGTGTGTGTGTGTGTGCGCGCACGTGGAGAAGCGGAAGTTGGTAGAGGCAGAAAGAAAAGCGTGCGCGCATGCAGAGATGGGCAAGTGCCCGCGTCGAGTCGTTCCAGGTGGTGATGGGTTGAGAGACGTGAGGGCGGAGATGAGAGACGTATCGGCAACTGTGCAAGCGCCAGACCATCAAGGTCTACACGCGCAGAATATACCGGAGTGGGTCCATCGAGAAGCGTCGAGCCCACGTCGCTCTTCCGCCCATTGTCTCAACGACCGCTGCCTGCACAGCTGCAGCACCGGAAGCATTATTCGAAGATGCACCTTAACATATAGTGTATCGCGACCCTCTACCGGCCGGTGCGCTGGGCACGCTACCTTCAACGCCGTGGCAACCCGCTCTTCTTCCTCATCAGACTACCGCTGCCTTCATCTCTGCGGGCATTCGTGGTGTCGCACGCGGAAGGGCAGACGTGGACGTGCCATACACACACACACACACACACATCGGAGAATGAAAGCAGAGACGTGAAAGGAGCAACGTGCACAAGCGCGACAGACACACACACACACACAAAACACACACCAACGCAAGAGCGGGCGAGGGAGGTCGCATCGGTGGAGGTCTGCGCCAGCCGCAGCAGTCCTGGTCCCCCTCCCTCTCTTCCCCCCCCCCCTGCCCTGCTCTCAGCCTCGGCCCTCTTCCAGAAGATGCCCTACGCCTGTCGATAGATGATTGGAGAGCGAAAGGCGCGTGGCGGCGACGCCGCGGCGCACGTTGTGCTTGAGCACCGCATCGGTGCTCTTCGAACACCACCAGCTCCTACTGCTGCTGGAGGTGCACTGCCAGTGGCTAGCGAGCCGGGTCGGCGAGATGATGCCGCCGGCGCCCGTGCCCACGCATCATCCGCCGTTGCATTGCCTCGCCCTGCAGAAGGCGCCGGCGTTGTCCACGTTGCCGCCCCGCGTGCTGGTGGCCAGGCACCTCGAGGTGCACCGGGGCGGTCGACAGCGCCGCCGCCACCGCCAGCAGTGTCCTCTGCGGAGAAGTTTTCCGACGTAAATGGGAAGGAGAAGAGCGAGGACGACAACGGCTCGTGCCGACCTCCGCGTACGGCGGACGCATCCGTAGATGTCGCACCACCACCACCCGCTGCTAGGCCGGGGCTCGGTATCGGACTGAGATCGCCCTCACTTGTGCACCACGCCTCCAACAGAGCTGGCTCCTCCTCGCCGTCGCCGGCGGCGTAGTCGTCCTCCTCGGCTTGCACGTCTTCCTCCGCTGTGGCCAGCAGCAGCGGTGGCGCCGGCACGCGTCCCCGACCCGCAACGCTACCCTCCCGCCTCGCCGCGCTGCCGCAGGTGATCGTGGAAGAATGCAGCATGGCGGATGCTGCCTTGAAGAAGCGCTCTGCTGCGGTAGAGGTGCTCAGGCTCGCCTCAACGGGTGATGGGGTCGTGGCGTGTGGCTTCACCGAGGGTGTGTAGGAGGCACTTTCAGTAGGCAGCATCCATAGCGGCGGCGGCGGGGTGAGCGGTCGCGCCTGCTTGACACGCCAGTGCACCAGCTCCTCGACGGACGGGCTGCAAAGCATGCGAGACGGGGTGCTGTCATCCATGGCAGCCGCGCGCGTCGCGTTAGGAGTGTGATCGGTTTTCGGGGGTGGTGGTGTCTGCGGACGGTCGCTGTGCGCGCGATTCTCATCCGGTGCGTGGCTGCTGTCGGCACCCACGTATAAGGGAGAGGTAGCGGTATGTGACGAGGGAAGCAGTGGTGGCGGCGCAGGCGTGGACATTGCCGTCGCTGTCACCTCTCCTGTCGCGCTGGCTTGCCCCTCTGCGCCTCCTGTAGAGACCGTCACAGCAGCCTCGGCGGCCGCAATCGTGCGCACGCACTGCAACGTTTTTTCTTCCCGATCGAGCGTGCGAAGCTGGTACACAAGCAGCTCCTCGCGCAGAGCGTCGTTGCGGCTCCAACTCTCCTCGAGCTTGGTGTGCAGCTCCTCCAGAAGCTGTTGAAGCACCTGCAAGTGCATCCGCGCCATCGGTGGCAACGTCGCCAGGCGCAGTAGTGGAGGCGGTGCAGCCTCCGGCATCGCGACAGCGGTCGCGGGTCGCGCTGCCATGACGAGCTGTTCGTCTGCGTCAGAGGCAGCAGCGAGGGTGGTCGTGGATGTGGTGGTGGGCGAGTCTGGTGAGGGAGCAGTGGACTCCGCCAGCGTCGCATTTTCGCCGTCCTCGTTCTGTGACGACGCAGTGGATGAAGACGAGCCCGGCTGTGACGCAGACCTCACAAGCGCGTCCACACTCACCCGCTCCAGACGGCTGATCGCCTGCTGCAGCGCAGCAGCTAACACGCTGTTGCGCTCCTGCAGGATCTTCAGCTGCTCCTGCTGGGCCTCGGATGCCAGACGTTGCGCCTGCCGCTCACGCACCAACGCGTCGGCTCGGTCTTGCAAGTAGCGCTGGACGGTGTAGACGTCCAGCGAGGCAGCGCGGGCGGCACCATCTGTGTTGCTTGTCGGCGTAGAAGCAACGGTCGCTGGAGCCGTGTACGTCACAGTGCCGTCCGCGCTTGAGCTCCCGGTGGGAAGCAGCCACGTACGCACAGTTCCGTCGGTGGCTACCGACCACGCGCGCTGCATGCAAACCTGGTCCATAGGTTTCACAAAGAGTGTGAAGCCACAGCCGCGACGCCACGGAGCCGACGACGTCGACAGAGCACAGCGGTGGCGGGTGGCACGCAGGAGGTCGATGGCGTCGCGCACCATCACCACCACGTTCGCAGGATCGCCGCCGCTCATCGAGTCCTCCTCATGGCCCTTCCCACTCTCCAGTAGGCCGGGTGGTGGGTAGCTGACGGGCAGTACCTCCGCCACGTTGAACGTCTCTGCACTCCACGCCACCACGCTGCCATCCGCTTGGCTCGCCCACACCAGCGCCTGCCCAGGTGAGCCGGGCGACGGCATGCTCGTCAGACTGTGCACCGGTGCCGCAGAGGCGGAGCGCAGGCAGCGCAGAAGCTGACCTGTCTGTGCCTTCCAAACGAGAAGACGGCCGTCCGCGGTGCCCGCCCACAGCTGCCCCGCCGGCACAGTGCTGCCCGCGACGCAGAGGGCGGTGACGGCCACATCCACGTGTGCAGCGTCGGCGGAGGCAGCGCCGGCCTCACCACCCCTCTGCCGCAAGAGTGCCTTGGGCACCCGATACGCACGCAGCACCTCCCACCCCCTGCAGAGCCGGGGCTGCGCGCTGTCTGGAGCGGGTGCCCCTTCCTCCAAACTCGTCGAGGTGCTTTTGTTTGCCGCCAGCGCGGTGGCGTTCCGGTCGGCAGCAGGGGCGCTGTCATCCGCAGCAGAGGTTGTGAAGCGGCAGAGGAACACGACGGCGCTCCCTTGCGCATCCGTCTCCCCGTCTTCGTGGCGCGGGGTACCGGCCGCAGAGAGGTGCGGCTGCACAAAGCAGTGGGTCGATAACACGCAGCATGGGGAGGCGGACGGGTGTGAGAGAGCGGCGGCCGTCATCACCACCGGCGGGAACGACGACGGCGGCGATGCTTCCCCGGCATCCTGAGCCCTCGTGTTAGCCAGAAAACGCTCAGGCGGCGACAGAGAAGCGTATCTGGAGTCCAGCAGCAGCACCGAGAGCCGCGTGTCTGCCTCACCCCCTCGGCCGGCGCCCTCGCCCACCTCAGCCATCTGCAGGCACCACAGCGCCACTACGCCGTCGGCGTCCAACGAGAGCAACGCGCCTACGAAGGTGCCGGGTGCCGTCGACGCTGGCTCTACTGCCGAGGCCGGCGCACGCAGCGGCAGACAACTCAGCAGCGGGGCTTCGTGGAACACGCACGTGGCGGACGGCAGCTCCACCAGCGACTCCCCGACCACAACGTAGAAGCTAATGAGCCCGCTGAGCTGACCAGCCACTACCACTGCGCCGAGCGGCTCGACCGCTGCGTCGTCGGCTGCTGACGCCCACGCCAAGCACGACACCTCGCCACCATCGCGCAGTTGCTGCTGATGGCGAATGGCGCCAGTCTGCTGCTCGCGTACCCGCAGCCACCCACCCGACTCCGCGGTCACCACAACATGGCCGCGCCCTGATGCAGCTGAGTAAAGGGCGGCCACAACTGTGTTGGGGCACACAAAAACACCGGTGTCAACGACTTCGCTCTGCGGACCCAGAGTGCTGCGCACGCGAGGTGCCCGGCGACCTCCGCGGCCGGCCGTCGATGCCCAGCGGGCCGCTGCTGGCTCCAGTAAATCGAGAGGCATGCGCGACGCATCGTCTAGTGGTGCGGACGAGGAGGCGGCCGCATCCGTGTGTGCAACCACAGGTGAGGCGTAGGGCGATCGGGCGTAGGATGGAGACACACAACGTAGCAGCGGTGGTTGCTGCGAGGGAGCGGGACTTCTTGGCCCACCCGTGGCCGCACGGGCTGATACGTGAGCAGAGCGATGCACAAAAAAGCTAGACGGCATTCCGAGGGACGAGGATGTGGGGGTGCCATTGGTGGTGGCGGTGGCCGTACGCTTGGTACGTGCTGGGGTGCCGCGTTCCGCCGAACCTTCCATCCTCTCCACCCAGCGCCCAAAGACGTCTTTTTCGCTCACTTTGAAGTCGAGCTCTTTTTTGTTTGCCTCTATGTCTATGCGTGCGTGCGTGCGTGGGTGTGCGCGCGTGTGCGCATTCGATTCGCGCTCTTATTTCGCTGAGTGAGGGGCGACCTCACATCCCTAAATACGTATATGTACGTGCCTGTGTCCCCTTTCTAGGCGTGGTGGGAGAGTACCCCTGTGAATCTCAGGAGGAGAACGGGGGAGGGTTGTCGAGCTGGCCACATCAATACCGCAGACAGACACACAGAGACACCTGCACCGGTTCTTTCGGCAGTTGCCGGGGAGAAAGTGCGCCAACACACGCTCGCTCGCAGTACAACGAAAACAAAGCGGGGAAGAAAAATGGGGCCGCCAAGCAGCGTGGCACATGATCAAAAAGTGTGGAGAAGCAGAGGACGCCACACGAAAAAAAAAGCGCGAGAGAGGGATGGAGTAAAGTGCAAGAGAGATGCATCAAGCGCGAACAACAAAAGCCAAGATGAGAGAACCCCCCAAACTGCCTCAAGCCCGCGATGATGAGCGAAGAGAAGGCAAAGTGCCGACCCATCAGCGGTTGAGAGGGTATAGAGTGCAGTGACAGGTCGTCAACTCACATGGATGCTGCGAGTGACCACCCATCGCCTTCTCCCCCTAAGAGTCGTGGTTTTCTGCTTTCCATCGTACAAACGGAGGGAAGGGAGACGATGAGGGGGTAGGCTTACTAAAATCAACTTCCTTCTTATGTGTTCAGGGTACACGCGCGTCAGTATCTGCGTTATCTTCTACTTGATTGCTTTGGAGTAGTGTCTGTGTGTGTATCTTAGAGTGACTGCGCTTTTTTTTTTCGTCAATCCTTGTTAAAATGTTTCTTTTTTTGACCTGTATTGGTCTGTCTAAGCCATCCGTGTCTGATCGGGAGTCTCATCACGGGGCGAGGGGGGCGGGGGATCGGCCAGCGACGGAGCACGTATGCTCTGTGCAAGTGAATGAGCCGTGTTGGTCGATGTGCTCGAGTGAACACACGTGTGCAGGGGCATCTTCCTCACCGAGTGTCATAGAGTGCACGCGCACTGCAGCACGGGAAAGGCAGAAAACACAAAGAAAAAAAGAGAAACAAGCGAAGAGAGGGGGAGATGTGTGACACGCGTCTCCGAGGCATCGACAACGACAACGACCACAAAAGAAAAATCCCACCGGAACATGTGCGCCATGTTACTTTTTTTGTGTACTTTTTTTGTTTGTTTTTGGTTTTTGTTTGTGTTTGTTTTTTTTCTGTGTGGTGGTGGTGGGGGGGGGGGGGAGTGTGTGTGGGAGGGGGAGTGGGGGGGGTTCTCTCTCTCACCTCCTCCTCCTCCTCCTCCCCCCCTCTCCCCGTGTACGGCAGTTGACACGGCGGTTCGCATGGGGAAAAGGGGGACGGCGAAGGGGGCGCAGGGGGGGGGCGCGTGCGAGCAGCGATGTGCAAAACGGGCCGACCCAAAGGCGCAGCCGAGGAGAAGGAGCAGCAGAAGCAGAGGTAGCGGAGGAACAAAAAACGAAAAAAGTGTAGACGTGGATAAACGCCATATGTGTAATAACGGTAGTCACGACGGTGGAAGGGGGGAAAGCCGGGGTGGGGTCGAACCCTTCCGAGCGATACTTAATCGGGGCAGTGAGGATGTCTAACGCACAAAAAAAAACGAAAACATAAGAAGAGCGAAAAGGAATCAAGAAAACCATTGCAGTAGGACAGAGATGAATAAAGAAACAATGTCTCACACACACACACACAGACGCATATATATATATATATATATATATATGTATGTGTATATGTATATATATGTATGTATGTGTGCATAGACCATTCTCTCTCTTTTTCTCGTGTCTATTATCCCTTCCTTCCTTCGCTTCCCTGCTCCACCACGCATAGACGCGCGTGCACATCCGCGCAGAGATGCACACATGCACACGTGCGTATGACCGGAACCACGGAGTGGTGGCGCAGGGAAGGCCAAACAACATTCAGCACGCAGCATACCAATATGAAATAAAATAAAAAAAGAGGGGAGAAGGTGGTGGAGGATAAGGAGTCATAAAGTTCGGAAGAAAACTCCAACGGTGGGAGGAGTAAGCGAAGAAATAGAGACAGACAGAGATGGACTTCGGTCTACCACGTGGTGCCGCGCCAAAGCGCGGCTACTTTGAGAGCGGCTGCCGCTGGAGCTGCTGCTGCATGTAGCGGCGCGCAGCAGACGGGTGGCCGTACAAAACGCCGCCTGCGCTTTTGCCCACCGAGGTGAAGGCCACGGTGACGAACCGAGGTGGCTCGTACGGGAAGTGGCGGAAATGCTTCGCCGCCGTTGAAGTCGATGTCTCGTCCGTTGATGCGGTTGAAGCGCTTGCGGACGCGCACGCCTTGTCGTACGCCTCGCGAGGCTCTGCATCCTGGTAGGCACGGCATGGTACGGTACGCGGCTCCTCTTGCTGGTGTGACTGCGGGTAGGGATGATGGTGCACCGCGCCGCCCGCGTGGGGCGGGACTGGACGCTTCGCCTTGATCTTCCCCTCGATCTTCGCCGCGAACTGGCACCCCACCAGTGCGGGGCGCAGGCGGTCCTCCACACGCTTGAACTCCATCGGGTTCGTCACAACGCCGATCAGCGCCTGCACCACAAAGTTCCCGTACAGGTCGCCCACCACCTCCTTCAGGGCGGCTGGGTTGAAAACCAGCTCGTCCAGAAAAAGGCGCCGCACCGCCGGGACCTCGCCACAGCACCGCAGGACAACCTCCAGCACGTTGCTGGAGTGCTTGTTGCAGCTCATCTGCAATATGTTGCCGGTGAAGTGGGCCACAACGTACTGCGCGGCCGTCGTGCGATCGCTGTGCTCGATCGCGCACTGCACCATGTAGTTCGCAAATGCATCCATCGACAGCGCAGCCAACTTCGGCAGCAGCTCGCGCACCAGCTCCGCCTTCTGCGCCGCGTCGCACAGCTCGAACACGCGCATCAGCGAGATGCACCCCTGCTGCGTCGCCGCAAGGTACCCCGCGTTGTCCGCAAGCACGCGCACAAGCGCAGACAGATCCACCTCGCGCCGCTCGAACAGCGACTGCAGCGTGCGCCGCGTGTACTGCGACGCAGTGCACATGTTCAGCACAACCGACGCGTGCATCGCGCCAATCAGCGCCTCCGTCTGCTCCGCGGTGCACGCCTCCACCAGCGTCCGCAGCACGTGGCACCCGTGCACGTCCACCGCCACGTCGCGCAGCCGTGGGCACAGCTCCGTCACCACAGAGTCCAGCACCTCCGACCGCTGCGTCCGCAGCGCCGCCTGCAGCAGCGCCTTGCCCTGCGGCGTGCACGCAACGTCCGCCACGTGCCCCTCGCACGTCGCCCTGAACGCCTCCACCAGCGCGGCAGCAGGCATCGCCGAAAGCCTGCGCGGCCCGCACACCGGCGCCGCCACGTGCACCGCGGGCGCCATCGTGGTGGCCACCGTCGCAGGCGCCACGCCAGCACAGCCGCGCTCCGCCTCGCAGTCCAGCGACAGCACCGGCACCGCGCTCACCGTCGGCAGTCCAGCACCACGCGCGCACGGCACGGCAGCAGCAGCAGGAGAGGCCTGTTCCAGCGGCCCCGCAGTGCCGCAGCTCGCGGGCGCGGGCACAGCAGCCGGCGAGGCGCGCGGCGGCCGCAAAAACGTCGCAGCGGCAGCAGACCGGCCAACGCTGCGGTGCAGCGGCGGTGCAGCGCCCTTTCGAGCCACCATGGCGCGACGCTCAGTGACGGCCGGGAAGTACCTCGGATGGAACCGCTCGGCGGACGAAGACATGGCGTGGTGTGACAAGGGAAACGAGGGAGATACGTGAGCCTCAAGCAGGCGGGGCTATCGTCAACTGCGACGGGAAGAGACACCAAGTAAAAGAGAACGCACGCAGGTGATGCGGTGGTTGGCGACGGCTACCGGGAGAAGGAAGAGAAGAGCGTGCGGTACAGAGTTCCCGTCGATGAAGACGGCAGTGATACTGGCGGAGGGGTACAGAGGATGGGGAGAGACGGGAAGCTGGAAGAGCGGTATTTAAGGGATCTAGAAGGTTAACGAGAAACGGTAAAAGTAAGCGAAAAAATATGTAAAACAAGTGGAGCTGTCGGGGGAGGGGGGAGGGGGGGCAGTGCTGCAGCGGAGGCGGCAGGATCGTGGAGATGAAGCGAGGCCCACGAGCTGACGTCCGCCTGCCTGCGAGAGAGCGTGCGCTGGAGCGACAACCTCCGTTCGTACAGGAGAAAGGGGGGAAGAAGTATAAAAGAACAAATAAGAAGGCATGCACCAGTGTGCCTGTGCGTGCGGGACAGTTTATGTTTGAAGGGAGGAGACAGAGACGGACAGAGAGGCGGTGGGTGAGGATGAGGGGGAAGCTCACAAGCGAAAAGAATACAGCCGAAGAGAGCGCTTACTTCTAAAGGGGGCCACAACAACAACAACAAGAGACTTGCACACGCCGTGGGTAGAGATTGGGAAGGGGGGGAAGAGATGTGCGCGCACGCACTCATACACACATAGCGAGGCAGAAGAAGGGGGTGAAACGGTACAATGCCCAAACAACGAGAGAAAAAGAGAGAGAGAGGAGGGGGGGGAGGGGACGGTGGCACATACGAGGGAGAGGGAGGAGAAGAGAGGCCTCGATTCGTATGAGGAGGATGGGAGAGAGGATTATGGAGATGGCGCGCTTCGATCTCGTGGAGATTACGGTGCGGTGTGGGCAGGGCGGGATGACAAAAAAAAAGAGGAGAGAGAGTTTCGCATGTCGTGTTTCGGTGTTTAGTTGGCAGTCATGCCATACATGAGTGTGCGTGTGTGCAGTAAGTTCGTTGGTTTTGTGAGAGGGTGAGACAAGGGACACAAGGTCATGGAGTAAGACGTATGCAAGTGGCATGGAGAGGGAGGGAGGGAGGCGGGAGTGGCGATGGCATGATCGAGAGAGAGAGACGCAGAAGTTACGGCTACCGTTAGAGACACATCCCCGTGGACGACTCTTGTTGTGCGCAGCGACGCGTCTCACGACCGTCAATGACGGTGCGCGGAGCACACAGCCGCATGCATGCACGAGCGCGAGCGCGAGCACCACTGTGCGCCTGTGTAAACGCCGGTCTTCTTTGTTTCTCGCTTTCCCGAGGCTTGCAGGCGCGCAGGCGGCACCGCCAGCCATCGCACGCCGCTGAAGGTCTCGTAGGGGCCCAGGACGAGCAGCAAGGGAGATGACGGCTGGGGAGGGGCTGCAGCGCCTTCCATGGCGAGCCCTGCTGGAAGCATACTAGTCATGGCGCTGCACATGCCAAGCACACCAGCAACGGGAGGCGGAGAAGTATGCAGTGGTGCCTCACATCGCGCCGCTTTTTTCGGGCTCCGAGGGGTTAGCAACACAGAGTCGTCGTCTTCCACATCACACGACCTCTCTCGCAGCTTGAGGCTCAGTGCAGTGACCGAGAAACGATGCGCGGAGGCTAACTCGCTCGCAAACACGCACCAGCTGCTCTCCGCCGCAGCCTTCGTTAATCCTCTCTTTGTGCGCAAAACCGAACCCGTCAATCACATCCCGCCTCTCATGCGCACAGTGGGTCGCCTGTGTGCGCCCCCTTCCTCCTCCCCCCCCCCCCGATTCGGGTGCCAAGAAGGCGAGGCAAAGTCGCCTAGCGTGCATATCGGTGAGTACGCGTTCATGTGCAAGGGATGGGTGGAAGGACGGCACTCCCCAACTCACCTGCGCGTTGCTACGACACGCTATACACACACACACGCACACACATGCATGCATGCACATATCAGCAGGCGCACAAACGCACTGGCCAACGCCCAAGCCAGTCGCGCGCCGCCATGATAGAGGTGAGACAGCAAGCGGGAAGATGCTCACGCTCGGCGGACCGTCGAGCAGCGGACCGTCTGCCCGAGCAGACGCATGAAGAGAAAAACGCAGTGCAAGAGAGAAAGAGACATGAGAGGAGAAGGGAAGCGGAAGGAGGCGAGCGCTTCCGAGCCCACACACACAGACACACTAGGTCGACGCTGAGGGGAAGCGAAGAAAGCAGGAGACTCCTTCGAGGAAAGAGGGGCGGCTGGGGTGAAAAGCAGCTCGTTCAAGCACGGAAAACGGCGCGCTGGTGGCACGCCGTCACTGCAGCTCAGAACGGCCTCCAGCACCTTGCTGGGGTGCTTCTTGCACTTCAGCTCAAGAAATCCTTCCAGCAGGGTGCACCACAGAACACGTTGACCGCGCGCCGTGGGATACGCTGGCCGCCCCACTGAACCCCCCCCGCCTGTTCCTCTTTGGTCTTGTGCGGCTGGTGCCCTCTCCCCACACCCCTCTTTCCAAGTCGCCAAGGCGAACAGTCCTGTCCCCCTCCCCCTCCCCCTCCCCCCTCCCCTCCCCTCCCACCTCATATCCTTCTCTCACAGCAGCTACCGCACATCTGCGCAGCTTCAGGCTGGGAACAGGGAGAGAGAGACCCTCGAGCACTGTCCACAGGGGGGAGGAGGCAGAGAGGCGAGGACCCTGCATGCAAGCTTGTGCGAACAAAAAAAATGAAAGAAACGCTGGCCACCATCGCTCGCGTACCCTATCACACACGTGCGCATGGATGCCGCGCCTCCGCCTCCACTTGCTGCCGTTCTTTCACCGGGGTCTCGTCGCGGGAGAGTGAGGAAGAACACCGGAGGGGGCGAGGGGATGCGCACAGAAGAAATGGGCAAGAGGCGGGGTGCGTGGTGCAACGAGTGACGGGGAAAACTACGGACCGAAGCAAGCAGGTGCGGGATGAACGGCCGTGTTCGTCCTCCCCTTCCTCAAGAGAGCCAGCAGCAGCTTTGCCCAACTCCTCGTCTCCCCCGCACAGCAAGTGAAAAGAGCGGCCTCCCGGGGCATCCGCGGGGGAGGGGGAGAGGGAGGGGAGGTGTTGCTTGGCTTGTGCGTCCATGTGGGTGTATGAGGAGGATCACAATGACGGTGTGCTGATGGGCATGCGGCACGACGAGGTGCATAACACAGGGGCCTGTGCGTTGAGCCAGTGACAGGCGAGGGCGTTGCCTCGGCAACCTGCACCGGTGTATGCGCCTGCGAACATGGAGGCGCCCATGCGCGTTTCTGAGCCAGGGTGTGCGTGAGGTGAAGAGCACACAGATGCGCAGATGCGGAGGAGGTAGGCACCAAGCAAAGAAAAAGCGAATGCGCCCCCAGGGCGGGTCCGCTGCTCGCCCTCGCCCTCTCTCCAGGATCGCCTCCCCCGATCCTTCTATTCCAGTGGCACTGGCTGCTGAGCATCATTTGGGTGGAGAACGAGGAGAAAGAGAGAGAGAGTCAAGGAGTTGGATAGTACAGTGGAAGACTCAAGACGGCCGCCGCCCTCTCCTCTGCACAGGCACACACACACACACACAGACGCTTTTTACGCGTTGTGCCTGTCTGATGCTAACGCAGCGCGGAAGAGGGTACGCCTTGAAGCATGGCAGGGAAGGGGGGAGGGAGGAAGACAGAGGGGGGGGAGCTGCTGCCGGCTTCCGCATCCGACCCCAGCCCCCGTCTCTCCGTTCTCCTTGCTGTCACTCATTCGGGTTGGAGAACCGAACAAGGGCAGGAGGAGGGAGCACACAAATGGGCGTGTGTGGCACTTACGCCACCTTTCCTGCCTCTCTGCCCGCCGCTCGCCAATGCCCTCCTCACTTATTCCCGTGCGGCGAACACTTCGAGCGGGTGCGGTGCGGACTGGGCCACAGCGCCCCACCCACCCCCGGCGTCTCTTCTTGACCGCCTGCTGACATGCTGTCTCCTCTTTCCTTGGGTGTGTGTGTGTGGGGGGGGGGGGTCTTCTCGGCTCTGCTTCTCTACTTTTCGATTCCAACGCCTGAGTTGCTTCGTTCGCATTCGCCGTTTAAAGCACAAAACAAAAAAAAAAGAAAACGCGCGCGCACACACACACGCGCGCTCAGACAGGGAGAGTGAAGAGCTCCCCCTACAGAGAATGGAGGAGGAGGGGGGCACGGAACAACAAGAAGAAAGGATCTAAGAGTGTCCCCTCCCCTCTAACCAACAAGCACACACCGGCCACACACACAGTCGAGGAGGCGTGTCACACAAAATACAAGAGGGAAAAAAAAACATCAAGAAGCGAAAGGATGCATGCGCGCGTGAGAGGGGCGGAAGATGCGAAGAGACGGTCACGGAGGAGGCGAGGGTGAGGGAGGCAGCCACGGGGGATGTCTTCCTGCGTACACAACGACAGAGAGATGCACAGACGCCCGCGTGTGACCCCTGCTTTCCTTTCACGTCCAATGAGGGAGCCGTACAAATTATGCGCGTGTGTGTGTTAGTCGACTGGTGTGCCTGGCCGTGTGTGCACCCGCTGCGGGTGGCACGGTGCCTCTTCCTGCGCTTGCATCCTCTGCGTCTTCGCCCTTGTTACTCCTTCCCTTACTTTTTCCGAGTCCTTTTAGACACCCTGTGCAGTCTCCGCACACACAACCGAGGTGAGACTCCATCACGCGCGCACCAACGACATGCGTCACAACGAAAGGCAGCAAGCCACACACAACTCAGCAGGTGAAAACAAGAGAACGACCATCTAGTCATGATGCGTCGGCGCTCTCTGGATAGAGGAAGGCGGCGAGGGCGCGGACGGCGGCACAAGGGTGGCTCGGACCATCTCACGTGCCACCGCCCCCTCCTCACCCTCCCGACCGCCGCTCACGCTCTACCCTCCTCTCGCAACGCCCGCACACACCAGCACAGGAGCGCGCATGACAACACACAAGCAAACACCACAGCATGCGCGCCCACAAGGGGACGGGATCGGCGTGGGATGGTGGGGCGGGGAAGCAGTGGCAACACCATCGTCGGTGAAGCGAAGCCTTACCGCGATGGCAACGACCGGCTGCCCCGGCACTCCGACCACCTTCGCCACTGCCCTCTGCGCGCAGCTGTTGACGTACGGCCCCTCAGCCCAAACTCAGCACATGATGTTGAATGGCGGACAAAACGCCTGTTGCTGCTGCTGCTGAAGGTGACGGCGTGCCGCCGGCGAGGGACCGTACACGGGTCCGCTGTCCGCCCCGTCCGCTACGGGGACGGCGCTGGCGGCGCGAGCAGCGGTACGCTCTTTGAGAATTGGAAACTGGAAGTGATCAGCAGGGTAAACATGCCCAGATGGCGCCTGCTCCACCTTCTGCGGTTGCTGCTGCTCAGCTGCGAGCGGTACGCAGCATAGCGGATTGCGGTCGTAGGGGCGGTGACAGTAACCTTGAGACGGAGCGTGCGCTTCACCGAGAGACATCACCGGCACCTGTGGAAGCGGTATAGTAGCTCTGACGCTAGGCGCGCAGGCGCCAACATGGTCAGGCATGGTGCACGGGACCGAAAGCGGCCGCTGCTGGTGTGACTGCGGGTAGGGATGATGGTGCACCGCGCCGCCCGCGTGGGGCGGGACTGGACGCTTCGCCTTGATCTTCCCCTCGATCTTCGCCGCGAACTGGCACCCCACCAGTGCGGGGCGCAGGCGGTCCTCCACACGCTTGAACTCCATCGGGTTCGTCACAACGCCGATCAGCGCCTGCACCACAAAGTTCCCGTACAGGTCGCCCACCACCTCCTTCAGGGCGGCTGGGTTGAAAACCAGCTCGTCCAGAAAAAGGCGCCGCACCGCCGGGACCTCGCCACAGCACCGCAGGACAACCTCCAGCACGTTGCTGGAGTGCTTGTTGCAGCTCATCTGCAATATGTTGCCGGTGAAGTGGGCCACAACGTACTGCGCGGCCGTCGTGCGATCGCTGTGCTCGATCGCGCACTGCACCATGTAGTTCGCAAACGCATCCATCGACAGCGCAGCCAACTTCGGCAGCAGCTCGCGCACCAGCTCCGCCTTCTGCGCCGCGTCGCACAGCTCGAACACGCGCATCAGCGAGATGCACCCCTGCTGCGTCGCCGCAAGGTACCCCGCGTTGTCCGCAAGCACGCGCACAAGCGCAGACAGATCCACCTCGCGCCGCTCGAACAGCGACTGCAGCGTGCGCCGCGTGTACTGCGACGCAGTGCACATGTTCAGCACAACCGACGCGTGCATCGCGCCAATCAGCGCCTCCGTCTGCTCCGCGGTGCACGCCTCCACCAGCGTCCGCAGCACGTGGCACCCGTGCACGTCCACCGCCACGTCGCGCAGCCGTGGGCACAGCTCCGTCACCACAGAGTCCAGCACCTCCGACCGCTGCGTCCGCAGCGCCGCCTGCAGCAGCGCCTTGCCCTGCGGCGTGCACGCAACGTCCGCCACGTGCCCCTCGCACGTCGCCCTGAACGCCTCCACCAGCGCGGCAGCAGGCATCGCCGAAAGCCTGCGCGGCCCGCACACCGGCGCCGCCACGTGCACCGCGGGCGCCATCGTGGTGGCCACCGTAGCAGGCGCCACGCCAGCACAGCCGCGCTCCGCCTCGCAGTCCAGCGACAGCACCGGCACCGCGCTCACCGTCGGCAGTCCAGCACCACGCGCGCACGGCACGGCAGCAGCAGCAGGAGAGGCCTGTTCCAGCGGCCCCGCAGTGCCGCAGCTCGCGGGCGCGGGCACAGCAGCCGGCGAGGCGCGCGGCGGCCGCACAAACGTCGCAGCGGCAGCAGACCGGCCAGCGCTGCGGTGCAGCGGCGGTGCAGCGCTCTTTCGAGCCACCATGGCGCGCTGCCCCGTAGTCTGATTGCGGCCTAGGTCGCGAAGTCCAGCAGAAGACGACATGCCCGCGATTGGCGGGGAAGGGGAGCGAGGGAGATACGTGAGCCGCAAGCAGCTGCCACAGCAGCAATGGTGCAAAGAAAGCGGAGGAGGATGGCGGCGAGGGTATGAAGAGCTGCTGGCGCAGATGTGTGTGTGTGTGTGTGTGTGTCCAGGGTGTGTGGGGGTGGGGCAGAAACGGTGACGAGGCAACGAAAGAAGAGTCTAGTGAGGAGCGAAGAGTAAAGACGACAAGGCAAAAGAAAAGGCGAGGGACGGGAAAACAAGCGCGCACAATGAGAGCGCAGGCGAAGGTCGAGAGACGGAGAGACAGAGAGATGGGGTGGTGCTCGTGAGGAAGGAGGGGTTGGGTATCTAGTCTATGGAAGACACAAGTAAAAGAGGATGAAGAGGGTGAAGATAGAAAAAGAGAGCGAGAGCGGCGGGAGGGCAGGGGTGTTGGTGGTGCGAAACCGCAATGGCAGTGTTGAAGGCTGCTTCGCTCTCTCTCTCTTTGTGGGTGCGTGTGTAGATTCGCGCCTGTCTACTGAGAATGTCGTAGAAGGAGGTAGGCGAAAAGATGACGGGGATGGTTGAGAAAAAGAGGCGGGGGGGGGGGGGGGGGGGCGGAGGCTTACCTGACGCTGGCTGTACTACTCGTGTGTCTGTGTATGTGTCTGTCTGCGTGCTGGCTACCTTGCTGGACTCTCTAATTCGATGCCCTCGCGCGTAGCCACGCACGCACGCACACACACACACACAAAGACCCACGTAGCAGCACGGCAGCGAAAACGGAAAGAAACAGAACAAGAGAGGGGAGGGGAGGAACGAGAAGCGAGGAGAGCGCGGCACGCGTGTGCGTCTAAACAGGAAACAGGCAGAGGCAGACAGATGGAAGGTGCGCGGTCTAAGAGGGCACCGAAGAGAACATGAGAAATGCCGTGAAGTCGTGAAGAAAGTGATGGAGGGAAGGGGGTCTAACGTAAAAGACGAATCATGTAAGCATGCACGCTTGCGTGTGTGCGTGTGTGTCGGTACGGGGAGATGGTAGCGAGAAAGAGGGATGCGGTATGCGTGCTTCAACACGTTTGTGTGCGGCTGCGGGTGCGTCTTCAGTGAGGGCGTGCTGTCGATCGTGCAGGTGCACGTGCACGTAAAACGTATGCGTAAGCAAGGAGAGGGCGGGGCCGGTACCGTTGCGCGCAGAGAAGAGAAAGTGGAGATGTGAGAAAGAGCGACGATGCCGTGCGAAGCACGTGGTCGCAGTGTCATATCGGTCGCAGCACGGAACGTGAGGCGCGGCACCTTTAGCCGTTTGCGGTGTCGGGGGTGGGAGGTCGACACGCACGACACTTCTCACGCGCACATGCTGCGTGCGGACAGAGATAAGGTATCTTTTGACACGGTCGCCTGGCCTCCCTGCGACCGGTGCGCTGTCGTTTCGCCATGCAGAGAGCCACGCGTGTGTGTGTGTGTGTGTGTGTGTGTTGATGCGTACACGCATGCTCGCCCACCCCCTTCACCCACCCACCCACCCCCCGTCCTCCTCGAAGTTCGCGTACCGTTTCCTCCTTCTTCACGCCTATCCCTCTTGGGTGCGTGTCACTGTCTGCTTGTGTGCACGGTTATGCGATGTTACTTTACCTACCGGAGAGCAACAGAAAAAGAAAACGCCTGCACGGTGGTAACGGGCTGAGCAGCACGTCTGCATGCGCGCCAATACGCTTGTTGTCCCTTCTTCAGCTATTACGCGCTCTCGCCGTGGGTCAGAGCCTCCTCGCAGTCGTGCAGCATTGCCTGGCAGATGTGCACCGCGTCGCACAAAATAGACCAGCAGTCGTTTACACTCAACGCGGACGGTGGTGCCACGTAGCTGGCGCACCCATCCGTGGCAGATGACGGCTCAGCAGTCCGCAGCTGATACGCGTTGCCGCGGCGCGAAGGAAGCTGCTGGTATCGGAAGTACATCACCTGGCCATTCGCGCCAGCCGCCACGTGCACCTGTTGCGGCATGGCCCACTCCTCGCGTAAGGTAGGGTCCACGACGCAGTGACCAGTCGGCGACACAAGAAGCACGCACAGCAGCGGCATATGAGCCCAGCTGACAGCCTTGCGATACGGCTTCGAGCGATCCACCTCGACGGACACACCTGCACCGTCTCCTGGTGCCTTGTGCAGGGTGACAGCCGGCAGTCGAAGCGACCGGAGCACCGCGTGGACGGCGTACGCAATGGCGGTGAACAGGTTGCCACCGCTGGATTGCAGGACGTGCACGTCGACGTGAATCATGAAGCCGAAGTCCTCGCCAACGTACAAGTCCGCTGCAGGGAAGCCGTTCAGCATATGGTCGCCGCTGCATCCTGCCGCTGGCGCCGCCCAAGATGCGCCAGCTGACGGACTCGACGACGACGATGCCGTGAACGCCCCGCCAGTGGCTCCGCCAGCCTCCTCCTGCACTACCTCCGCCTCCGCCACGCCCTGTTGCTCCTGCACCTCCACTTGCGCGGCGCCGAACACCTGCCGCATAGTCGAGGCCAAAAAGGCGAGATAGTCGCGGCGGTAGCGGCCCACGTTGCGACCGCCAACAGCGCTTGCGTACGCGTCCAGCACGTGCGGCACGGCATCAATGGTGATGTGCAGCTTGCCCCTGCCTGTGTCTGACGCGCGTTCATGCTCTGAGCCAGCGCTAGAGTTCGGGCCGGCAGTGGCGCAGCCGTCCACGACCGAAGGCGTGGCAGCCGCCAACACGACCGTGCCGCTGGCGTTCACTTCCACATAGCTGCCGTTGTAGCTCTCCTGCGCGTCACCGGCAGCTGCAGTAGCCGGGGAAGAAGGGCTTGTTCGGGCCGTGATGTGTACCGGCCGGCGCTGCAGCAGCGTGCGCCCATCTTCGCGTACGTCGTTCGCCACGCCGTCTTGAACGGCGCGCACCTCAGCGAGGCTGACGGCTGCCGTCCCAAGCGACATGAGACTAACGCCCCTGGCAATAATGCAGCTGTTTCGCTAGGTTGGCGTGCTATATGCCGGCCTCATCAGACACCCACACACGCGCACACGTGTGGTGAGGGCGGCGAGAGAAAAGCAGAGCAGTAGAGGAGGAGAAGAGAAGGCGCCACAAGTACAAGGACAGTGCAGATGCGAGGGAAGGGAGCACGGGAAGGGGGTGGGGGGCAGTGTCACGCGCATCAGTTGCCATACAGGAGACAGAGAGAGACGGCGAAGTGAAGCGATTGGGCGCAGGTATCGAGGCCAGTGGGCAACGTGGGACAGCGGAGGCGGCAGCAACGACCCTTCGTGAACATCACGCGAGGAACGGAGCTGCACCGCACACGGGTATCTCTGTTTTTCGGCGCCTGATCAGTCACCACTTCTGCCGCCGCAACACGCACACCTATCGGTAAAGGATGCTACGAGGAGAAGGGCGGGAAGGCAGAGACATAAATAAAAGCCTTGCATGTGTTTCCGCCGCGGTGGGAAAGGGGGGTTACGCATCTCTGTGTGTTACACAGCACAGCGCAGCACACCACACACGCATACCTTTCCTTCCGTCTCCCTCCCAGCGAATCGCCTCACCTTCTCTCGATCTAGTCGTGTTCTTGAATGAGGCTAAACAAGAGAAAAGACTCATGCGCGCCCAAACACGCACAGACACACACACACGCACAGACACAGAGATGAGCGCGAAGCGCTCCACTAAAGTCTTCAGTTCCCACACAGATGCGTCCGCTTGCACAGTCCACGAAGCACACAGACACACGCACGCACGCCAGCACCCATGAACCACACGCTGACACTGGCGAGTACGCCCTTGCGCAGGAGGCGGGGAGTCTCGCAGACAAGAAAACAAAAACAGGATCTGAAACCGCACGTGCACACACGCGCGCGCGATCAGAAGAGCCGAGCCCACTAACAGAGGAAAACAGAAGACACAACGAGTGCTGCACACGCACCGAGAGAGGGAGATGGCTGCGCGCGACAAGAACGGAGAGTCGAAAGAAAACAGGAAGAAGCCCAGCGGGCGCACCACCCCGCATCACACACACACACACACAGCAAAAGAAATCACACAGATGTACGCTGA